>VRYO01002482.1:2780684-2840976 GCA_009812075.1 Sialia sialis
TGAAGCCATTGGCGTGCCAGAGGCAGCAGGGTGCTGCAGGTTTGGCACTCAGAGCTGGTGTGACCCTGTCCCGACACCACTTGCAGTGGCTGAACTGAGCTGGAGAGATCAGCATCAGTTTGATTTCAGTTGTGCAGCACTGATTTTTGTGATCAAGGGCCAGCAAAAAGAGAGAATTAAATTCTCTATGTTTATTTATGTGAGCATGGGGGTGCACAGGAGAATAATTATCATGGGAATGAATGGTTAATGCTGTGTAATTAAATAACCTCCAACACTTTCCAGTGTAACATTTCTGAGAATCATAATGTAATGGCAGTGCTATTAATTAAGTGGGTATATAGATAAGTATGGGCAGATTATCCTGAAGGGTAATTGAGTCAGGTAAAGATGAAATGAGAATTTGAATATAAAAGTGAAGGAGATGGAGAGAAGAGAGCAAAATGAAATATCTGGTTTGGAGACTTAGGTAACTGCAAGTCATGTAGTTGGACTGATATTTGTTAGGTAACTGAATTTTTGTGTAGCTATTACATATTCCTGGACATAAGAAAGCAAGTCAACTTCTAAAAAACGTCAAACAAAACTCCCCTTAAGTGAGTGAATCAGAAAATATATTAGGGTTTACAATGTGGTCTGTATAATGTATTTTTTAATCACTATTAATTTCTTTAGGTGTTTTTTAGAAGATCTTTATAAAAATGCTGTAGAAAAATTCTAAAGAAGTCGAATGTATTTTTTCTAGAAGAAACATAGTATACTTTCTAAGCAGTTTTTAAAGTCTGCAGGAATTTGTGAAGAACGTATCCCAATATTCCTTGGGATCAGTAACCCAGTAAGTGTTTATATATGTATGTATACACGTGGAGAAATGTATTCTTTGGTTTCCAGAAGAAACTGAAAACGTTGTAACTGAGCATACTCCATTAAAAATAATGGTAAATCTATCAAGGATCTTTTCTAGACTTTTAAATTATTTGTTTTTATGTACGTATATTGTCAACATTGTATGCCATAGAGAAACAACTTGTGGAAAAAGTAATTCTACTTTTTGTTTCCAATTAGTGATGTTACTAAGAAATTTTCCTGAAATTAAACTCTATCTCACTTTCAAATATACTCTTTTCTTTTAGTAGCATGCAAGAGAGTTTGACCCTGGCTAATGTTTTTCTCCAGTTGTAGTGCCTGAGAGAGAAAATATGTTTGCTGGCTTTCTACCCTACAACTAAATTAATAGACTGAGGGACCAATTCATTAAAATTTTATATCTGATTTGTTTGGGTCATAGCTTTGTTATAACTTGTTATAAATATCTTATATTCCTTAATATTGCATACTCTATTAACATAACAGACATTAACAACTATAGCCCATCTGGAGCTAGAGGGAAAAAGCCATAATCATTTACCTCACCAGCTGAAAAATGATATAAAAAAATCATGTGTTACAAAAGTGATTTGACCCCTCTCACAAGTAATCAAGGAGGTTATAAATAATTAAATAGCCTTGGGTGGTTCAATAGAAACTGTCCTTGTTCCTCCCCTAATGATCTGATCCTCTTACTTACTCAGATATTCAGTAAATGGTAAACTAGGCTAAGGCCTCTTTTTCTTGGCTCTTTTGTAGAAGATATTGAAGAATCCATCCTGCTTTATGATCAGATTAAGGTAACACTAACTTTCCAGCTTTTCTATAGAATTTCTGTAGTGTATCATTCTCTTTAAGTATGAACTCTGACTCAGGACCTGTGAAAAAAAACTTTTGGTCAGACTTGACCTGATCAGGCAGTGGCACTAGATAATCACTGTAGGCCCCTTTACACTGGAATATTCTATTCTATTTCCTCTTTGTTAAAGAGAGGAAAAGCAGTCACACTAGCAGTAGAGAGACAATGTTTGCTATAAAGCAAAAAAATGTCCTTGTGAAAAAAAGGATCAGAGTGGCACTGACATTATTAGAAAAGCTATCAAACACTGATCCTGAAGATAACTCTGTGCAGATTTGATGGATATCAGGGGAGAACTACGGATGGGTTCTCTGAACCAGAAGAGTCCATTGTTATGGACAGTTTATAAATTACAGGGAAGAGAAAAGTACCTTGTGGTACACTAGTTCCTCTTGGTCACATCTGAGTTGCTAGATTTTAGATCTATATGCTAAGTGACATTAGAGGATGGCACTGGTTGGCTCTTTCTCTGTGCTCAAAATGAGCTCCCCTGCACAAATCGTTCTCTACCTGGTGTTAATCCAGATATGCTTGCCTCCATATGATTGAGCAATCCATGAACATTTTTTTATACCCAGACTAGCAATTAATTAAAGGGCAAAGCAAAGAAACAAACACTGGAATCTCATGTTGATTGACTGTGGTTCTTTGAAATTTCATAGTATATAATTTATTGCTTATGCCACAACTTGTGGCTAACTTTGCTAGAATAGGTGGAAATGGCATACCACTAATGCTCTATCTCCTTTCCTCTGAATCTAATTTAGATCTCATATTCCCAGTGGCAAAACCAGAAGTGGGATGTGTATGGTTGTTGACTAAGACAGTGCGTGTGTGCTCGTAAAAAGGAGGGCTGCTTTTGATCTTTTCATTTGCATGCTAAACCAGGCATATTGTAGCCCTCACATTTTGCACTTTGATCAAGCCAAACACAGAGAAAAGCTGGACAGAATTGAAGAACAAAGGCTGGTGAAGGTTGCCAAAACACTACACTTCACTCGTCTGCTATTAAATATCTGATTTGGTTTTTGAATTCTTCCTGATGGCTGTGGATGAGAGAGATGATAGGATTCTGCCCATCTCAGGCAGCCCCCAGTTAATAGTGTCAGTAGTTGTCAAGATGTCAGAAATGCATTTCAAGATTTATAGCTTCCCAAGGGAATGGGCAGAAAAAAAGATAAATGCCCATTTTGTTCCTGAAGTAAATGGAGAAAATTGTGTGGGGGCATGGGGGGAGAGGGGAGGAGCTCTCTGTACTAAGTAGAATAAATATTAGTTCAGAATCCAGGAGTCCAGATTGTCTTTGCCTATACACAGTGACAATCTCTCACCAGATACTTATGACTCTTCAAAGAACACTGAGTTGCAGATTCCTACTTTCATTACTTATTTTTGTGTCAGCACAGTGGGAATGGTAACCTTGGCTCATCAAGTGGCTGAACAGCACTGAACAGACTTTTGTGCATTAAAGAGGGTTCAGATAAAGCATTATTAGGATTAGTAGCATTAGAAAAGTGCAAGAACCTTTTCAATGTGTTAACAGATTTGTGTCATCAGAATTTTCTAGCTTTTGAGTAGATTAATTCTATGAAATCATAAATGACTGTTGCTTTGCATTCAGGAAAAACTGGAGGAAGGAGCCCTGTTTATTTTTGTATAGGTGAGTATTTTGGCAGTACAGTGCATTCCATTCTACCTCTTAAATAAGAGTTAAATTTTCTTTCCTCTAAAAGTATGTTGAAATTAATCATTCAGGGAAACTGGGATATAATTTTACTATTTTTATTAGTGAATTGTAACATTAAATATGCAACATGGAAAACCTGTTAAATATGAGACAGAACTTTTGGAACATTGCAATGCAGTCAAAAGATTGCAAAAGCTTTCATGCAATATAATAATTTCAGGGTGGGTTTTCTCATGTTTTTTAAAATGCATCTCAAGCCTTTCTGAAATGCATTTAGGAAGTAGTGAATTGTTTCTCTAGAATAATATGTTTCTTGATTGCACTTACAAGGTTTTGTCACTTTTGTTATTAATCACAGTGACAATCTTTTGTCTTTAGGCCAAGGGCAAGAGTTCTCTGTTGTTGATCTAGTCAGAAAGTACTCAAAGTTTGTAGTGGCATGTCATCAATATTTATGCTGCACAGGTAATAGAGTAAATATTAGGACTATGAATTATTGAAAGTGAAAGAAAAGTGATGAAATACTGTTTGTTAGTTTGGTTGTTATGTAGTTTTGCATGTTTTTGAAAAATGAGGACCCGTGAAAGAGAGTATCACTTGCAGTAGAGCTTATGACTTCTGCATTAATGGGAATTTTCTTTGTCCAATGATATGAATGTTTAAAAAGAATTCCAAATGCAGTTCTTACGGTGAGGTGTAGAACAAAAAAAAAATTACAATAATTTAACATAGCTGCCTTAGAGAGGGTGAAGGAGTGTCCTCTACAAATGACTACCCTTGCAAGGAAGTGTGATTCTCAGAGTATTCTCAGTCTCTACTGTGATTTCCTGCATGCACAGTGCTTCAGTTCTGCTTTTCCCTACTCATCATCCCTGACTTCTGTTTATGGATCAGGTCAGTGGGCAAAATTCTTTGATAGGCTTTAGGTAAGTTCCCTGCTTAACTTTGGGGCAGGAGTGTAAGAAAATTACATACATACAAACTGGGGGAGTAGCGCAAGTGGTTTTTGTGTCTGCTGGAGTGTGAAACAGGGAAATGAAGAGGGGATTTCTTGTGTGTGTGTGTGTGGAGGGGAGGAGTTCTACTGTTCGCAGCAGTTCACAGCTGGTACTGTGTGTGGCAGAGCAAGCAAGGAAAGTCAGCAAGGTCAATGTATAAGCAGAAAGTGATTAAGACAAAGGCTTGCACCAGCTATTGGACTTCTGACCTGTAATGCACCCAAAATAACAGTATTAACCAAGAGATGAAGGATTGCAGAGCAGGCTGGCCATAATGCCAGAAAGGATCTTGTGGTCCTTGGTCACTCAAGGACAGGCAACTCATCCAGCTGCAGTACTGCAGTTTGAATTGGCTGACAGTGAATTGATTTCTTGTTCATACAATCCATTCTGTGCCCTGATTATTGTTTTTCCACAAATGGTTTCAAAGTTTCTTGGTTGTATGGTGTGCTGGTCCTTCCCCAGAAGGGGGTATTCACCTCACATCTGGCCATGACTTTTTTGTTCTGCTCTCCCCTGTAGCCTGGCAGCTGTGAGGGGCAGCATTAGGGCTGAGGGATGGGGGCTGATAGCCATGCCTTCCTCAGGGAGTTATCATGCGTTTCCAGCAAGCCTGTGCCCTGCTATTGCAGAGCCAGCTTGGAGGAGACCTGTGCTCCTGTGGGTTTCTCACCTGAGCCTCTGACTGTTGCCTGCACCAGCCTGCTGCTCTAGGCAGATTTCATGCTTGTGCTCTGTCTTGGTGTGCTGATTACTGTTTTTCACATTCTACTAAGACAGATCATATAGAACTTCATTATGAATACAGAGAGCTAGGTTAATGTAATCTACTTCAGCATCCACTAACACTACTGCTAGATCAGCCAGGGAAATTACTGAATTGTAAAATCAGGCACTTCTGTAGTGATCAATGCAAAAAGTCACCCGTCTCCAAAATTACTGCTAAAGCCGTAGCACTCACCAACAGCTTGCAGGATGTGGTACCAAAGTGATCACAGCTGATTGCTGTGTTATGCATCTCTGTTTTTATCGTACTTTTTTGTTCACCTTCTGTGGTACTTATTAGTTAAACATGACCATGCATGACCGAGCCCTCTCCAGAAGGCTGAGTTAAACCTAATCAAGCTGACTTATCTGCTGAAGCTGGAAAAGACTAGAGATGTGAAGAGACCCCGTGCTGTTGTGCTGACTTCTAGTGGAGTTCAAAGAAATTCTGAGCTGAAAGAACCATACTTTGCATCACGGCTGTGCTTCTGAGATAGACCAGGCTGATGGCAGACTAACAGATCAACTCTGGGGTCATGACTGAGGACCCACAGTAATTAAATAATACATCATTTCAGTGCTGAGGGATTTGTTTTGGTCTGAGACCGACTGCCAAGGACTCCAAGCAGCAAGGCAGCAGCCAGTGGGCAGTGCTGGATTTGGCCAAGCAGGCCAATCAGGGACAATCTGTAGCACAGGGAGGACAGAATAAAGAAAATATGAGGAACCATGGCTCAGCAGATAGGAAGCAGGAGCAAGAACCAGAGCCAGGAATCAAGATGTGAAGCATGAAACTGAGGCAGACTGTGAATTCCCACAAGGTTGCTTGCACAGACAGCTGTTTGATGTCTCCTGTCATTAAGAAGAGGCATTGAATGTGGTCTTTGTTGTGTGTTACCTCTGTCACTATTGACCAATGACCAGAGATGCCTCCCTCCAGCTGGGCAGAGAGTTCATTATATGCTTTTATTTTTAGCACTGGCTTTAGTGGCAGGATCCATAGTCCCCCTTGTCCCAGCGGTTTTGTGCTTCCTACTGAGTTTGCAGTTCTTTGTCAGACAGGCAGTGAAATTGTTTACCAGAGGTTTACATTCTGACTAACCAGGCTGCCTGGGCTGAGCAGGACAAGGGCCATATTCCTCCTTGGCCTATTAGGCTGATGTCTGTCTCACCTTTGCTCCTTTGCATCGAGTCTCTCTGATTGCTTGCGAATGGAGAGGCTGTGATTTTGCTGACTGTGCTGCTTTGGTTCAGCTGTGAAGCAGTTGCTTATAATTGGTGCCAAGAAGTAGCAATCAACTGGAAAAAAAAGCTCCAGGAAAAGTTGATTTTTATTTTTTTTTTCCCCTGCAAAATGTTTTTATGAGCTGATGCTTGAAATGAAAATGTGGGTAGAAGGAAAGAAGACATTGCGGAGTTTGGTTTTCCCTGACTTACAGCAAAAACTTGCTTCTGGATGGTGAAGGAGTAGAAATAGTGATGATTAACCCATATGCTGTTAGGGTCTGGTTCTCAACCTTGCTTTTTTGAGAGAGTATTCGGGTAAACAGGTGAACAATATCCAATTTCAGAAGGTGACTATGAGCAGCTGTTCAGGTTAAAAGAAGACTTCATTAAAAAAGAAAACAGAAAAAAAGAAACCCTGGCAATGGCCAAAAAGTAAGTTAGTTCAATGTTTTCGATATCTGTGGGGAAAAAGTAACTTCCAGATGCTAACAAAGATGAGAATTTAATTACTCTCCATAATTATGTATTCCTCATTGGTGGATCTCAGGGTCATTTTCACACTACAGTATGGTTGGGGTTTTTTGATCACAGAATGTTTACTAGTACTGTAAACAGATGCTGAATGTTCTACCCTTAAGATAAGCAAAATAAATTCTGATGTCAGCTACTTCCAAATATTCAGGAGGCAAGACAGAATGCTATGTATCTACTGTTAGGCTGCGATTGATAAAGGCCATTATTTGTATTTGCCAACAAACTTCCTAATATTTTTTTAAAGCAAACCTTACTCTGATACATGACTATTGAAAGTACATCACACCACAGCTTTGCAGCACAGCATGCTTGTTTGACTTTACTAAGGATCGTCTGTTGGTTATGGCCATTTTTAATTATTATTTTCCATGCTTTTAGTTTAATAACATCTTATTCTTCAATTTCACCTCTCTTTCCTACTTCAGTTATTAAGGTCATCCAGTTCTTGCTAAATTTTAATGTCTTTTTTCTTTCAAATCTTGTGTATTTGTGCTCTCTGACTGCCCTCATCAAATTCAATGATATTTTATTTTTTAATCTAAATAAATAAAATCAATTATAGTGTTTTCAAATCTTTGATCCTATTTTGTCTAAAAGGATCAATTATTATTAAAATTTTGATTTCAACATACTTAAACAGAAAATGTCTTGCAATTTCAGCTGTGACAAGTTAAATAAGAATTACAGTGTTGAGAATATGCCAAGCTCCCCCTTGAGTTTCACACTTTATCTGGTCTGGTTACTGTTTCTGTGAAAATTCTTCCCTTCCTAAGGAAAAATTTCCACTTTTATTAATTTTTTTAATACATAAGAAGTTGCTTCTGCTACTGCTGTTATTTTATACCTCTGGTCATGTAAGTGCTATAGAAACAAGGCATATATATTAAAGACTGATGAAGCTCAAAGACTGATGAAGCTCCAGTTCCCCCCAAATAAACTGTGTATCCAAGTTATTTGTTTTCCATCAGAATGTGTGGATCTGGCACTTCCTGTAAACGTTTTTGGGTGTTAAGTTGCTCCTACTGCATGTGTGATCAGGAGAGTGGAGCGTGTATCTTACACTTAAACACTTTTAGACAGAGTTTATAACAAAAGAGTAAATGAACAAACCAGCATTTCCTAGCTGGCTGCCATTGGATTTACTGTAGACGTGAGACATGAATATGGCAGTGGCTCAGTCATCAAAGGAATACTTTAGGTTTCAAATTTGAATCCCTATTCTAGCAATATTTTTTAAGGAGAGCCCAGGTAAAGAGTTAACACTGATTCACTTGCTTCTCCCTGGTTACACAAACAGGGAGTGTAAGTGTGTGGGAAGTAGCAGAGATTTGTAAGGATGTAATGGCTTTGCTGGGGGACTGGAGCCAGAGCTGTCCCTTGGGAGCACAGCCAGGACTGATGTGCTCACCGAGGGCAGCATCCTTCTGGCTGAGTCACAGCAACTCAAGGTGCTACAGCTTAAAAGAGTTTTTTTAGAGCTTTTGCTTTTTGGAATTCAGAATTATGTAAGTCAGGCACAGAGAGGCTCTCTGCCTAGCTGTAGCAGGTTTCATGTTGGTCACATGGAGCCAATTAGGCTTCCAGAAGTCTAACCATGAAACTTATACCCGTGGCTTTGTGTAACAGGCACAGCATTCCTCCTGGAAGGGGGAGAAGGGGAGGAAAAAGAGAAATAATTAGCTTCCAGAAATGTGTACAATTCCAGATAGTGACCAAAATTACATTTCTGATTTTAATGAAAGGTTTTCTGGCTCAATAAAATTTAGAGCAAAGCCCTGCTGGTTCAAATTATTAGTGCACTCCTTAGACCTGGTGAGTTTTATATAGTTTCATGTGGCTCTTTGTACATTTTGCACAGCTTTAGTTCAACTCTATTGCCCTCCATGTAAGAACCCTTTTATAGACTTACATAGAGATGAAATTAACTCTGAAGGAACAGTATTAATGGAATGATATTTCTCATAATCTTCTTGGAGACTGGGATGTTTTCCAAAACATCAGCATGCTTTTGAGTGGAAGAAAAATGACAGATCTGGGATCATTCTGGCTGAATTTAGGAACAGTGATAGTTTCATAAAATGAAATGCTACCAGGTCAAGACTGTAGCTGTGGTATGCCAGTGACAGTGGAGTGCATTGAGGAAGGTAGTTCTGGCTGTCCAGAGAGCAGTTGGCTTCCCCCACTTACAGTGCTCTCTTTTTGGAATTTTACTTAGTCTTGCCATTGCCTCAGTAATATTTTCTGTGATTCTGCATCACTCTGTAGCATCCCTCATACAGCTGCAGTAATCACATGGAGCAGTTTGAGCTGGCAGGAGGGATGCAGGTGGCTTCTTCACTTCTGGGTCATGGGATTCAACAGGTGGGAGGAGGGAGTGTGGCAGAGCTGCAGCTCATTTAACCATCTCATTTTAAAGCCTGTTCAGGACTGCTTTGATGACACATCAGAAGGGAGAGTTTCAAAGCAGTGCTGAAGTGGCTTGAGTTTATTTCATTTCTGTCATTAAAGAAGAAGATGGAAGACTTATTATCTGCAAGGTTAATGGCAATAAGTTAGGTAAGAACAAGATGAAGGAAAAAAACCCTTCCTTCACTTCCATTAATAAAAACGTGCACATTTAGTTCTCTGCAGGCAATTGTAAAGAACTGCATTGGGCAGACACAGTATTTTTTCCTGCAGGCAATCCAAACATTGATTTCAGGGGAAAATATATTTTTTGATACTTCCTAAGTATGAAATAAAGAAGTTTTCACTGTTCAGCTATCACTCCTCTGATAGGCAAAACACTAGGGATCTTTTCCACTTGAAGCATTTTATAGGCAAAGTCCTTCTGTTGTACTAGTTCTACTAATTATTTATAGAAAAAATAGGGCTTTTAAAATACTAATTTTGATGTGATTGCATGTTACAGTGTATAGTCCTGCAGTTCACTCTGTGTAGTCTAAGTAATGTGTGTGAAGAGGGAAAACACTGATCATCCTAGAGACCAGTCATGGGTTAATGCACTATAGTCAAAGTCCTGGACAGGTGGGAATGATGTAGAAATGTGATCATGTGCCTCAGAGTTTTCTATTGCTGTCTCCAGAAATTCTGGTGTTTTCTGCCTACTGTTTACTGTGCTTAGGGAAGCAATCCCTTGCAGAGGCACAGAGTGTGCAAGAGAAGTTTCAGAAAGGGCCAAGACCTCCACCAAAACAGTAACAACTTTCATCTTGAGCTAGTCATTAACCACTATTTATGTTGACTCCTACATTTCATAGAGTGTTTATAACCACTCATCTCTTGGTAGCAGTAACTTGCAAAATGCACACAGTGGATAAATGCATCAGGATGACAAGACTCATTTCACCCAGTACGTGGGAGTAGCTGATGTGATGTTTCCATCTTTTACATGTGCCAGCTGTCTGGCCTTGAGCCAGCACAGTTTCTAGTGGCCATGGCAGGGACATCACTGAGTGATTGCAGTTCCTGCAGTGTGCTCTCCTTGCACTGTGTCCTTTGCATCTGCTTGAACTGTGATACTTTGCTGATGGCTTGAAGAAACAAGGAAGCCTATTTGAGTGGCCTGAACTGTTCTGTTCAGCTCTGAAAAAATAGCCAAAACTGGCAGGTGAAATTAGATGTTCCCTTACTTTTGAAAATGACAAAAATATGCTTTTCTTCCTGATTTTCCCCATTCTGAACATGTTAGTGTTCTGTTAGTTGCAAGTCTCTTCATTATATGCTGCTCAGTAGAGATAGCAAATATGTTACAGAAAAAAGAAGACAAAAATTTATTTCTAGTAATTTTGTATGGATGTGACACATAACTCCTGGCTGACAGCAGTTCTAAAACCTTATGAAATACACAATCACTTCCATGTCCATCAGACTGATGGCACTGTTAAAATTGTAAGCTTGTACTGATTGAGAAATGTGACTTCTGGAAGGTTATTCCTTTTTTTCTCTCTGGTTGTCAGGGTGCTCTGTGTAAGGATGGCATTTCAAAAAAGAAACATATCTAACAATAATTCTGGAGATATTTCATTATTGCAGCAAAGGAGAATAAGAAACAAAAAATATTTTCCTACCTAGACTGTATTATTTTCAAAGTAAATGAGGTATTGATGAAAATGTAATAACAATTATATACCTGTGAAACTGAAGGAAGATGACAAAAATTGAATACAGCCAGCACATAGCTGTAGTAATGAAAAAACTGCCATTATATGTATATATATATATTGTGAGAGGTTTGATTTACTTTTATATGTATTTTTTTTCTTTTTGAAACAAAGGCCTGTTATTTCAATACAGAAAGCTTAGCTCGAAGTTCCAAATTGTAGAACTGAGTGGGTAGGTGAATGCGAGATGATGAATGAAATTATTCCTGTTCCTGGCATTATTCTGCCAATGTCCTGTATTTAATTCTTATTATCACACTTACCTGTCTTGAAACGTGTCATCAGTAAGTGTCATTACTTCTTTTTGAAGAAGAAATTACTTCTTCCTTGAAAGAAAGGAGACAGAGGAAGAGAGAAGAGAGAAGTGTGTTTCTAAACGAGATGTGGGATTGAAACAATTTTTCTGTACTTGAGGTATTAGATTAAAATCAGCACACTTGAGTGTATCTTAATTGTAAAACTGTTCTTATGCTTTTAATTTGTTTGCCTGCTATTGACCTTTGACCTCCAAATCTTGGCGGGCTCAAAAGGTGAATGTTTTATTTCTTTTCAAATCGAGAGGCTTTGGGAAGTGAACTTGCCTTGTCAAGCTCTTGAAGAGAAAAGGGATGACAATTCATCATTAGACATGGCAGGTGGTTAACAGTGTACTACTGGGTTTAGACATGAATTTCTTTTTATGGATTTTTCTGCATGCTGTTAGTTTTTAATGTGCAAAGTGCTGCCTCTTAGACAAGCAGAGAACCATCCAGGCACTTCTTTAAGAGGTGCAGCATCACTCAGGTGCCTCTCTTACTGGTCAGTCAGATGCAATGCAGTTGGCTGGATAAATGCAGATTAGTGTGACCTTTGGGTTACCAGTCTGTGCTGAAAAGCAGCAGGTGCACAAGGAAATACAGGCAACAGCAAAATTTGGAGGAGAGAGGTTAGCAGCAGGCATAGTGCCCTCAGTCACAGTGCTTCACTGTGAAGAAATTACATCAAAGGTTGCTTTCTTAAAAACAGATATGTCAGTAATTTTGTAGAAATGAAATAGTTTGAGTGTTGTTTGAATTTCTAAAGGAGTGTCAGGAATCTATAAAATGACAGTTGAGATTCCTGTCTCACTACAGTTAACCTCAGGAAAGAAATATTTTTTCATTTTGTATGTATTAGAAATATCCAATTAAATTTTACATGTGTACTCATATCTCAGTTTCTGGTTCCAGTAAAGAGTTAAATATTTAACGCTCACATTTTGTTTGTCTAAAGAGAACATGTATCCATGGGGCTCTTCTGTTTAGAAATTTACTCAGGTTCAGGTGATTTCAACATTTGCATGCCTGTCCTTCCCTCAGCTGGACTTCTTTTTCCTTTCTCTTGTCTCATTCAGAGTCTGCATCATTCCCATGGATTCCTGCTCCCTGCTCTCTTGGCTACCCATATCTGCAGAGAGCTACTTCTCTGCCCACTGCAGTCCAGCAGCAGCTCCCTTGTTCCTTTGGATATCATATTGTGAGACTCAGCAATTCTAATTTTTTTTTTACACTTAAAAATATAATCATCCTGCCACCTGTACTGTCCACATGTTCTATTTTGGTTCAGACTCTCTAAAAGATTCAAAGGTAATAAGGTGGAAGCATTTCCTATTTCACATTAAGCTTATGCATCTGCTTCCATTTGCTTTAGGCAAAATATTTTTACTGCATGGCTTGGAAGCAGAATTTAATAGTGGTCAGGCTCTAGTTGCAGTCATTCCTGGGGTCTAGGGGTATAGCTGGCAACTGGCACCTATACATGAGCCCACATATATGAGCCTGCACATACACTCACATTAACACCCCATCCCTGCAATCTGCTGCAGTGCACACCCCATCATGCACACACAGCCTGTTCTGCTGCACAGCAGAGGAAATGATGTGCTAACGTGTCAGTGAAGAAGCTGATGAGAAGTCATGCTTTGGCTTCACAAAACATCCCGGAGAAATTTTACAGCAGGGCAGAGAACAGGTATTTTGACAGAAAGATAAGGAGGAGAGAAGAGGTAAATTCCTAAATGTGTCATCTTGAATGCAAGTGATGGAGATGTAAGGATTATTAGGAATAAAAAGCTGAAAGGAAAAGAGCTGGGAGAAGAGAAGGGGGAAGGAGAGCGAGCCTTAAGTATCATGAAACAGATTGGAAGAAAGAGCTGGTAGGAGAAACTGAGAGCATAAGCAAATTAAAAGCATGGAAGTGATTGGGTAGGGAGGGGTTTGCAATGGTGTGTGCGAGCAGAAAATGATGATGAAGGAGTGAAGAGCATGAATACAGAATGAAAGGGTGTAACAGAAGTGGAAAAGAAGCGCACACATACTACCAAAATTTGGGCAGCTTTGCTTTATTGTATAATGCATGTGTTTCATAATCTAAAACAAGAACTTTGTAACAGTGAGAGCAATAAGTTAAAATGAATAATAAATTGGAAAATTTAATGAGAGGAATGTAGGACTGGCTGAAATCTGGGGGACCATTGGCTTACTTTTCACAACAAAGATGATTAAATGTGGCAAACCCTGAAAGTTGCATCAACATCTTTGATAATAAGCATAGTTTTCTTCCTCCTTTAAAAAAGAGTAAAAAAGGAATAAATAATAATTTGTCTTTTGATTTACATGTTTTGTGAAAAATCTTTGTCTATTTCATGTTTGTTTGTAAAATTTCATGATATAATTTCAAATAATAAAACAATCCTACTTATTTTCATAAGTGTCTGTACTAATAACATTTTTACTTAGTAAAATGAATTAAACATGACCTACATAAGAGCTAAATATTTGTCATGGTAATGTTTTTTGAGAGAGATAAATTATTCTGAAGCACTCAAATCTTCCAAAATAAATCCCAGATGGTGTTATTAGAAGGTAAAATTAAAAAAAAAATTATAAGACTGTATTTGTATGCAGAGACATCATAAGAAAAGTAGAATGTTTCCCATCCTAATAGCGTGTAGTCTCTTCTCAAAATACTCATGCATTGTATGAACAAGAAAGCCTGTGCAATGTAGGGGGCTGACAGTTTCTGAACAGACCATGGCATTCAGAAGTGAAAACTGTCAGCCAGGTGATAGACTTTGGCTTTTCTTCTGTGCTGAAATTTGTGTTCAGTTCCATTACTAGCTGTGTACAGATTTTGAAAACTAGGTCATCAGTGGTACAGCATCTTTTTATTATGATTTATACTCTGCATGTGTAAACAACCAAAATAATTTTCATGTGTACTATGAATCACAGCCCTATTTTATCCTTAGTTTTCACTTTTTTTCCTTATATAAGCAAACTCCTATTGATTTTGAGCAGATTTTCTTTGAATGAGAGCTGAAGAGGGACTGTGGTATTTGGCCCGAAGGATTGCATAAGCTAGTATGAATCATACGAATTTGGAGACAATGTATTTTAAAATTATTTCCTCTCAGGTACATTACTACATCTTGCATGTTACTAGGAGCTGTCTGAATGTTGTTACCATATGGATAAATAAACTCTCCCATTCCCTGTTCACTCATTTTTCAGAACCTCCCTAGTTTTCTTGGCAGATTGTATAGCAGAAATACTATTGATGGGGCTCCTCAGCCCATGCACCCTGATTCTAAAGCTCTGTCTGAAGAGCCTGTTATCTGGCTTTTATTTATCCACAGCCTTCTTTTGAAGACAGCCCCCCTTGGTATAAATCTTGACAGCCTACATCAAGGTCTCAGTCTTTTTTCTCCTTGTGATGGAGTTTGTGATCAATGGTAAGAAGTCAGCTCTCTCTCCCTTATGTCTCTGGAGCTTTTAGAGCTCTGAAAATACCAAGAGCATGACCCTCAGTTATATATATGAAAATACTATTTTTTTTTTTCCCCAGAAAAAGAACAAATAGGAACTTGTCAGTCAGTCTTTTTGAAAGCAAATTCTGTCATTTGGCTAAGGGTATAACTGTGGCCCAAATGTGAGGCACAGTGTAAAGCAGTGCTCAAATTAATGGAAGAAGTTGGTTGAGAAGTTTTGTCCTCATGTGACTCTTGTGAACCAGGACACACAAGCCTTTTCACTACAGCCTGCACACCCCAGGAGTTCTGGTGACTCCTGCTATCTGCTATGTGTGGGAAACAGGTAATTTTGCCAGAGAACTGGAGCCCAGTGTGTCTGAGCAGTTTTACACTGGTTTGGAGAATGCCAAATAAGAGAGCAATTTTCATTTTAAATTATCAGAATGGTATTTCTGATACACATATTTTCACTTTTTCTCAAACAGATTGAACTAATTATTCAGATTGGCTCAAAAATTCCTGTGTGTTTCTCGTGGATATTTTTGGTGGGATTTTTGAACCCATGTTATATTGTAGATATAGACTTGTGGCTCCAAATGAATTTTAAATTTCAATAGAATATTGTGCATAATTGGAAATATATGCTATCAGATAAATAAGAATAGATTGAGAAGCAAGCTTAACTTTTTTAGCCTTATGACTTGAAGGTCAACATTTACTACAGTGAATACTTGTAAATTGAAAATACAGGAGAAGAGTAGGATGCTACTCTGAGAAAACAACGCATTTTTAAAAAAAGCAATTATCACTCAAGAAATGAGAAGGGAATTTTGTGTACTGGTTGCTAATCAAGTGTTGTGTATTTGTACACCAGTCAAATTATTTTCTTTAATGGCTGCTCAAGATACAGCTTCTCATATGTTATCTAATATGCAAAACAATACATTTAAAAAAAATCCCTCAAACCTTTTGCATAATCTTTTCTGATAACAGATGTAGATCTGTAGCAGCATAAATTAGAGCACTGTTCCAGAATGCTGCTGCATTTAAAGTTATGTCAGTCATGGGCAATATTAGAGCCTGTTTCACTCCTGGTCTCTTTGGGCAGGGTTATTTCCAGTGATATATTCTTTTTTGATATCGCTAAATAGTTTTCTAAATGCTTGTTTTTTACCTATAATTAATCCTTTGAACATCTATAGCTGTTCCATTAAGATTCTCATAACTAATGAATTAAATCTGACAAAATCTCATTGGAGATGCATTTAATTTATTGGCTTTAAAATTCTAATGGAAGTAGTTATGGATGTCCAAAGGATTAAGGATTACTTAACTAGGAGGTCAGTCACCATTGCATCCATTTTAGAGATGAATAAACTGAGGTGGTGGGAGATAAATGATAAATGTAAAGAATAGTATGTTTGAAAGACAGGAATGGAAACCAAAGCTTTAGGCAGTGTAGTTGCACTATATGGAAAAAACTGGATTTTCACTGTTTCTTGAAGGATTCATGATGTGTAGTTCATTGCTTTTCATTTTAATTGCAAGAATGCCATCACTTTGAAAAGCTGGAGATCGTATCTGAATTGTCCTAAGTTCGTTTCCTTCTCCTGCCTCATCCCCACTTTGTGTGACATTTTGGCGAAGATGTGTTTTCCTTCTTTTCAAAACTGACAGTATAAATTCAATCTGTAACTTCAGAGATAGAAAAGAGTTAATAGAAACAGTAATAATTACAACCTTAATAGGATTTGAACTTGCAACCTTTGAAATATGAATTAGGAATTTATCTGGTAGTCTACAGTGTCTTTCATTAGCAGCTATGGGAATTTACAGGTGTTAAATTAGTTAGAGAAATGCTGCGCTACTCTGTGAATGCAATAAAAACATAATGAGAACTACAAGGAAATAAATTAATTCTAAAAAAGGAATCTAATATAAGGGCAAGAAAGTTCAAATAAAGCCTGCTCTCTAGTTTTTAACAAGATTTCTGAGATGGCAGCAATATTAGACATAATATTGCATTGTTATGCTTCACTCTTTGAAATATTTTCATTAAATGCAAACTTTAGTGATTTTTTTGCCCTGCTATTTAAAATTCCATCATTTCAAATATTTCTTTGCAATAGTTTTCCTGTTAAAATGATATTGCAGTGTGATGGGTTGGAATGAGAAGCCCGTGGTCTGAAGCCTCAGTCAGAAGGATGCTGGCTGCTCTCAGGTGTTGATGAGAGGGGGAGCGCTGCTGGAGGCAGACACAGCATGGAGCTCTGCCCCTCAAGTGGGTGGGCAGGAAGGGGAGAATGGATTGACCAAGGCTGAGTTATGTTCCAGATGCTAAAAAATTTAAAAATTTAAAAAATTATTTAAAATTTACAGCTTTAAAAATTTTGGGTAAAAAATGTGTAAAATACTGTCATCCCATTTGGCTAATGCATGAATTAAAAAAACATGACTAAAAGCTTTGACTTCATGATGTGAATGCTTTGCAGTTTATGTTATGGGACTTAGGTTAATTAATGCAATTCTAGGTCTTGCATTGCTTTTCTTCCTTTTGCTCCTAGAAAAGCAAAAACTCAGGTGTAAAGCATTTTCAGTCAGCAAATGCAGGAATTAGTTGTACCTCAGTGAAGGGAGAATGAAGAAACTTGTTACAGGGGCTTATGGATGATAGCTCAGAGACCAGCTCTGTGGGCTCAGCAAATCTGTATTATCCACATCCATGTAAGACATTTTGCTACATTACTCCCTGCAGTGTCTTCAGCAGTGTGTTACTGCTGCTGTGCATTGCTGCAGCAGTTGCAATGAAAGAAACAAATTACACTTGCTTGGTGGGGAGAGTCATTGGTTGGCACATAGGGTGTAGCATAATCACGACTGAGAGGTCAGCACAGATCCCCCAAATCTGATCAATAGAGATGTGCTGGCAATGGCTGTGGGGTCTGGATGTCTTTTGACGTAAAGCAAAGGCTGAGCAGTGAGGAGGGATGGAGTCAAAAGCCCAGCCTTGCCTGAAGGAGAAGTGGGAAAAATGTTACTCATCGATGCACCTTATATTCAATATTTATTAGAGCTGCCTGTGTCAAGCTCTGGGTATTTACAGTTTGCAGAAACAGATATACCCATTTTGTCAAGAGCTTTTGAATCGTTAGCTGCAATGTGATCTGTGTTCCTGAGTTGCACCCAACTCACCTGAATCTTAAGTTTGTAGAAATCTTTAAAAAACCCACAAGTCATTCAGCCCAACCTAGCATGAACAGAGTGGGACAATGCCAGATTGCTGAATGTCTTCTGACTTTCTCTTTCTATTTTTCTTAACTAAGGGAGGAGGAAAACACTCCTGGATTATGGTAATGTCCTTTTTTCCCCCCTCCTTGCTCTGAATTTCTTCCTAAGAATTTCCAATCATTAGGGAGTACATGATAATTTCAGTTTTAACCTTTGAATATTCTTCTGGAATGTTTAATCAAATAAATAAGAATAGGATACATTCAGCTTCTTAAGTTTATACCCACGAGTTTCCTCTCTCCTAGAATCTGTGATCATCATTTACAGCAAGTGGGTTAAGCTGAATAAAGGTCTCCAACCCTTGAAAGAATGTGATGAGAAACACCCAGTTATGTTAGAGATTTGTTTTGTTTGTTGGTTTTTCCAATGAGGAAAAAGAGCCTCTGCTGCCTGGAAGCCAGGTTGTGAGCAAGCAACTTTATTGGTGATGATATTGTCTGGCCCTTCTTCTCAAAGCTTTTTCTTGAATCAGTGAATCCTGATGGATTAGTTATGGGACAGATATATTGCAGGCATGTGGACTGATTGTCAAGTTAATGTCTGTTCATGTCTGTGGGTTTTCCCATTTTATGTCAGCTGTCTTGTTTTCTGGCTTTTTCTATTTGTTAACGTCTATTTTATATTGTGATATATCTTCAGTGCAGCATCCTGTAGTAAATACATGGAAACTAGGACTTGTTGGCAGAAAACATGATTTAGGATAAAATTGCTCTTAACCTTGAATTCAGTTGTGTTGTATGACTTAGAATGGATTAGGAGTCTGTTCTTGTCCTTTAGAATTGCATTATTTATATAATAGTATATTGTTTTCATGGATTTAAATATATATTATTTACAATGAACATATATAGTATATTGAATTTAATAAAATTTGAGAAAATATTTGTGATTTAATGACATTTCATGACTTCTCAAAATTAAGGTTGAAACATATATCTCAAGAACGTTTCCTACATTATTTAAGAAAATATAATTTTTTCATTTGTTATATTGGTGAGATAATGGCATTCAAATAAATCACAATTTGTAGTCTTTACATGTAGAGTATTCTTGGTTTAAAGATTTAAGATCCTATTGTTCCATTATATTAAAGTGGAGCTATAGACACACACATATCACTGTATAGATTTTTGTGAAAAAACACAGGAGGAATGTCTTAATATTTTAATTCTTAGAAAAAATAAATTACCACTAAAAATACACAGTAATCTGAGCAATCCTAGAAGTCCTGTTTGATCACGTTAATTAAGATTATTTTCTTAAAATTATTAATATTTACTTGAAGCCTTTAGGATTATTCACACTTTTTAGGGTTAAAACAAGTAGCTGGAAAAGCCAAGCAAAAGAGTAATTTGATGTCAAACACTTCAGTTCTCTCTGGAATGCATATTGTACTTCAAACTTTTAGTTAGTTTCTATTACCCTGCTTCACTTCATTTCATCTTTTGGAAGTATTTTTTTATGTTCTTTAACAGGATGTTTTAGTTTATTGTGCATTTGTGTTGCTGGATATCATGGTTAGGTGAGTGAGAGGATTTTGTTGTTTTGGTTTTTTTTTGGGGAGGTGATGGAGGACACTTGAAAAGGATGCAGGTGGCTCAGGGGTCACAGTGCCGCAGAAGGTGGGTGAATTTCCCTTCCTCAGCACTGCACTGTCAGACAGAAGGCTGCTGACTTTGTCTCTAAACAGTATAATTTCAACTGTGCAACTTTTACTGGGTCCAGATGGATGTGAGTCCTTGCTGTTGCTATATGTTCTTCGTTCCTGCATGTCTCATTTCTGACTGGGGACCTGGGGACAGTGCCCTGACTTCTCAGGGTAAAGCATGACCCCCACACATCCTTCTGCTATAATAAGTACTAGTGGGGTATTTGTCCTCAGGCTTGTACCAAGTGATAAGAACAGTTTCAGGTGACCTTGTGTTCACTGTTTGGCCATTCCTTTAAAAAGCAGTTTCACTTTATTGTTTTGCTTGGCAGTGAGTTTCTAAATACTCCACTAAAGAAGATGTAGCATTTAAGAATTTCAATGTGAATTATCCCCTCCATTACAGGAGTGAGACTCAATGACTCCTGTTCTTTTTTTTGGTTAATTGAAGGGACAAGCAGTTATTCACTGTGCTTTTTTTTAACCTACTGATATTTAATTGTGCTGGGCCCCTTCCCATATGCTCTGTTATGGAAGTATAGTAATTCAATTCATATAAAATGAGCTTTTTTTCCCCCCTCTGTCTTCAAGGTGAGCTCAGCTCTGGCTTCTGGACTCAACTCTTTAATCAGTCTTTCTTGTACTTGCAAGATTCCAGAGGTTCCCAAACTTCTGTCTCATGCATTCATTTTACGGTTCTATTTCTTGATATTTTTAAGCAGTGTGACAGCTGTGTTGACTCTTTAAATCACAATCTATTGTAGGAAGTAGTAAGTAGAAAGTATTAGGAATACCCTCCAAAATTTCTGAGATACTGCCAGAGGTGAGCTAAGCATTTCTGAAAGCAAGTCTGATTGTTATCCAAAATCTTATTGGAAGAAGAATCAGATGCTTCATGTGTCCCTGCCTTGTACCTCCCACTCCTGCTCAGGGGGAAACTGCTTTAGAGACCCTTCCTGCTTGGATAAATGAATGAGCATGTGCATTACTCACATTACAACATTAGTAGACAGACTCTTGCTCCCAGGAAAAATAGAGAAACATAATTCTGGGTGTTAGCATGCATGCCCCCTCTCTTTTGAAAGAACATGAGAGTTCTAGAATGGGTCATTAGGCAGGTTAGCTTGGTATGTCTGGTAACAGTCTTGCAGGGGTCAAACCAACCCTCCAAAACACAGGATCTTTAGGAAGAACATGTGCAGCAACACTGACACTATTACTGGAGTGAGAACAACTAATTTTGATGCATGGTTGCATGGATTTATCCTATATCCTAAAAGGTAATTTTAGCCTGTAATTTAGCAGATCTACATTGTTCTGTAAGTGGTGTAAATTGTTATTGTACTGGTTTGGACTTAGGAATGTGGGCAAAATTAAAGCAGTTCTGTATTTGCTTCCTGCAGTGTTCAAAGTCTGGAGTAACATACACTTGTAAATGAAAAAATATTAGATTGATTAGTAGAGAAGTAATACACTGTAAAATAAATGTAGCCGTGTGTAGGTAATGGGAAATTCTGTATAGGTTTTGGCCTGGAATTTGTATGCATTGCAAGCAACCTTCAGTAACTGTCTGGAAATCTCAGCTTTCAGATAGTCAGCTGTCCTGCTGCTTTGTTCAGTTGCTTTCAGAATAACAACTGAGGATTCCAGGGGCTCGATGGCACATCATATCTTGGGCTAGGGTAAGGATCTCACTTAAATAGAGCAGCACTTTCCATACAAATAAAAGTTAATATTTTAGTGTGACATGCAAAACGGATGAATGACGTTCTGTAAGTCCAGTACCTTTTCTTCAGCCTGTGGCAAATATACCACTTCTTTTGTAAAGGCCAAGAAATTAATGAACGATTTTATTCTTCCCCTTTGCAGCCTGCACAGAGTAATTATGTATTATTAATAATGCAGCAGTACAAATGATATTAAATGAACTACATTTGTTAATGTAGATCTTATCCAACTGCTTTTTCTATCGGTGGACTGTTTCTCATCAGGGGGTACTAATTAGCTCTAATATGTAGAATGATGGGACAGAAATCCAATCAGATAAATAAGATAGATCTGGAAAAATCCAGGAAGGAAGAATATAATTTAAGATTTCAGAATTATTAAGAGGAGAGATGGAAATTTATGCTATTTTGCTTTTACATATATTTCATGGTCATTTGAAAATAATATCAACTCTTGTTCTACCAGGTCCATTAAGACTCACAGAATAAGTCATCTGTCAAAGATGTAATGTTTGTTTTCTTGTGCAGTAATAGAAGTGCATTTAAAAGCTTTTGGAGTCTTTGCTGTGTTTGCTCTTGTATTTATTCAAGCTACTGTGTTGATGAAAATTAGTGATTGTCTATTGCGGTTAGGTTTTTTTAATCCCTAACCTCTTGATAAAGTTCTTTCTCTTTCTCTGTCTGTTTGAATAATTATCTGTTAATTTTTACCCCTATATTGTCATACCTTTACATATAGTTATGCAATAAATACACATGCATAATGCATAAATGTAAAGGATTTGGTCTGACTGCCTAGAAATCAATGAAAAGATTATTGCAGACTTCAGAGGGTGTAGTATGTCACCAAGTAATCATTCTTGTAGTTAATGTAGTGTTGAGACCCAGTTCATATCAAAATGAAACCAACATAATTTCATTTGAAGGCAGGGGTTACATCTGTGTTTACAGGACAGAAATGAAATTAAACTCATACATTATTAACTCTACTTCACATTTGCACTGTGTTTCTTGTTAGTAGAGTCCAGTGGTTCTTATAGGCCGTGTGATGGACCCTACACAGTTTTCACTTCCTGTCCATCTACAGCACCCTGAAACTGGAAACTTGTATGAAAACCTGTGGTAACAAACTCATTACTCTGTCATCTAAAGGTTTGTAAACCATCACAGCAGGCACTGTTTAAAATCCTCTGGCAAGCTGTATTGCCTCATACATTTTTAAAGATAACCAATTATACGAATTTATATTCCCTCTGCAGCAGTGGAATGTGTTCCTGTACCCCGGTGACTCCACCTTTCCCCACCGCACCGTCAGTCACACCGTAAGAGCACTGGCACACCCCATTGCCATCACTGCTTTGGGGTGAGGAATGCAGCCAGCCCTGGGGTGCACCCCCAGCATCCCTGCAGGATGGGAGCCACTGCTGGTACAGACAGCATCCTCGGGAAACAGCACTGCTCTTAAAACTCTGCAGGGCAATATACAGATCCAGAGCTATTTGCATTTTAATACAACTATTTCATGTAATTAAAGTAAACAGATAAACAGATCAATATGTTGAAACAGATGTATAAATATATAGATAGACATATTGCACAAAAATCTTAATATTTCATCCAAATGAAATACTCTCTTCCAAATATGCCCTGTAGGAGTTTTGCTCAAGGCTATGCTTAGGTATAGTCAAAAATTCCCGATAGCTAGTCACGAGGGAAAATATGTTCTCTTACAGATAATTGCTACTGGCAGCTAGAGACCTAGAGAATTTGATGTGCAATAATGTGACCTGACTATGTATTAAACTTTTTTTGAAGGACATGTGTAGAAAAATTTTATATGCTTCTCACGCACTGTATTTTTTTTTCTGGATTTCACTTGTGTTAGCACATTTTTAACAACTTTCCTATGTTTAATATCTGTTACATTTCATCCGACGAGTTCTCAGCCATAAAAGATCCTAATATTATGCGTTTGGTTTTTTGGTTGTTTTTTTGTTGTTGTTTTTTGTTGTTTTTGCAAAACAAATCAGCTTAAAAACTTAGCTCAAACTTAGAAGAGGAGATGGGAAGGAGAATAAAGCCCAGGTCACTCATAGGGAATATGTAAACAAAGAGTTACATTATTGATGATGGAAGCGGAGGAAAAAAACCCCAGTAAATATTTTTTCTCTAAAAATGTGTGAGATTAACCATTCAACAGCTGCTTTTTTCCCCTGCTTCAGTTTGAATATTATCTTGTAAGCACCCAGTTTGTGTCTATATGCTTGCTTCTTACCACTCTGTTGTCTCTGAGAAAAGCTTAAAAGATGATTGCCTTTTTATACTAAAAAGGTTGCATGTTGTATATTGCCTTTAATCCTATTAGGAAGTACATAGCAATTGCACGAAAATAAGTCAGAATTGTTGGCTGTTAGACTTATCTTTTCCTTTAGTGCTGGTTTGTATTATCTGTTTTCCAGTATCTGGGTTATTACTAACCAGTGATATATAGTTCGAATTTTCATAAAATGCAGGGAACTGAAAATGAGCTTCCAAAAGATACAAAATTACACAACTTCAATAAATATATTTTTATATATTTTTAAATTCTTGATATAATCTTGTTTTGTTGTTGGCAGATGGCAATAAATATTGCTGTTCAGTGGCCAAAATTAAAAGACTAGAGTAACTGCTTCCCTGCATGATAAAGTCCTATTTTTCCTTTTATTTATTTAAACCACATCTCAGATTCCAAATTTAGATCTATAGTTTGTACTAGTCACAGAAACTTTTATTTTATCTTTATAACTTCCATTTCTTTTCCACACTATATATGAATGTAGACAACAATACAGTGTTTCCATGTAAGTTGGGATATGATTTTAGTTTAACATAATAAAACATTGTTGACATAGTTAATAAAAAGATTTCTGACTTCTTATAAAGAAAGTAATGGTTTTGCAATAATTTATATTATAATATGTGGTATTTGTGGAAAACAGTAGAATGTAGGTTATAGGAATTAAATAGGAAAATAAATTGTGCAACTATCCCTTCAAACTCCTTGGGCTGGCCAATTTAACAGAGATGCAATCTTTCTTTGGTGCATCCCAGTTTTATGGAGGTGAGGTCAGGATAAGTGGTTTGATGGGATTCAGCAAGTCTTTAGTCTTGATCTCACCTTCTTCTGAAGTTTCTTTGTTGCATTGCTGCCATGCAATAAGTACAGTAATTCCACGCCCATAAGGCGTGCCAGCCTATAAGGCGCACTTCCAGGTTCCGATGAAAACTTTAGTCAAAAGGGTGCGCCTTATAGGCGTGAAATTACTGTACATTTGATAAATAAGGCTCTAATGGGGAAATATCAAACTGTCCCACAATTTTGTCTGGAAGGAAATCCTGTGGCTTGCTTGTGCCTGGGGTGTATCTAATCAGCTGAATCAGCCCTGATATGTTGGAAACCTGATCTCTCTACCTTTCCAGAGATATGTGAATTAGAAGTTGTTCCATTTGAGCTTTGATAGAAGCATTTTTGTGCTCCTTCAATTCCACAAGGAAGTATCAGTGGAGTTATAAACACACCAGGAGGGACATATATTTCCAGTTTTCTGTGGAGACATTCTGGTCCCAATTGCTGTATGAGGTGAAGTAGACAGGTGGCATCAGGTGGTTATCAAATAAAAGATGAAGGTAGCAGCAGGTTACAGCCTTGGGCTCAGCAAATATTCGACTCAGCTGCAGCAGGTTCAGGCCTGAGGCAGGACAGCAGAGCTGACTCCTGCAGAAACAGAATCAGATCTGTCACCACTGCAGCTCATCCGCGGACCTGTACAACGGGGATGCTACAGAAACATTGTGGAGCCATGCAGCTACAGGTCAGGCAGGCAGTTTGCACCATCTGGCTTTTTCTTAAATCCAGAATTTTCCCTGAAACAGGAATTGGGTAATACCCGCTGAAAAATCCTGTTTGTTGAAAGGTGCATTACTTAGAATTGTTTGAAAGTTTGTTTTTTTTTAATGTTTTTGTGTTTTAAAGAAAGACAGGTGGAAGCAAAGAAACTATAAACAAATACAAAAGATGTCCCAGTCTTGGCTAGTGACAGCTGCAGAGCAGGCCCATTGGGTCAGTGGGACCCTGGGATATGAGAACTCAGGATCAGCAGAATTCATGGGCTAGGAAGAAAAGCAAGAAAAGAGACAATTGTTTGCATGTCTCTAAGGAAATCTATGTTCAAGCAAATCTATATGCCTTTCTTTTATGTATTTGCCCCATGAATGGTTTTTAGCCCCAAACCTCTCGGTTTTTCCACTATTGGTCTAATTTTCTGTCTCTCTATAACCTATGCTGCTCTTGGATCAAAGTTGGCTATAGCAACTTTACTACTACACTTTGAGCAGCAAAAAAATTTAAAATCATCCCTTCAGGGGAAAAAAAAATCTATGTAAATAAACTGAGCTTTCCATCTCCTAAAATTCAAAGCATAATAAGTATATTTTAACAAACAAAAAAAAATCTAGGCCTATGTTAATCTTAACAGTGAAACTTTAATCACTTGAGAATGGATGCAGAGTGAGTTGTTACACTATATAATCATAAACATTTGGGCTTGTTATTTCTAGCATTCAGAGCTCAAAGTCAGTGGGAATCTTTCCATAAATGTGAAGCAAGAGATCAATCCTGAGAGCCTAAGTTTTATTAATTGAAAGGCTAGACCTCAGTAAAGTGAACTATAATTCATGGAAATCAGTCGATGCACTGATCCTCGAACATCCATGTAAAAGAAAACAAAAAACCCTATGGTTTTAACTGTGCCCTGTTAAAAAGTAGGTGAAGAAAAAGGAAGAAGAGATGAAGAAGAGGTCTGTCTGTCCAGAACATTGTGTCTTCTTTACAGATGAAGCACTTCTGAAGTCAGTGATAGTACAGACTGGGAAACTGCTAACTTGAGAACTGCAGTCAAGAAAACATGAGGGCAATGTACCAAGATTTTTTTCTTTTGCCAAGCATAGTTGCATTGGTTTGAAATGGAAAAAAATTGATTAACTGAGAACAAGATTTTTCATTTCAAAGAAAAGAGAAATGAGAAATTTTCTAGTCTTTTCAATGACTTCAAAACACTTGGGCAAAGAAAATATATAGACTTACTGTGTAATTCTGTAATGATTTAGATCAGTGACAGCTTGTCTGTGAATTCATCCATGGGCATGCTTTACTGGGATTTCTAAAGCAAATGCTGAGGTCTAATTCAGGGAGACTGATATGAAATGGTAGAACAATCCACAGGGGATAAAATTCTTTCCTAATAAACACCAGTTAAAAACAACATAATTACTGAATAAGCGCTTTTAAAAATGAAAAGTATCTTAAAGTTTCTAAATAATGCACATTTAACATAGAGTGGATCTCTGAAGCAGATGTCTCCTTGACATGTGCATTCAAGCTGTTGGTGGTGACCTTGTAGGGCAAAGCAGTTTTGAAAATTAGTTTTTGCCTCCCAATCTGTGAAAATAGTGCTGTAGTGAAGATTTAATAAAAGTCATAGCTTCTCATATAAGCTTATTTCAGCAAAGTAAACAATTAAAATAACAAATGTCAGCTATTTCTCAGCTTGACAGTTAACAGAACACAGCTTTTGCTTAGCATGATGTACAGAATGTATGGGAGGTATACCTATAATTCATTTTATCTAGGTATGGTTCACCTATTATATTTTAATACAGTGATAAATTAACAAACAATGCAGCAGTTTTCATAGTGGTGTGAGAGCTTGGGGAAAACCCATCTGGCATGCAAAAAGTGTATGGCTGAAATAGAGGAGAAGAATGAAATTAGGGAATTTCCAAAGGATTTTAAGCTTAGCAAAGCAAAGGAAAAAAATTGTAACCTTTTCTCTTGACTTTTAAGTTCTGTTACCTAGTGGAGTGGAACAGAGATAGAGGAATAAGGTTTGCATTTTTATTGCAACATGGTTTTTGCCTACAATGAAAAAAAAGCAAGAGGTCAGAGTTATGGTTTTGAGTTAGATGTCCCTATGAAGTTAAATGTCACTCAGGAACTGGGTCAGAGGGAAGCTGCCATCACATACTCTAAAAAGCTTTATTCTGACAAAAGGGGGTGCTGGATCTTAGCACAAGCTAAAGCAGCTCTTGGGGGTTTTGCTCTCTATTGCCACCTCTTTTGCCAGATGAAGGCACCAAAAAAAGGAAGCAGCCCAGCCACGTGCCTGCACCCTGCAGCTTGGCAATTCTGAAGTGGATTCTTTATGTAAGCTCTATGTTCTGCTGTGGCATTTCTGTGGATGCTTTCTTTTGTTTTTGGCCTGATCGTTTGGTATACAAAGACATAAAAATGAACACCTGAGACTCAGGTTTCCATTCTTGACCTTCACCTGAGCAACCTTGTTAAGTCTGTGAAAGTGTATAGTGTTTATAGCCTCTCATTTTGCAGTTCTGTGTTTGTGAACCCAACTTGCAGTGACAGAGAACTTTTAATTTCAGCCACAGACATCACTCATTTCAATAGGCAGAACTGCTTGCTCTTGCCTCTTGGAATCCCAGAACTAGGAGAGCATGCTTTGAGAAATGTCCTTAACCTCTGCCACAGGTTTCTTAACTGCAAAGTATATGAAATGATGTTTTTTTTTCTGAATAGTTTGTGAAATAGAGATAACTCCCATTTGATTTTCTTGCAGAGGTAAGTGCCCTATATAGCTGAGAAAGCAAATTGTGGAGACAGGTGAAAAGCCAATGTAAATAAGGGGATAGCACAGGTCCAAAAACAGCCAACGAGGTTATGAGCCCTCACCTCAGAAGTCAGCATTTTAAAAATTGGATGGTCAGTGACTAGGAAGCTTAAAAGTCAAAAACAATGTACTTGGTATGTTTCTGCAGGACCAAAGGGAATTTTTTCCTAGAGAAGTTTAATATAATCTGTATCTGTTTGGGGTTCTGCTTTCCTTCCTGGATACAGTTAAGAAAACCTCTTTTAAATAAATAGTAAAACAAATGAGTAGGTTCTGCTCTGTCTGATTTTTATTTTAATTTTTTTTCCTGATCCTGTACTGTGTGGCACAGTGCTTATCATATTCAAGGTGAGGGACATCATGTGTGAGAACACTGTCAGAATACTGATAGTACAGATCTAAATTTCTCCATGAATATCTGAGAATGTACCAGCCATAAAAGGAAAAACCTCGCCCCATTCTGTTTTCATTTCTTTTTCATCCTGAATGATTGGAGCACTCAAAACTGACTATGTAAAATGCAAAAAAGTGGCTAAAAACATTACATTCATCCCTTTTCTAAGTCCATGAATCAGGGAGAACACAAATCAGTTTTTGGATGTTAATTATAGGGCTGCCCACAGAAAAACACCTTCATCCAGTTCCAAGAAGACACTGATGGAATTGCAACTTCTGTGTTACAATTTAATTCACATGGATGTGCTCTTGCTATTTAGAATTTAAGTTTTGGCAGGCTTTGGGATGATGCTATGCTGTACATTGACTTAAGTGGAGTCACTAGTGGTGCTACAGCCCTCCCACATCAGCTTTCTTGCATTTTCCTCCTTGAGCATGACATCTTGTGTGAAGTGCTGGTTACTCAGCATTTATAGAAACAAATAGTGCTGGGACTAAAACCAGTATTTTTTCTTAGTCTTTAGAGATGGCCTTTATTGCTCTAAAATGTTGCTTAGCCTGATTAACAAGGTTGAGTAAAGATATGAATATTTTTATCATTGCAATCAATGTAGCTGTAACCTACATACTTTTTACGGCAGCATTGATTCCATGAAGCAATGGGAAGGAATCATTCTGTTGGCTTGAAGACTGTCTGCAGAGCAATTTAGCAAGAGGAAGCCAGGAGTAGTTTGTAGTTGATAAGAGACTGGTTTGGCAAGAGTTATTGAAGTTTTCACTGGCAATTTTTGCCTTGTGAGTCTGCAGTCTGTCAGTCTCTGGGAAAGGAGTACTCAAGGTACTGAAAATAAATGCAGGCGTTAAAGGGCAACTTGTGAACTCATTACCACCGGATGTGTCTGCTGAGAGAGCTGAATCCTGATGCTTGTATTTCTGTGGGTAGAAATGATGGCTATTTCAGCTCTGTTCCTAAGGAGAGGCCTTCATTAGGTGTGTGCTTGGTCTTCCACCACAGGCTTTTCCAATTGAGTGGGAAATGTTTCTTGAAAGCTGAAGAGTCTGTGGAACTTGCACTTAAAAAGTGATTAATTGTCTAAAAAGGACAATTTATTTAAAATTAAACAATGGAGAAATATTTATCAAAGTAGAGATCTGGTAATGTTTAGCAAACAAGTGCACTCCCAGAGAAAAGTTGTAGTGTGTGAATAATCCCAAGATACTTCATCGCCACAAATTGCTATGTGCCAGCTAAGCAGCAGGAGCTATGTGTGTTCTCCTAACAACTGCAAGGTAAAACATGTTGGACTGCAATATGCTAATTTTTTTGAGAAGTTATCTGGAAAATAGTAGAAGACACTACACGTTATTTCACATTTTCCAAGTGCGTGCAGATGGTGAGTTACCAGGGCTCAGCTGTGTGTTCCCAGCAGGACACAGCAAACTGAACGTGTCTGGATCCCCCATGTAATGAATAATATTAAAATCATACTATTAAGCAAATCAGCCATGCCTAAAACATTTTTGAGATGTAATGCATTTGTGAATGTACCATCTTGAAACATTAAAACTCAGTGAATGAGCACATATTATTTGCTGTAGCTGTTGAATTGTAAAATACCTGGTACCAGTAATGGTAAGAAGTTGGCACATGGAGCATTGAACAAATTTTTGGTTGTAGTTTTCTATCAGATATAGCTTAATTATTCCCAGGACAATGTCAGTTCAAATATTGAAAAATTTTGGTTTATAAGGTGACTCTCTTTCTACAGTGAATGTAAACAAAATTCAGTATCTGGAGAAGGACTGAGGCAGAGATGCTGCTGGAGCCAGAATAAGGGCTGAGTAGGACTTGGGGTAGCCCTCCCAGCCCCATGCTCCCTGGCAGATTTGAGCCAACTCTGGAGTCTTGCAGTGCCAAATCAGCTCTCAAACTTCAGTCTATGTGTTGTTTGTAGAGACCACCACAGCACCACTGGGACATTTTAATGGGTTGTCCTCAACGTAGCTAAACAAAAGTACAAGTTGGAATTTTTCAAGCTCTAACTCTTATAAAAACTTGTATTTGATACATTATGTTTTTACAGCTCGTTGTGCTTAAATGTTATGTTTCACTTCATGATACTTTTGGCATTTTCAGTATTTATGCAGTTATGGTTCACAAAATAAACATGATGTTCTTGGCATTACTGGGAAGGAGCCATCTTGCTGATACAGTTCTGTATGAAATAGGCCCATTCTACTTGTGCAAGACTTTTTATAAAGTGAAAATTCTGGCCACATCAAAGATAGTTATAAGCAACAGGAAGGGAGCTATAATTCCCACGTGGCTAATACAGCTTTTGCTATGATTCATGTCAATATATGTATGCCAGAGTGGGTCAAGCAACATGAAATGCCTCAAAAATTTGTCTTTGACACTTACAGAATAAGGCTGTTGTGTTATTTTTTGCAGCTTTTAAAATACAGAGTTAATAATCACTATTACAGTGCTATGTTCAATTATCTCTGCAGTGAGAAAGGAGATCCTATTCCATTTTCCTTTCAAAGCATTAGTCATACACTTTCAGCACTAGAATTTTAGGTGCTTCTGATAACTTTCTGATGACTTTTTGTTTTGGTCATATTTTTCTTCCTTCTTGCATGTTAATAAGAGCTGAATTGAATGTATCTCATCATTTTGTATCTATCTTCTACCTATGCAGCAGGATCTCTGAAGGCTTCTTTTACATGTTTTGATTGATGAAGTTTTTAATTTCTCTTAATCCTAATATGGAGCTCCTCTGTATGAGGATCATGTATCTGAAACTCAAATTCAGGATGCAGCATTTTACACAAAAATCTGTTACTTCAGGAAAATAATAAAAGGAAGGTGTCTTTGCATTCAATTGGTTTGTGAGGAGAAATGGAATTTATTCCTTAAGTACTGTGTAGTATGTCTTTAACTAAAATGCATATTATAACCACTTCTCAGATGAATATTTATTGTGATCTGCTGCACACTACAACCCAAAGAAACACAAGTTATAAGAGTCTTGGAAAAAGCTGTGAACACAGTCTGATTAGACTTATGAACTAAAGTTTAGTCAATTGCATGAAATGGAAAAGTTGCTCTTCCTGAACGTGGCACATCAAAAAGTGTGTAGCATTTGTAGGGCCATTTTGTGTGCAAATCTCTCCAATCTGAGCCTTGTTCTGTTTAGTCAAAACCCCAAGGTGAGAAGTAGTGATCAGCTTTCACATCTTTTTCTCTCTAATTATGAATGTTTATTTTCAACTCTAATTCACCTGTGGTAGTGCTTAGGTGCAGGTCTGAGGACAAGACTGTTTCTCTGGAAACTGGTATCAGGCATTTACCTACTTAGGATATTATGCACTTATTTCCTGTGACTGTTTCTAGAAACCAGTCACAGTGTTCAGCTCACAGTGGAGACTTCTGGAAAGGATTGCTAAAGTAAACTAAAATAAAATATGCTTTATAGGACATTGATATAAACATAATGGTGAATTAAAAAGAAATATCCTTGTCACTGATCCCAGATTTCAATAGGAAATATCTGTGATCTTTGGAGATTTTAGTATAATGTTGTAGTCTTAGGCGGTAGATTTTCCTTAGTGTCTGAACAAATCATTCCATGACTTAAGTGTGAGCACATGCTGCATATTTAGGTGCACCTGAGGAGGGACAGGATGTGTCCTTTCCCCTTTTTTTCACTTCTGATATTATGGTTTCATAAGGGTTTTTCCAGTAAAACCAACAGGAACTGCAGGCACTCTGCACTTGTTAAATGCAGAGTATGTCTTTGTTTTCCAGGGTGCTAAGCGCCTTTTGTGCTTGGTGACTCAAAGGCTACTGTGCTTGCTCAGCACCTCAAGAATTTGAGTCCTTGCTGCAGGTAGGCACAATGGGAAATAATGGCTGTTTTCCTAGAAGGAGTTGGGTTTAGCAGAAGAGGAGAGTTTGTCTTTACCCACCCTTTGTCCCCAGGCTCATGGGTGACTTATATTTAGCTGTCATTGCTGGTATAGAATAACTCATTACAATGCAAGACCCCAGTCCTCATGCTTCAGTCACTCTAAAGACTCCTCTAGTAAGCAGCACTGCAGCTCTTTTGTAGTGAAGAGAGCTTTAAAACTATTTAAAGCTGTGAGAATATATGAAGCATCTTCCTTGAGAACCACAACTTTTTATAATGCTGGGTAAATGCTGCTCAGTTGCATTTGGTGCAGCAGAATCAGTAGCACTTGACAGACTTGACTTACAGAAACGGAAAGAAAAATCTCATTCCTTTCTCTCTCTTCAGGATTGGTAAAAATTGGAAACGCACTCCACTAAACTAGAGAAATGAGAAAAGTTCTTTGTAGAGAGGCTTCTACATTGGCTGCTAGATTTAGGACAAGAGTGTTGAGAGGGTGAGTAACAATAGCTGTATCTCCTGTAGCTTGAAGTCTCTCTCTCTCCAATACTGGCACCAGCACTATTGTCATCAGTCCAACACCTTTGTCACAAAAAACAACACAAAAAGAAAGACTAATGATGAAAAATTAGGGGATGCCACTGACCTCCCCGAAGAAACTCCAGGACTATATATTAGCTGTTTCAAAACTAGGGGTTATTATTTTTGTGGCCTGTTACTCTGTATCCCATTTTAGAACACAGTTTAGGGACATCATAAATATCTCAAGCTCGACTTAATTAATGAATTGAACTAGAATGCTTGTATGAGGCTGCAGTTTTGTGGAATAGCTGTCTCCCTAAAAACAATGGATTTCTGTGGACAGCATATATTGTTGACTTTGCAGCTTTTATAGATTTCCTATGCTCTAAAGATTAAATCTTTTCAGCTACTAGTCATTCACTTAATGGATTGCTTATATTGACAATGACTATTCCTATTTCATGAATATAAAAGAAAAATTAATTTGATAATTGGCTCTATTTACTGGTGTTTTTCAAGTGAAAGTTAATATATCTTCTATAGATATTGATTTCAAATGATATACATGTATTGACTGAATTTAAAGTTCTCTGCTCTCTGCAGAGGAGGATTCTTCCAACCAGAAATAGTAAAGTGAATCCAAGAAAATGATACTATTTTAAGTGAAACTGCCATCACATTGTCTCAGACAAATCTACTTGCAACTTCACTTACTACAGGATAGTACTTGTAAACAGATTGCAAAAAAATAGAGCTTCTCCTGTTAGGGTAGTATCAGGGACAATTTTATTAATCTTCCTGTAAATGCAGGGAAGTCTTGGACTTATACATTGGAATACATATGGAATATATGGACTTAAAATTTTAAAAGGCACTGTTGGTTTGTGTTTAACATTATGCAGCAGCAGTAAGAGCATGGTATTTTGATCATCCAGAAGCAGTTTAGAGTCCGGGTTGTACTGTAACCAGAATGATGCAGCAGAACTCAATTTCTTTTTCATGCCAAAGTAAAACTGTTTCACATAAATATATCTTGGACACCTTGCCAATATTTATCACAGTCTCTATTGAGAAATGAATTACCAATTTTTGCTAAATGATTAAGCATGACACGTGTATTTTAGCTGGGTCTAGTTCTGTTGCCTGCTATGGGGGTTTGGTCTGATTGTGGTTTATGAATTGGCTACAGTAAATCCAAATTACCTGCAATTTGTTTCTCTCAACATGTGTGGTCTTTTACTGTGTTTGAAAATTAAATGTACTTGCCTGTCAGACCATTCACACTGAGGGTTTTCCTCTTCCTTTGACAATTAGTAAATGGGATTTTGTGTTTAGCTTGAGGGATGGGGTAGGGCCAGACAAGCTGAGCTTGCTAACTCACTCTGCACCTCACTTCTGTTCAGGAACAGATTTCTGGAGAGGGCAGCTGCTGGTGGCATTGCTGCCCATCTGCTGAAAGGTGCTAGACTTGGGGGTGCCCTTTGGGGTGGATGTGTACAAGCAGCTGTTTCAGTGTGCCTCCTCTCTTTGCCCCTGGCAGGTTTTCTTACCTGCCACAGGTGGCTGTTAGTGGCCGTGTCTCAGGAGCAGCAAGGACACGCACACCAGCAGTTGGTTCTGCTTCAGCAGAGATTTATGGGGTTTTTGGTGTCTACTAGGCATTAGGAAAGAGCTCCATAAGTTGCCCCTTGGCTTTGATTTGGCTTTCATTGAAACACATTAGAGAACTTGTTCAGCAGGCTATTTCATCTTTGCTTTGATACAGATTGAAAGGCTTAGCATAACATACAGCATGTCATTTTTACCATACAGTGTTGGTGAGGATTACAGAAATGCATCTTTGACTTTGTTGCATTTTGTTTGGTGATACTGCCTCATTACTTAAAGCTGCTGTCCTTGAATATAGACTCCATTTACTCTCTGAGTATTAACTCTGTCTTGAGTTTGATCTAGCATGAAACCTTGATGTTGAAAGTTCTAATAATTTTCTTCTGAGTTAACAAACCGAAAGGGACTAAACAAAACAGATATAGTTAGCAAAATTTGGCAGCTCATAAAATAATATTTCCATTCTTCTGATACATGATTTCCTCTAATTATTAAATAATCTAAACTAATTCTGCAGCTTTTGATTATAACATTTAATTTTAAAACCAATTTCTTAAAATTTGACATGTGTAACTTTAAGTAATTGAAGAAGGATTAAGTCAGATGTGGTTAACTTACTCTGAGTATGGAACCTGATTTGAAGCCAACGTCTTGAGTATGAACAGATTCACTTCTGCAACTCCTTTCTTCTGGAGGTGTTTAATTCAAACACTGACCTAAACTCGCCTAGTTTAGCTGTATGACCTGTGGGATCATAGTTGAATACTGTATGGCTGCGGGCATACTGAACATTATTATTTCAATAATATTTTTTTCACCAGTTTATAAATCACGCATTTATCATGTAGAAGCTGTTATGCTTCAAAATATTATAGGGCTCAGCTTTGTCCTACCTTGGGCAAGAATTGTATTTGTTGCAGTGCAGTTTTACCAATGGACCATGAATCTGGAGTTTTGTTTTATGTCTTCTGGATAAATATCTCTTTGAACCATGGATCACACAACAGGTGCTGACTAGTTTCCTTTGTTGGATGCCTCCACTTGTACCAGTTATCTTAGATACAGAGTTTTTGCTATGTTGTTAAAAAAAGGTTTGGTCTGAGTTTTTTTGGACATAATGCAGTCCCTCACAGTGTTGTGTTGGTATACACAAGAGTTTCTCTTAAAGCATGTCAATATTCACCCTGCAATTCAAGGTGTTGCTACTATTGTGGATTTTAATGGGGTATAGATCTTTCCCAGAATCTGAGAACTAAAACACTGCATATAGCCTTGCCTGTCTTCATTTTGGAGGTGGACAAGACATCAGATTAGGTAGGTCAGCACATCAGTAGGTATTGAACTAACTGTAAAGGAGCCTTGGAATAGTGGTTAAAGAAACATCGATTTTTTTAATGCTAGAAATATTTGTGCATAGAATGGATTTCCACATTTGCCCTTTACTACCTCATTGACAAAAAAATAAAAATCCACACTTGTTTGTTTTTCATCAGGTGGAAGTGTGTAGTACACACAAATATTTGCCACCTTGTTTGACCTTGTCCCAAGATATTTACTTCTTGGAACCCATTTAAATTTTCTTGTTTTGTTGGACTTTAAAGTATTTGTCAGTAAAAGAGATGTTGTTGACATACCAAATATTACTTTTAGCTTTAACTGCTTATCATACTGTATATGCTGCATGGAAATGAGAAACATTTAAACAAGTTGACTTCATCTGCTCTTTTCAAGACAGAACTATATTTATTTAAAGGAAGGAATAAACAGCCAAGGTTAAAAATATTGAGCCTAATACATCTGAGTAAAATAATAACAAACCCTTTCTTAGGGATATTTGAAAAACATCTATGTTTGTGCTGAAAAGCTCCTTGCCTTAAGAAAAAGATAAATAAACCCCGCCAAACACAAACCAGAAAACTGCAAAACCAAACTGACCTTTATGTCTGTTAAGGTATGACCATTCTGAAAGATGAGGGCACCTTGGCACAGTTGGTCCTAGCCCCTGCCAGGCATGACAAGTGTCAGAGACACAGAATTTAATAATGGATCTCTTGTCTTGGAGTAAATGGAGGACCACCTCCCTTTCCTGTTCATTATAGGGTAGCAGGACCATATCTGCTGCCTCTCTGTCTCCTTGAGAAGTTCTCCCTGTTTCTCCTGAGATGGAAAACAAACATCTGTTTAAAAGTCTGGTTAAAAATTAGTCACTTGTTTCTTTAAGGGGAGTCAGAGCATTTCTGGGTCTTAAGTGGCCCTCATGCCTCATTTTGACTCCCACATGCTACGATAATAAAATAAACCAGTATGATTTCAGCTAAAACAGTAAATTGAAATTTCAGGGTAAAGGGGCAGCATAAAACAAGCCAGTTGAGAGTAAATTGTGAAACCAGGGGAGAGGTTAAGCTGGAAGACAGTAATAATTGCAATAATAAACATCCCAGAGGAAGTACAACCCAAGTGAGTTTTGCTGTAATCTTGAACTCCCAGACAAGTGATTTGTTATTGCTTACCTGAATTGCAGCATCTGCTAGAGACCCTAAACACGGCTGTGCTGGGCAGGGAGCATGTGTAGGGTTAGGGGCAGTGCCTGTCCTTAAATGTCAGTTTCTAAAATCCAATCTATATGGGGTTTAGCATGTATAAAAATGTTATCATAGCAGTAAGAATTCCTTCCTGTAGCTTAGGTCTCTGCGATACCAGAAGTGCTTACTGAAGAAGAGGCCAAGGCTCAATTTCTGAAGACTCTTCAAAGTAAATCGAAGGGCTGGAAGACTGCAGGGAGCAATCTTGCATCAGCAAAGGGCCACACTGTCAATGACCTATTAGCTCTATGTCATCTCCAGACTTGGTTGTGTGTTTATTGATTTGATTCATAACAGGCTGGGAAGGTGATATTTATTTGTCATACAAAAAATAACCTTTTAAGCACCAAATGAGAAGTTTATTACTGAAAGTAATAAAAAACCTGAAATAGCTCTTTTGAGAGGGAGGACAGAAGTGCTTTTTCCTGTCCTGCCCTATTTATTGGCAAAAAGTAGATGCTCCTTCCTCTCTGCATCCTACCATCCCCTTGCATACATTAGTTTCTTCTGTACAGTGCTAGTATAGACATTGACCCTGTGTGTTGAAAAGTGCAAGCAAATTTTAAATCAGCCAATATCAGATGGGATTTAGGGAGATCTTCCATTCCTTTTTCAACATCTTCTAGCTGCTGAATTGTCAATCTGATATATTTTAATGCATTTCTTGTTGAGTGTTGGCCAGCCAGCCTTCATGTGTGATCCTTTACTGTGTAGTATCTTGATAACTCTGAGCAAGGTCCCAAAGAGAGCTACACCCTTGCAATCTTCTGCTACAGAAGATCAAATGGAACATACTGAGACACTAACTCCCCTTCCCACCCACCTCTTTTTTTTCATGTAGTGTATTACAGAATTTAATAATGAAGGAAAAAACTCTCCACAGTACTTGTAGGAACACGACCAAGTGAAAAGTCAGGCTAGCTGTTCTTTAAATGTCTGGGGAACTGTCTGCATAAGAGAGAATGCAGTAGCACCAAGAAGGAAAATTTAGCAGAGAAAAAATATTAGAAGTATGAATTAATTATTTAGATATCTGTGTAGACATTCATTGCCTTCTATTTAAATTTTTAATTATTAGCCTTTGTAGTTAATAAAAAAAGGTAAAAAATTAATCTGCAGAAGTGTTGGACCCTATAAATATCACTTAAGTTGGAGGAATTGATAATTATAATGTTTCAATCAAGCAATAAAATTTATATAAAGTAGCTGCAACGTGACACCTTATACAATAATATTAGAAAAATGTTTACTCTGTGTTTGAAAACCAGTACGCAGAGCTTCTGAACACTTTGTTTTAGTGTCTTTTCAATCAGCATTTTAAAAAATAATGTCAAATTATTCATAGTCATTTTCTTCCAAAAGAATTTAGAAAATTGGTTTCTCTTTAGATGAGGTGCAGAGAGAAATAAAGTACTTTTCCTTACCTGCAATACAAAATAAGTGCAGTATGACTGCTTGAATGCTTGCATAAGCACATCATTTATACCATCATGAATTTTCTCAATTTTTACTGTGCCTGAGTAGTGCTCATACTTGTGTTGTGCAGATCTATTTGAACCAATTCAATAAATTCCACAGCACCTTGTGGAGCAGGAGAACAGATTTAAAACTTTACACTTGTTTTTCAGCTTCCATTTCTGAATAGACTGAGTCATAAGTAGTGGAGTGGTCCACTCACTGTCCATTAGAGGACTCCTGCTTCAGCTGAGTTCAAACCACAGCTTCTGTGACTCAGTTTTGCTACTGAGATCCTTAATTTCACAGGTACTTTATATGTACAAATAAAATCACATTTATTGAAAAATATCTTATTTAGCAGAGGACAAAGGACTTGTTGCTTAAAAATAGGTAAAGAGGGAAGGTTCTTGAAACATTTTCACAGAGTGGCTTTAATCATCAACTATATTTGATATATTTGAAACATATAGTATGATATATCATTAGACAGTTCTCACTTTATGTCACCGTATAACCACACAGTGTTCCCCTTATATTAGCTTTGTCCAAAATTTAGTAGGATACATAAAGGTGGTTTTATATATTTTAAACATATTTTATACATACATACATACGTACATACATACATATAAGTTTAATGCATGTTTATTATCTATTTACTTTTATTTACAATAAATAAGGTAAGATTTCCATTTGTTTCCCCTTCCCAGCACGGTGTGAATTTCTGTTGTGTAACTGTAGTCTTTGTCTGCTTCCTTCAGCATCCACTCTTCCTACTGGAACTACTAACTCTGGAATTGAACTTTTTGTTAATGTGAATTGATGCCAAATCCTTCTGATGTCTGCGTAGAAGGATGAAGAATCATTATTTGTGCTGGCTTCTGGGTTTTCTGGGGTTGTTACTTTATGTATGTGTAAGTCCCTGGGCTTCCAAAAGTAGAGCTTAAATTAATACAGAAATCAGGAGCAGTTTAATATTCCCAGTATAATTTTTTACTTTTTTAAAAGCAAACCTTGAAAAGTTCTGGCCATGCTTTTGCCATGTGGCTATGGTGGTTCTGATTCATCTTTTGGCCTCTTGCCTCACCTGCTGCTCTTGACATGTGTGATGTTAACAATTGCATAAAATATCTTCTGCTATTTTACCTGTACAAGGGAAATTGCAAAAGGCTGTCACCAGGATTATGTGATTTAGATTTTTCTGATGTAAGACTGGAGACCCAAAATAATACTTATAATTTTTTCAGAACTACTACTATTTGGGTATATAGCATATTTTCAAAACAGCGATCGTGGGGTAATATCGAAGTACGAATCTCATGTTTTCCAGTAAAGAGTATTGTGTAACAAAATCTGTGATGAGAATGAAACTTAAAATGAGATCTCCAGCATTTGAGAAATCAGTGGAAATGGGCCCACCAACTTCACAGTGTTTATTTATATTATAAAGGCCCAGCAGCAGTGACAGGAATTTGTACATTAATATGTTGACACGTATGAGTTGTCAGTTTAGGGCACCAGAGAAATTCCTGCAGAACTCAGTATTAAGGTGGGTAAAGTTGCTAGATTAGATCAGAGAGGAAGCTGAACAATATTGCTTATTTCAGTAAGGGTTTGAGTGCTTTATACAGTCTAAATGGCATTGCAACTGTGAATTCCACCAAATCACTCAAAATTAGTATGGAAATGGAGACATCTTCTGAAATTGCATGGTGTACAGCTTTCTTTAAAAAAATGTTTACAACTTTTCTTTTGAGTGTCTGTATTTAAATTGTTCTGTATCAACAGAATTGATGCTTATTCTCTGTATTTCAATGGCATTCAGGTAGTTTTAGTTGTATTTATTGTTTGAATGATCTGCATCAGTGGTGCTTGCTGCTTGCTTTGTAATTTGTTGCTGCGGGTGAATGTGACTTTGAATAATATCAGTCTTTTTATCTGAAGATAATATTTTTGAGCAATCTGAAATAACATTCAGCCATTCTGACTATGGCCCCTTTATTTAAAACAACACCTACCTGATCTGCTTTGTCTGTTTTTCACTGTAAGCCTCATCATATGTATTTCTTGACATTGTTCTGGTACTTTTTATAATGTCTACACCTAGCTCTGATCCATGCAATTCTAGCTATGGTTTTAACTTTACAATACATTTGTGTTAAGAAAGCCAGAATCTCAGCTGGTGCAAGTTAGTACAGCTCTCCTGAAATCAATAGTGCTCTGCCAGTTTCTACTCTTTGATGATCTGGCCATAATAATGTAATATTACTGAAGAGATAACACAGTGAAAAGGAAGCATTATACTGATTCAGCTGGGGTAGCTATTAGATTGGAGTACTGCTGAGCACATATTGTCTAATATTCACCTAATGGCTGATATCCATTTCATGAGACCAAATTTTTAAATCTCCACTAAGCGGAGTTAATGAAGTTAGTTCTTCAGTGTAGAGGGTGTGATTTTTTTTTTTTAAACTTCAACTCTTTACCAAAATGCATGGTCCTTCTGCTGGAATAAAATTAGCTGACAAGATTAGTATATAATAGTGAGTTTTTTCCCACTTGTCTGAAAAGATCTGGCACCAAGGCTTTGTGGTTTAATTAACGCAATTGGAATTGAAAGCTAATCATATGAATGCCCTTTCAAAAATCCTAAGATGCTTCTATTCAAGCTTTTATTGTGAGTAGCCATTCTCAGGGTGACTCAGAGTAAAATGCAGAGTTTACATTGTCAAGAAAACACATGCAACATGTCTTGGCAGATCTCCATAATAACATATATCTGTTTCCCTTTGTAAATGGGAATATATTCTATATATGCACATCGTGTAAATTGCAGTATTTTTAAAGAAAAGGCTTGTATGGATAAAATGGATACAAAAACAGAATAACAAGTTTCACTTCTAAATGTGCAAAAATCATAATAAATTGTTCTAATTGTACTAAATCATATTTTTCTCCCATTCTGCAGAGAAATTAACTATAGTGTCTCTTTCAGGTGACTATTCATAGCACTGTGATAGCAAAGACAGATAATATTATTGTCTCTTCTTCAGTATGATTTTAAATAAGTTGTAATCTTCATTTAATCTTTAGGTCAGTTATTAATTGTACTCAAGCTTTTTTGCTCAGTTCACCTCTAATTTAATGACAGTCAAAAGGAAGATTTAATTTTCATACTTTTATCCTTTAGCACATGCTAATGGTGAAGCCAGTGTTTTTATTTATGATTTATTGTTCTGACATGACTACAATATACAGCAGTGCTATGCATAAGCACTTGGGCAAATTGCTGCCGGCAGGAGCACACATAATGTCTGGGCTTACATGCAGGGTATTGGATGGAAGTCTTTGGAATACCATCTGTGATTGCTCAGATATATCTTATTTTCAGAATTTATTCCATAATTCTTTTCCTAAAGTTACAGTAAAAAAATGAAGTGACAAGTCTCTAAGTTAACTGTCCGCCAATGCTCCAATTTTTTTTCCTCTTTTAAAATCAAGACAGAAAAAGCAATATGTGAAAATAAACTTTGGGAAGTAATATGACATTTTTACTGCCTTTTTCCCAGTGTTGAAAATGGCACTGTCTCCTGGCCAAATGTGCTTTGCAATGCTTGGAGAAGTATTTCACAATATTTCAACTGGCTTTGAAATACTGGGTTTGTTTTTGTTTCTCCCCTACTTATTGTACCTAACTCAAAAACTAAAGAGTTTTTGATTGCAGCTTTGTCTTTTATGTTGAAAGATACTTGCTCTCTGTTCACTTTTTAAAGAAAACCATACATGCTGAATGAGCACCTTGCAATGTTCTCATAAAGCAGAGTTACAGATCACCCATATTTCCCTCACTCTGTGGAGAAATAAGCTGGATTAGCCTTCTCCTTTCTCAGCCAGTTCTTTTGCTAATTCTACCTTGCTCAGGCTACAGGCAGGGACAATGGCCACAGATCCACCCTTCTTACTGCTTACCTGATCAGAATGCTGAATAGCAATGGTACATCTTGTAGCCCTCTGGCTTCCCTGGCCCAGCAGTATGGAAGTCCAACTGCAGTAACATTTTGGGCAGTGTTTCACACACACCTGACTTCTTTCAAGAGACTTACAGACTCTAAGGTAGTCGAGACCAAAGATCAAAAGTTCTTCTGTGTGCTTTCTTTATCTACAAAGGCCATTGTCTGCATTAACGTAACAAAAAAATAGTTGGTAGCTTAATTTTTGTTCATTATCCTTGATAGTTCTTTCTGTATGTAGCATGCCTTTCCTGACAGTTACTCTAATAATAATGAAGCTTGGATGGACATATGGTAGAAATCACAGTGGAACAGCTAAGAAAACTTAGCTGAATGCTTTACTGGCTCCTGACAAACACTTTTAATTCATCTGTATAGATTGAGTTGATGCATTTGATGGTGAAATTTCCCCTTTTACTGGCTGTTTCAGACACAATGTAGCCTGGTTGCTGAGCTGAACTTTAATCTGTCAGAATTATTCAGATATATTTTTTTCATGTGTCTCAGAAATAGTAAACCTTAAATCAGATTTATCCACACATTGAAAGAACAAAACCATACAAAATTATTTGTAGAATATCTACTATCTGTTAATGTGTATTACCTTCATAAAATGAGGAAGATTTTCTTTTCCAGCACCCTAGGTAGGGGAATGGTAACTACAAAAGAGGCTTCATACTTTATAATACTTTCAAACTATTGTGTATAACAAGTGGTGTTATGGCATATCAAACCAAGACAGGGTGATCCCCCTTCCCTTGGTTTGATATACTTTCAGCTTCTTTAAAGGCTCTTGAGATCAGGACCTCTACAGAGCCTTTGAAGCTTATGTTTCTCTTTCACTAGAAAGTGAAGCCTTGGCTTTTAATGGCAGCTCAGCAAATATCTCATCAATATTTAGAGTGTCAAGTGTACCTCTGTTAGAGGTACCAATCACAGATCAAAGATAGTAGCACTGAGTAGCAGCATTTCCTTCAAAGATCTTCACAGCTGAGCTTTCCCTTTTGTTGGAAAAGAACTTTTCTTTTTAACATTCGTTGCTTGCATGAGTCTTAAACATGTTGTTTGACAACTGTGGGGAATTAAATGTTTTGTTACCATAGCCAGTGAGGATAGTACAATAGTTTTGAATAATCCTTTGGGCTTGTTTAAGGAAGGAGAATGCTTGGAAAGCCTTTTGCTAGATGTTTCTACCTTTCTTTAGCTGAACAAAGTCTATTGCATTTAATGGTAAAAATGTCATGCTGTTTGAAGAGGTCAAGAAGAATTCAAGATGGATGAAAGTTTAGTGGCAGGTATAAATATGCTGCAGTAGGATAGTTCTTTTTTGCCCTTTTCTCTTTTGGTGAGGATTTTGGATGGTTTTTTTCTCGTATTTTTTTTAATATCATCTGTTGCCTTCCTTCTACTTATTATTAAGGCTTGTGAATTTGGCTGTGAAACCTAATCTTTATTATTCCTTTAACTCTTACTGGGTTGTTGTTTTTGCTTTTGGATTTTTTGTTTGTTTTGTTTTTCATATATTTTGAAACAATTGCAATGCTAATTACAGTAATAAGGATTCTGAATATTTAGTTTATGATTTATTCATTCCACTGTTGTAATTCTGACTGGCACATACCCATAGGTGTAGTCTAATGTCAAGGTGCTAAACAGAGTTTGAACGGTAAATGGCTGAAGTGATGGCTGCTCTTTAAAAAAAAATGATATTTGGATTAGGCATCCTTCATGATTATGTGGGAAAGAGATAATTAGTATTAAGAAGCTTATTAGATGACACTTGTTCAACACAGAATATTTTGATTCTGTGAGCTGCTGTCTGACTGTCTCCAGAGTGCACTGGGAGCAACAGGTCTGAAATGTGTGTCATAAGAGAGTGTTTTTCTCCTGAAGACTGACTTTTACTGAATAACATCTCCTTGTAAGACAAAGAAATTTGTGTTCCTCAATCAGTTGATAAACTTTCCAGTTGTGAACCTCAGAATACACTTTAGCATTACAGTGGGGTAGATGTCAATTTATATGTTTCAAAGCTGCTGTACAGAGGAAAAATGGCAGCAACTGTTAAACCCCATGCAAGGCTGTCCTTTTGCCACTTCTCATTAATGAATGTGTAACGACCCAGATTTTCGTTTTTTTGGATATTTCAGTGTTTTCTACTGACTAGCTTGTAACTCATATGCATTTCAGATGGCAAGAGATCTTACCAAATAACAAATTTACTTCCAAGAAGCCCTGTAATAATTAAGGCTGTAGTGAGTTTTCCTGTATGAGTATTGTACCTGGAGCAATCCTCAATCACATCTGTCAGCACTCCTAGTACACTGGTGGTTGGGTTCTGGGTGAGTGTGTATAAACCACTGGCTCTTGTTTGTCTTTAGAGATATTTTTTCTGGGACCCCTGTTTCATGGAAGAGCCAGTGTAGAGGACAGGATTTTCCCTGTGGTAACAAGGTTGCAACTGTTTGGAAAGAAACTTTCAGAATGACATCTGCTAACATTCAGTTCTGTCCTTTTTCCTTGTGCTGGAGAAGTTCTGTGACTTTGTTTAAGGCATGTGGCAAGGCTATAAGTACAACAGGCAGTGGAAATGCTGGCCCAGTGCTGTGAGGTTTTATATATCCTATCAAAACCATTGAATTGGCTGTATGCCCAGGAATAGTAAGGAGTCCTCCTGCTCATGGCTGCACCTTGCTTTTGGAAGAGGATTATATGTAAGCTGACAGCACAGCATAAATGTTCCCTAAGTTCATTTTTGTTGTGAATAAACTCTGTGTCCTAAAGTGTCCAGCTGTGATTTGACTAGTTATGGAAGTGGAATATTCACCACACTGGTGGGAGACTGCTATCCTATTTTCTTTAACCTGGCAGTAGAAATCAGCAATTGACTTAAAATTAGGATTTACCACTCAGCTTCCAGCTGGGGATTGTGTTGTGTGTCTGCCTGCTCAACAGAACTAGGCAGAGATATCCTATAATTATTTGTTCCTTGCTTTATTACCTTACGTTTGACCATGTTGAAATTAATATAATTTGTGCCCTGTTCACTACAGTGATCTGAGCTCTTCTCTTTATTACCAACTTGTGCCAAGATCCTCTTTGCTTGTCAGCTTGATAGGTAAAGAGTCTATGTTTTCCTACGGGAAAACATAGGGGGCTGATAAAAATGCTAAATAATTCTAATATGATCAAAATTTGGTCTCTGTAGGAGCTCAGAGCACACTTACAATAGATTGTCCACTTGCAGTTGTATTTTGGTCAGCTAATAAATTTTGAATATTCCACTGATCTTTTCTAAATCTTTATTTAAAGTGACACACAAGCAGCTCTAACATGACTTGTGCCTGTGTCTGAGGTCATATCCACTCACTCCATCAAGTCATAGCCCAACTTTTAAAGTTACAAGTGCTCCATTATATTTAGTAATTTTCTTTAGGAAGTTCCCTGAATTTCATGAGCTACCAGCAACAAAATAAGCTTTTATCAAGTTCTTGGATCAGAGTTTTCTATTTTTGCTGATCTGAAAAGAAATCTTAGTGGGGTAGCTACTCAGTATTACTTCCCTAAATCACTTCTGGTTGGTAGTATATTTTCTTGGCAGTATTGAATTGTATTGGAATTCTTCCAAATTCAGAATGAAACTAGTTTGTGAGCCTTTCTGTGCTGTTTGTTTTTTAATGGCCTTTCTACTGTATTAATCTATTACTGTACTAATACTGCTGTTAGAATGAATTTTGTTGCTAATGTACTTTGAAAAGTCCTTATTGTCCTTAATTGTGTTGGCCATTGATTTCTCATTGACATTAGCCTCAAGCATTCTAGCAATCTCCTGACTCTCAATTTATATTAATTGCTATCAATTTTCCCTTTTTTATTTTAATTATTTATTTTTATACATGCTTTTACTTTCCCTGTAAGTCTTTTTCCACTAATGTTGATTAATTTTTCCTTGATTATGGATTTTGTGGCATCTAATGCAATAGTTTTAACTCTTAGCAGTTATCATAGAAATGATTTAATGGATCTCCAGATTTTAAAAATGGTTTTAACCACACTATATTCCATAGTCATGTGAATTTCAATCTCTAGATAATTTTTACTTATTGTGTTCAACTCTTGGTCAATGTGATGGTATGTATTATTGAATAATAAAGAAAAAATTTAGAATGAGCAGCCAGTATATAATTTTCTTAAAGGTCTATAGATGTGATCATCAGTATTTTGGTATGACTGTAGGTTAATATTTAGCACTCTTCAGAAAGCCATTATTATTTCAAGTGGTTTGAACTTCTATATGTAAACGGTTCTTTTGTTTAAATGCTGAACAAAATATGCATTTAAACCCTCCTGATGCAGGCAAGTTTACATTCCGAAGTTTACGTTATGAAGAGATAGACTGTCACACTGAAAGACTAGTATGTGTTTTAGTAAAGTTTATTAAAAAATTCATTTTCTTTCTTGAAATATGAAATTTAGATAGAAATCTGGAAATATCCTTCTTCTTCTTTTCAAGAAGTGTGGTTTGGTGTTTTTTTAAATGAAAATACACACATTTGGGCTCTCACTTCCTGGTAAAACATCCCAGACCCTTGAAACTTCCAAGCTAGATCTTAACTGTGTAAATCCAGCACTGACACCACACTGTACAGCTATGCAGCTGCTTCAAATGACACTAAAATAAAAAGCAATTTAAGATTAAATTGTTCACCGTAAGCAACATAACTCTATTGGAGTTTGAGGAGATAGCCATGCATGTGTCAGGGATGTATGGATTAGTGCTGAGCTCTGTGATGCTGCAGCTAAGCTGATGGTTTTGAGCATGTAACTAACTATAACAAGCAATTGTTACTTGAGTGTGGTAAAAGCAACACATACCATGAATTTCTACAAACATGCTGAAGATTTTAATCTTTTAGCCATAAGAATTAACATATTCTAATCAGTGACTGTGGTGGAAATAGCCTGTTTGTCTTCTGTTGATCTGTGTGACTGTCCCATGGTGAAAGACACTGAATAAAGCATGTCCATCTGAACCAAACAAAAGACACACATCATTTAGCAGAAGAAGAAGCTGGTGTTTGCAGATTTAGAAGAAGATAATATTTAATCAAAAGCCATTAAGTATTCTACCAGAAAATGTGGCTATTTATATAAAAAATTTCTTTCATTAAAGGTGAAGTTGGCTAAAACTAACCTCTACTGCAGTAAAGACAGGTCAGTTTGCCACAGGCAGTGATATAGACAGGGCCAGATTCAGCTGTTTCTTAGAATGGTTGTGGGCTCCAGGGGTGAATTTGCATCAGTGTACAAATATTTAAATAACTAACAGGGTTAGATTAGGTGATAGAATCATGGAATTGTTCGGGTTGAAAGAGACCTGAAAGATCACCTTGTTCCAGCACTCTGCCATGGGCAGGGCCACCCTCCTCTAGACCAGGTTGTTCAAGCCTCATCCTGGCCTTGAACACTACCAGAGATGGACATCCACACCTTCTCTGGGCAACATGTTCCAGTGCCTTACCACCCTCACAGGAAAGAATTTCTTCCAAATATCTAATCTTAACCTATTCTCTTTCAGTTTAAAGCCATTCCCTCTTGTCCATGCTCTTGTAAACAGTGCCTCTCCAACACTTCTGTGGGCATCCTTTAGGTACTGGAAGGTGCTGCAGTCACCAGGATCCTTCTACTTCTCCAGGCTGAGCAACCCCAACCCTTTCAGCTTTTCCTCATAGCAGAGGTTCTCCAGCTCTCTGATCATTTTTGTACATTTCTCTGGTCTTGCACCAACAGATCAATATTCTTCCTGTGCTGAGGACCCCAGAACTGAAGGCATTGCTCCAGGTGGGGTGTCCCCAGAGTGCAGTGGAGGGGCAGAATCACCTCCCCCAGAGATACACCCATGAGTTTTAAAATTCAGATAAGCAAAGAAAGATTTTTTTTTTCTGGGGCAATATTTTAGTCAAGGCATTGAATTGCAAAATGACGTGCAAATTCAAAATCTTGATAAATTTTAATAGAGCACTTTGTTTTCCTGTAGATTTTTTTTAATATTAAAGAATTTTACACATATCTCAGTTTTAATGTAAAAATATGTATCCAAACCCACAAATTTCTTGTCAACTGAAGAGACCAACAACTTTTCATTGTGAAAGAGCTGAAATGGGAAATTATGAAAAAATGTTATAGTATTAGATTTCTTAGAACTGACTGAATATTCTTTCAGGTTCAATTAATTAATATTCCATGGTGGGAAAACTCCCAACATTCAATTAGAAAATTCCAAGCCAACACAGCTGTAAATTTTTTGAATAACAGGGCTCTACAAAAGGTTTATTTGCCAGCTATTTGCTCACCAAATTCAATTTCCTCTTTGCTATTCATAGATGGCTTTACTTTCATAGCTTTAACAGAGTGAAGTCAGAAATGCTGCTCTAGTTGAGCAGAGTTTGTTTTTCAATCTAAGCAGTAAAGTGTCCCTAGTTCTTGGCCCCTTTTGTTCGTTGCTATACATATTAAATAACCATAAGTATAATATTTTATTAATATCAAGGTCACTGCTTATTTTACCTTGTAAAGGGATAAAACAGAACTGTTGAGAGGTCTTTGCACTGATATCTAAATACCGATCTGTAGAGAATATGTTCATATCAGAAAATTAAAAGGTGTTTCTACATCTACCATTTTGTTTTGATATTCATTACAAAAACATAATTTTTATTCTCAATGAAGCACTACAATTTTTGGTTTTTTTTTTAGTTAAGAGGAAGTAAGGAACACACATTTGAGAACCATTATTTAAGGAAGATGCATTTGAGCGAGAGAAGTAGTCTTCCCTCCATGAAAGCTATTCATTATGATCCTTCTATGTTATTTCTACACTAAAGTTCCATTACATTAATAACCAGTGACTCAGCAGGAGGTCTTAGTAGGTAGAGGTCTCTTGCAGCTGACCTCCAGCTGCAGTGGCAGAAAACACTGATGGCCTGCAGACTGCAATTAGAGTACCGTAAAACTGGAAGGTAGAGTGTGACAGAATGTATTAGCAGTAAAATGCTATATCAGTAAGTAATAAGCCTGGATGCTACAGGAGTGTCACTCATTCAGGAACAAGAAAAGTGTTATGTTAAAGAACAAATTTACATACAGAATCCCTAAAGCTTAAGGAGGGGTGAAGGTTAGCATGATGATAGAAAAACAAGAGCACACAAATCTGCACAACTTTTAAAATAATTTTCTGTTCCCTCCCCTACCACTTTTTTTTTCCATTCATCCTTTCCCCAGTCTGCCTTTACAGAAAAATACAGAAGAATTTAAACGCAGGAATCTAATATAAAAGCCCTTTCATGCAAAGAAACATTGCATCTGTCTTTACATTGTTTCTATTTGTGGTTTGCTAGTTTTATATTTCTGATCAGCGACTGGCACTGCAACCAGTAAACCAGTTACTTCTAAGAATGGCAGTGGTCTGGCTGGAGGTTCTGAATTATTGATTTTTTGCTTGTATATTCTAGTTGTTCTGTCAATCAGTGAGCTGAAATATAAGATGACAGCCAATGAGCAAAAGGACTGAACTACTATGGATATAACAAAATAATTCAGACGATTCATCCAGAGAAGCCAAATTCCTTAAGAAACTAGAAATATGGTAACATTTCTAGAAGAACAACATAAACTTTGTTCTTCTTAATTCATCTTTTGTTACCATTGTCGAATCTGCTGGTTACAGGATTCTTATGCAAAGCTTCCAAATCCTATATGGGAACAATGTGAGTGGACAAAAAACATATCTTGGGGCGAAGTGTTGGGGTACAAAGTCAAGGTAGATTCCATAAAGAGAAATTACGTAGCTGAATTTTACCCTTGCATCTCCCTTCACCACTGGTTTCCATTCTAATGGATCATTACCCTGCAAGGTGTTTCTTCTTCTGTTGTATCATCTTCTCCTTTCACAGGGAACAAGATACACTGGTAAAGATATCTGCTGCCTATGGATTACATTAATGCACACCAAAATTAATTCCTACTGTTACAAAATGAAATTAAAAAACTGGGACTATTATTAATTAGGTTCTTGAGAACCTGTGATGTAAAAGCTTAATATCTCATTACACTGATAACGGTTGAACTATATTACCTGTTCATCTTGCCACACAGCACAATTTAGTATACAGATACCCAAGTTAATTTGAAACAAGCCAGGCTGGATACCATAAGTGATCTGTCTGTGACAGCACTCAGCTTAGCATAGTCTAATTGAATTTTCTAAGAAATAGAATACATTAGCTTATATGGAATTTAGTGTCATGTTTAGATTACTTTTGATGTGCAAGCTAATTCCCACAGATATCCATGACTGGGTCAGGTGTCCTTCGATTACATTGTGTGTGTAGCACAGTTGGTCAATCTCATTTATTCAGGGTTCAAATATAGATGATGATTGCTCAGAGAAAACTGAGGTGAAACACTCATGATGTTTGGAATTAGCTTCTACTCTTTTCTCTTAGTCAGTAATCCTGAGCTTGGTTAAAAGCTGCTTGAAGAGCATATGGCATTTGCCTTTGTTATTTGTTAATGAGAATCCCCACTTGATGTGCTTAAGGGCATTCTTCAACAAATTCCCAATTCATTTTTAAGAATTGGTGAAAAACAGCAGGGAATCATCATGGGGAGGGTCTTGAGCTGTTTGTTGGTACAAGCAGAAGAGCTGCCCTAAGGGTAGAAGTGACAGTTGCTATCACTTAACATTATGACCAGTAGTAATATTTATACTTAGCATGATAAATGCAAGGACAGTCAAGTAAATTGCTTTTGGCTGTGTGCTGATCAAAGACTACAAGAAAATATTTTCCCCAAGTGTAATAACTGCATCTTTGTAGTCTCTCCCTTTAGTCAGTCAACCCTTTTATCCAGGGTAGTGGAGTCTAGGATAATTATAGAATCCAGAGAGAACCAGCGGTGTAAAATAAACCTTGAGAGGCTTTGTATTAATCAAATCTCCTTCTGACACATCTGTCTGATTTGGCCTGATACCTACGAGCCATTCAGAAATTTCTTCATAAAGATTTCTTAATAGGGCCTTAGCTGAACCTGAGCTGTATCAGGACAATTGGGCTGGAAATTGCTCGCCTCTCAATAAACCCAACCAAATGAAACAACGCAGGCTTCTGGGCAGCTCTACTTCTGTCACACTGAGTTGCAGCTGTTTTATTGCAACTCGGTTCTGGTTCCAGTTCTGGTTTAGTACAGCTTGGGTAGACACTGTAATTTCTAAACAAATTTGATGGTAAGAGGACAGTGGATGAGCTACATATAAAAAAAAAGGTTTGCAGTCTGACATGGATGTACATATATGGAGTGTCTCTGTTATTCTAAGAAGAGATTTTAAGATTTTACAAACTCATTTCCTAAAGCTGTGACATGACAATATCTATTAATTATCATGGATTTAAAACAGTGCATTGCAACTCCTTCATGAAACAAAGAAACTAATACAAACAGAATTCTTGTATCCATATTTCTCTGCATTTTTATGCAACTATTTTTCATTTCTAATTTAAAATTTGTAAAGAGAATTGGTGTACCTGAAGTTTAGGAGGCCAGGAGTGATTCAGTTCAGCTCTACTGATGAGAGTATGTAAAGTACATGTTACTTGTTCAAACTGCTGAAAACTTGTTGTTCTCTTCTCCTCCATCCCCTCCCCCTTCCCCTCCTTCTCTTCTCTTCTCTTCTCTTCTCTTCTCTTCTCTTCTCTTCTCTTCTCTTCTCTTCTCTTCTCTTCTCTTCTCTTCTCTTCTCTTCTCTTCTCTTCTCTTCTCTTCTCTTCTCTCTCTCTTCTCTTCTCTTTTCTCTTTTTTCTCTTTTCTCTTTTCTCTTTTCTCTTTTCTCTTTTTTTTTTCTTCCATTATTTTCTAATGGCAGTTTAGATTTTCACTGTAATGTTAAAACAGAACTCAGTGTTGAGGATTGAATGGTTTGCCAAAAGCATGACAACTGTTTTCATTGGGTTAAAATAATTTTAACCTTAGAAATATAGAGACTGCATCTCAGTTGCTTCATTGCCTTCACATAGAGTCTCCAGATGTGTAAGATGAACACATTGGGAGCTGTAGAATCACAGTTAAAACTAGTATGTGATAAATCTTGTTTTTCAGCAACTTCTCTGTAGTCACAGAAGGTACAGCATAGTTTGTGGACTTCTACTGTTACATACACAACTGCTTCTAAATCTCTTACAGTAAAGCTTAGCATCTGCTTTGTGATTTGATGAATGGCTTTGATCTGTTATTTTAATTGCTTCCTAGTAAGACACTAATGACCTTTTTTGTTCCAATAAACACTGTTTTGCTTAGTTGTAAATTAAATTTAACTAAACTCTTGGAGCTTTATTACTTGTTTCTATTTGATGAGTTGTCAAGCAATGTGTTCATTCCATATGCAATGGCTTCTAGAATCATTTGGCTGCATTAGGGAAAAAAAGTCCTGATAATATACTAAATAAATAGTATAAAATATGGATAAGCTTCATTTTCACATAATTACCAGTTAGATAACTGTGATCTAGTTATGAATAAAGCAGACATATGTATTCTCTCATTTATTCATTCCTTATAGACAATGAGAACATTTTATATATGTAAACTTGAAGAAAAGCTTAGCGAAGAGGTAATTCAAAAGCTTTCCTATTATCTTTGTCTTACTGAGTCCTAAGTAGAAATCAGACTAAAGACCTTTACTGTCTCGGCTCTGTTTCATGGTAAAATAAGAAAAAATATGTTATATGAAGTAAAAAGAAGATGGTATTTCCAAATAAATAGAGAAATCCACAAAACAGGTTCTGGACAGCTGAGCTTTTGGGTACCATTTGCTGTGATTTGTAGAGTGATTGTGTTCTGTGGGCAAAGCTTCTCTCAGGGCTGTCACGGAGGAGAGATTCTTAAGGCATTTTGCATACTGACCTAAGAAGCATGTAATGAAAGCCAGTTCTGCATTGTCAGCTCATTATACTGTCATTCTATGAAGTCATTAAGGATCCTTGGGGAAGGAGACACACAGATTTTTGTGTTTATAGTATGTTTTGTTCCATCTCATATTAATAATCCTTCTTGATACCCTGTGTAGGGTGCTCTTTGATGGGAAGTTCAAGCAGATTCAAGTCTGGGCTGCATGTGCCAAGTTGCACATTTCTGCCATTCTTTTTGTTGTCATGCCATAGCTTTGACTGGAAAATGATCTGACTACTAATTATTCCAACAAACAAGACATGCTCAGTTAATACTAACTCATTGCATAGCCTGATAGGCACAGAATTGTCTGTCTGGCAGTGGTTCACAGATCAATTTAAATTGATCCCCAAACCACACCCTTAGATCCTGAAAGGCTGAAAGTAATGTGAGCCACTCAGGGAAAAGGTCTGTGATTTGAGATTTCAAGCTATATAATAGGTCACTTGAAAGAGTGAATTAACAGAGTTTGTTGCCCTTGAGGTACAAGTACTGACTGCATTTTTGCTCAAAGATTAATCAGAGGTTCCAAAGGCTTTAGCTGTTTTGAAAGTTTGTCTTTGGCCTACCAGGTTCTCACAGCATGAAGTAGGATCCCTACCAATGTGTCTGGGAGCAGAAAACTTGCTCTGCTTACAGAGAAAAATGGAGCAAGCCACAAAACTACTAAAGGTGTTGCATGAGCAGGCATGACTTTAACCTGCGGTGTTGGGAAAAAAAATTGATTTTGTGCAGTAACTTTAGATTCACCTGCCATGGCTGCTTTTCTGTGTGAAACTGCCTGGTTTTGCCATTTGCACTGTTCTCAGGGAGTGGAGACTAATTCAGGAGATTAATTGCTGTTGCAGTATTTCTCCAACAGGACTGGCTGTATTGTAGCTTGTTTACTTTAAAGTTTTCGTCTTTGTTATAACCCTTGATAGCAGTTTGAGCTCTTGAGTCTTCAAGTGTTCATATAACCTATTGCTTCCATGAAGTGACAAGAATTATTTTATTAAAAAAAAAAGAGATTAAAATTTTTCTTTGCAAAATGAGTCATATTTATCCTTCTGTTGGAATTTTGATGCAGAATATGTACTACAATGTCCTAATGTTTTTCTGCGATTGTTTTGAAAATACTCATGAAAATTGTCAGTCTCAATTCAGCTGAATTCTCATCTTATTTTTCAGCTGTATTAGCCAAAGATTCTGAACTACATATCTCTGTAGTAACAGAAACAAAGCCAACCAAACAAAAAAGGCTAAAAAATAAAAAAAAGTATTTTCCTCTGAGCTGCTTATTTCGGGATTTCATGGAGCTTTTCCTGTGGGTTGAAAAGTGAGTGGTCTGGTTTTCTCTGGGCCTTGCAGGTCCATGATTTCAATGACTTTTTTCAACATACATAATTAGGAACCTCAGGAAGTCATTCACAGGGCAAATTTGTGAAACAGTGTACTCCAGAGAGCTCCAGTGTTTCTTTTGCCAAGTAGGAAAATAGGTTAATGCTGCAGTGTTGCAGAAGGCAACAGTGTGAGGTGTTGCCTGGGAAGGAGGTGTTGAGAATTCAAGAGCAGGCTGGCTAGGAAATGAAAACAATGCTAATGTTGCTTCAGGAGGAAAATAAGAAGGAAGAACAAATCTGTAAAAGCTGAAAGCAAGAAAACATTCAGGTCCGTTCAGCAGCAAAGGACAATACATGCCTGTAGCAGACATTCTGATTACATTAGAATTTAGGAGAAGGAGGTGTTTTTATGTCAAAAAGGGAGGCTTAAAGGAAAACATGGCTAAATACTTCAGCTATAATGATCTGTTTCAAGATGTCTCCCAGGTTGTGATGGTGAGCAGGAAGAGTGAAGTTTTGAAGCATGGTAGAGATCTATTGATATTACAGATTATTATTGCAAAGCTGATAAAGTTTAAAAGAACAAGTTAGTTGGTGACACTATGTATCCTTTTTAATTAAAAAGAAATTTTATCTTCCTCTTTTTGCTGCTTTTCAGATTTATTATCCCTTTGCCTATTGTTACCTTTATTGCCATTTAATTATAGTTGCCATGATGCTTAAAAAAAATATTCTGGCTGTAACTAGTCTGTATATTTTATGTTGATGGCAGACATTAAATACTTCTGCGGCATTTTTTTTCCACCTTACTGCTAATTTTGAGATTTCTGTTTTTAATTTATTCTTTAATTTTTAGAACTTATTTCAGCCATAGATTGAATTCAGGCCCATCTGATCTCTTTTGCCTCAGTCTTGCTCAATCTTCTTGCTTTATTTTGGATTATTCCCTGTCATAATGTAGGTGCAGCCTGCTCTCTTGTGCTCAAAAGGTGAAGCCCTTTATACATTCCCTAGGTTACATATCCACACTCACTGAGCATCATGTTTTCAGCTCTTGCTGTGAGCTTCTCTCTTCCATTTTGGTGACCAGCCCTTTTTTTCTTTTCTTTTTTTTTTTTTTGGCTGAAATTGCTTCTGCTGAAGTTCCAGTTGAGTTTTCCTACTGGTGTGTTGGGTTTTTTGCTCTCAGTTTGGTCCAATAACTGTTTATGATATTCAGAGTAATTATTAAAATCTTTTTTTGGGTTTGCTTTTAGACTTTCCCCTGCCTGGCAACTTTTTCCATGTAACCATTGATGGATGGTCTCTTTTCCACAAATGTGTAGGATTTTCATCAGTTGAAAGTTTTTGACAGTTAAAGTTTTGCATTGAATGTGGAATGGGAACAGTCTCAGGATCTGCTAGATGTGCAATATGGGGTTACTCCCTAAATACTGTCCTAATATACCTTTCTTGCCTTTCCATCCAGGTCTTACAGATCTGATCTGTCATTTGAATATCAGTGACTTACAGGTTTAATACCCTGTTGATGGTTCATGCTCTGCTATGCCCTGCCAGCCTGGGATTTCTTCTTGTTCTTCTGACTACCCTACAGTCTCTTGTGTAGTGCTGATTTTCTGGAACATTATGTGTGATAGTCAAAACAGGATGTACATTGTTGGTGTGGGAGAAGTAGAATTGGCGCCTACTCGAGAGCACATGAGGACTCCTGCAATTCAAAAGTGAAATAATTACCAGAACAAAAGGAGTTGAGTATACCCAGATGTAGCTGACTCATGATTAGCTCTGGTGCCACATTATCTCAAGCATTGTCTCACCTCTGTTCTCCTGTTCAGAGGGAAGAGCCTGCACAGTTGGCAGGTACAAGTGAGGTAAATCCCATTCATATTCACCTGGAGGAGCTTTTTTAAGTAGCTACACAGCTAGGCAGAGCTGCCTGGGGCTGCTCCACAGACTAGCTGAATATTTTCTTTTCTGGTGAGGGAGTCTCAAACCCCCAGCGAAAGCCACTCTTCCTGTCATGTCGTCCTGGTGGACACTGAGTCTTGCTTGAGCTGGGCTGTGCCTGGAACTGTGGCAGAGGCCGCACTGCTCCCCATGGAGCCCAGGCCGGGCTGTTCCTGAGCTGCCTCAGGGAGCTGGGCCAGCAGCACTGGGGCTCTCCGGGCCCGGCAGCTGGGACCAGTCCCACCATCCCTGCCAGGGACCAGGCAGGCCAGGGAGAGCCCAAAGCCCAGCACCAAGTTAATGGTGGCAGGTCTGGAGGAAGGTGGGAAGCCATTCTGCAGGCCAGGGTCAGGACTGAGCCTCAGCTGGGCAGGCAGGGTTGGGCACAGCTCCATGATTGTGAGGCAGGTCTGTGGAGATGAGACTGGTCCGAGGTCAGGGTGGGGTGAGGATCCACAGGCTCCATGGATAGGAGCAGAGGACAGAGTCAAATCAGTGTCCTGCTCCATGGGCACAATGCTGGGGGAGGCCCAGGGCCATTAAGGGCCATGAGTGCTAAGGGCCATGTCTGTGCTGGACACACGGTCAGGAACTCAGCCTTTCCTCCGCCCCTGTGGGAAACAGGCCAGTCCTGGGGGCATTGTTCAGGTGGGCTGGAGAAAGAACAGCGCCAAAGCAGAGCAAACAGATTCATTAGTTCCCCTCTGCTTATTCTTAAGTAGATGGGAAACATGCTGGCCAATAAAAATAATGAATGTGATGAAAAGTTGGCACATATGGATGCATAGAGAGGAATGGTTTGGGGAATTTTTTTCCCATCTTTGAAAAAAAATTAATCATGTCTTTGTTTAGAAAATCAGGCTCTGTGCCCCTCATTCCCACCTCTAATACTCTAGCCTTAATTATTTTCTGTAACAAGTACTACTTTCTGTCCTGTTATGAATTACATGAATTTCTTTTCTAAGCCCACATATTTACTTAATGTTTGAGGAATGGGAAAATGAAATGCCTTTGATCACATGTTGCTCAAATGACAAAAGGATTAAAGAAACTCCTCCAGCTTAAAACTTTTTAATGAACATTTATTTTTGAAAGTTTTACTTGTAATTTGTCAGCTTTTGCTATGAATATATTTAGCTATTTTGTAAATAAAGTAAGGCGGAGCTTGTCCTTAGTACTTGGCTACAAGGATTTTAATTGTCTTTTTTTTCCTCTTACCTTTGTGTTACTGAAGAGGATTACAAGGCACAACACCTTCCCTCCCACCTTTTCTTTCAAATTATCAGCTGTGAGCACAGAACCCAGGTTATGGTGGTTGGATTTCTGAGAAGCTGCATTAAGTTATTTTTTAAATGTCAATAATGGGTTTCCTCTATTTATCAGTTAAACTTTGTTCATCTTTTGTAGGAAAATTTCCTTTCTTGTCACTGTCAGTGCATTTTTTCTATGCACATTGCCTTCTCTGAAAGAAAAGTTAATTCTTTGCTAAATTGCTGTTTTACAGGAGGACATTAAAGAAGTATATTTAAAAAGAGTGTTAAAAATTCATGGCTGTTGAAAAGTTTCTGTTGAAAACCTTTCATTATCTTGTGGTTTCCATGTTGATGATTAATGAACTTTCTGTCCATTTGGCCTTTGGAAGAAGCGCCTGTTCACAAACTGCAAATTGAACAGTGTAATGTCAATATGTTTCTCAGGTGCCTTCATGATGTTCTTCTCAACAGACTCAGAAAAGGTCTCTAAATAGAGGGAACGGAAGGTGGATGTACTGCACAGATTGTGTTCTAGGCATAGGATGAGTCATGGTAAAACTACATTAAATGAACACTACATTGTCCTCTTTGTGTCCTGAGTACAAAGTAGTATTTATCTGAAACGCTTAAATCCAACTAGCCATGAATTTCTCTTGCAGGATAAGGGGAAGTGTCTCAAGAACTGAACTGAGTCAAGTTAGTTTCAATGTAAGAAAAATTCTGACATTGTTCTTCTGGGCCACTACATGTCATATATCACCTTTTTCTTCAGTTATCCTCTGGTTAATTGGTCAGTTGTGCAATCAGCTGTACTGTAATGGCATGGTGCTAAGGAATTGTGTGATTTTGAAGGAAAGGCTTACTGAGATTTCATGTCTTTTATGCGATGATTAACAGAACACTGGTGGCAAGAGTAAAGGTATGAGCATCCTAAAAGGACCAAGAAAACTAAAAATTTAATTCTAGGAATATAGATTTTTTTTTTTTTTAATTTTTATTAAATGTTCGAGATGAAAGACAGGGATCTGGATTACAGAGTTACAGAGGAATAATGTTAACTATGTTTAAAGACAGTGTTGATCAGTTGTCAAATGAAGTCCTCATTTCTTGGTATGGATCTTATTACAAGATGGTTATTACATTGACATGGTACTGATTCCTCAAGAAGAACAAAAGAACTACAGAAACCACCAAAAATCTGGTTTTGTTTGTCTTCCTTAGCCAGCTACTCTGACTCTCCAAAAAGACAGCTGAACTGATTTTTCTCTAATTAAAATATAAATCCCTTTTGGAAAGGGCTTGGTTTTTTTTGCCAAGAAGATACTATTATAATGGAGCTCTAATTGTATACAGGGCTATATAATAAGGTTGCTGCCAGTATGCTTACAACAGAGTAGCCAGTGTGATGCTGTGATAGATGCTCTACGACCCAGCCTGCTTTTCCCTCTCCCTGTTCCCCTCCAAATCTGGCAGGCAAAAAACAGAAACAGCCCTTCATTGCATTCTGCTTTAGGGCTGACTGTATTAGGGAAACTGCGTTATGCAAAGCCCGGAGACTTTGCAGACCTATTGGACTATAGCATGGAATATTGTTTAAAAAAATGGGTTTGCAGTGTCTGGATACTGAGATAATCAATCCAATGTGGCTGTTTCATGTGCTTAAACCCATTACAACTTGGTTTGACCTCTTTCATCTTTGTTGAGGATATAGGATATCATTAATGTTACCAGCTGTATTGTTTTCTCCTAATATCAGCAACAGAGAGAAAAAAAGAAAGAGGTTCTCTTGTTTGCCACTTAGATAGATCTAGTATTGCTAAACAAATGCAAAACAGGCTTTTACAATAATAACATTTTCCCAAATGCCCTGTTAAATTTCAGTAAACCAAAACAGAATGTGTTATTGTTTATTAAGACATTGTGACCCATATGGATTCCAGATGATAAAAATTTCAATAAAATCCTGTAATTAGATGCAACTTTTCTTTCAGTTCACATATTTACAGTAATTTCACGATTATAAGC
>VRYO01002482.1:2851045-2877413 GCA_009812075.1 Sialia sialis
TACTTTATTTTTAAGGGAAAGCTTGTCAGGTTGCAAGCTTGTTTTTCTCCTTTGTTATCTCCTTATACTGCAGTGCTTAGCAACCACAGACATACCTGTGAAATGCTTGTAGCTGCCATAATTCTTCGGTTTTTCTAGTTATCTATCTCCTTATTTTGAATTTCTTGGTGTCCTTCCTGTGGCATAACTGTACATAAATGACACCTGGATAGATTTGAAATCCAGTCCTCTGCTTTTCATTCACGTTGATTATGGCTGTCTATGGAGGTGCCTTTAGTTGTCATGAGCAGTGACAGTCAGAAGCGACTTGCATGCTTAGAACTTCACAGTTAGCCATTTACCAAAGTTATTTGAAAGCTCTGATGGAAGATAGAGGCCACACAACTGGTCTGTATTCTTAGAAATCTTTTGCATCAGTTTGGAGAATAAAGTTTCAGGTTCCTTGGGAAATAATTATCTGATCATTTCTGTACTGAAACAGAATTCCATAACAATCACTGAAGGTGTAATTGTTACACTGTGGTTCGTGAATCTTGGTGGTCTCTGAGAAGCTTAATGTTGATGGGATATTGCTGTGTTCTAAGTGCTAATTCAAAGCAAAAGAAAATAATTTGTCGTTGTTATATTGCATTTGTTCATATGAATTTCTTTTAAAAATATCATGGAGGAAGAGAAAAATTGAGGGAGAAGCAGGGGAGCACAAAAAAGTCCTTTGTAAATGGTAAATAGTGTGCCAAGATTTGAGAATGCTTTTGGATTTAAGGGTTGAAGCAGTCAATAATTTAATGCACTGCTAATACTGGATGAGTTTTCTGTATTCATCTTCCAAATTGACAATGTCTGGGAAGTTTTTCTTCTCCATATTATCTGACTCTTCCAGAGGTCTTTATGTGAAGTATTCCTTCAAGACAAGAGGCCTCCCTTATGGGATTCATTAAGAGATCCCCTAAAATGGGCCAATATGGACTTTTCAAAAGTGATTATGGAAAAAATAGGAAGTATTACAATTTGTTAGGGAAAAGACTGTTTTCATAAATTCTGGATAGGGAAATTTTGGCCTGGCTCATTTGTTTATTAATTGTTGTCTTTGTTAATGATGCAGATAATTTATTTTCATTCAATTTTTTGTTCCAGTAGAACTCATTATAAAAAAAATAACACAAATATCAATGGCTAATCAAAGACATCTGTTCTAGCAGAACGGATTGTGAGTCCTCATGCACATGCATGCATACTCATGCCCTGTGCAGGTAGAGGGCATGTGGTGGAGAGATATTCTGCCCTCAAGCAGTGAATTCTACCTGTGGAAGCAGAGAAATATCTGGAAAACAAACTTTGTGTAGAAGTGCAACATGTAGTGGGCCTCCTGTCCTTTTGTTGTTTCTTTTCATCCTGTTCTAAAGCTGCAGATATATTGTTTCCTGACTTTCTGCCAGAACCCAGCATAAAGTCTCTGGCTACAAAGTGTGAGAGATTAAAAAGAGAATGACTTTTGAATGAGGAGGCTGCTTTAAATTATTCAGAGATCCTCCTTCTTCCTCTGTTCCTTTTCGTGATGTTTTGGATCAGCTGCGCATTTCTAGCTGTAAATGTCTTTAGAAAATATGTTTTAAAGGAACAACTTCAGTGTGTAAGAGTCTTTGAAACTAAAGCATAGAGAAGTAAATTTTACTTCATTGCATGCAGTATAACAGAAAAGTGTCATTTTCATTTGGAAATATCACTAAATATACAAGTTCGCACAATCTCTTAAAATCCTTGTAAAGAAAAAATAGCCTTTTTGAGGAACAAATATGGGAATGGGATTTGCCACAGTAACTGGTTTAACTTCCAACTTTTGGCATCAGAGTTCATTTGCTGATCCTTTTGTCAGTGAAAAAATATGATTTTCCAAGGGCTCTCTAGGAAGAGAATACTCCCTGAGGGTGCTCAGGCATTTTGAAGAAAATAAAAACTGAGTTAAATCTTGACCAAAAACTTGAACTGGACCCAAACTTAACATTTCTTGAAGCTTGAAAAGTTTGGAATGCTTCCTTCCCCTCCACCCTCATTACTTTGCATTTTCATGCTCCTCTGTGTTCCCAGGATCTGTCCAAGATGTGTTGCTGGAGTTCTGTACAAAAGAGGGGCAATTTTTGTGTTGTATATTTTGGCCTGCTTACAAGAAAAAAATTCTCACAAAACTTAAGAGGGAACTTGTCTCTGTCAAAATACTGCACAATATTTTGCAAAAATCAAAATGCTCAGGTATTATTTTAGCAATAATAGCAATTGTTTGTAATTTAAGAAAATTATTTACCACAATTTCCAGCTCTAATGTGGTTAACACAATTACCTAATGGGAAGATTATTTGTATATTTAGCATTTTTGTATAGAACTGCAGTGGACTATAGCAAGAAATGGAGATTAAACCAGGCAGAGAAAAAAAGCCCATACTTAATTTCTTAATCCTGTTACATTTGGTCATTACTAATACTTGCCCAAATTGGAAGTTAAGAGTTCTGCATAGTTGACTGAGATGTCTAAGTGCTGTTCTTGTAACCTTAAATGAACTAAGAATCTGCCAGCACACTCTCCACTTGCCTCTTACACATTTTTCTCAGTATGTACTCTGCCAGTTTCTGAATGCAATAAAATCTTCAACATGTCAGACACTGAGTGTAAACCTAAATAGCTCTGGCTTGCAGATATCAAACCAGTGAGAAACTCACCCCATAAAACTTGTCTTGCTACTGGAGGTTTTTTCCTTCTGAGATTCAGTAAAATAAATTACTACACTAAGGAATAGTACAGTTATGCTGTGATGATACATTGCTGTTTTAATGAAAGATAATAATAAAAAAGAGTTTCTTTCTCAAATAGAAATAATTTTGGAGTCATGGCTTCCTTTGGGACTGGCAATCTTCACAGCCAGAAGGTCTATTTACTTTCTTACAGCCTGTCTGACTCTTCTTGATGGCAACTATCCTGATACTGATGTAGGCCTTTGGAAAAATTAACTGGTTTTGTTTTATTTGTTTTAAAATATTATTTCAAAGATCTAGCTAGTTTTCTTTCTGTTCTGATTGGACATGTTTAACAGAATTTTTTATTTATCTGTAATATGCCTCCTGAAATTGTTATTCCTTAGTGTTGGAACCCTGAAGTATGGAAACATACTTCCCAAAGGCATGAATTTAACTTAACAAAAAAAGATGAGAATTAGGGGTGGGAAATAACCTTCTAGGTGATTTAGTTTGATTTGATGCCATTGCATTTTTGCCAGATACAGATGAGGATTTTGGAGGGAGGAGTAAGTGCATTGTGTTACCTCGTTATACCTGAGCAATAAATTTCACTTGTACAGATTTTTTCCTTCTCTGATGAAGTTTGCTCAGGTCACTCTGCACAGAAAATTTGTATCTTTGCATTTTGATGCACAGTACTTACACCAGCTCTGCAAAAATAAAGCATGGATGTATACTCATTTTGTTTATTTACAGGTTCTTATGCTTTTCTTTGTTTGTGATTGAGCCTATAAAAGTTTTTCTTTTGTAGCATTGTTTGCTTAAATGTAGATATAGAATGACAGGCCATGAAATCCAACAGGCAAAAGCCATTCTTGTGAACGAATTTGCACTTTGAACACATCTAGAAAAGTGACATGGAAGGACAGCCCCAAAACCACTCCCTGGTCTTCAGAGCTAGAAATGTTGAACTCATTTATCTTAAGGATGAACAATTTCAAATTTACCTAAAGTGGATCTACCATCTCTACACGCACTTCTTCCAGATAACTATCTTCCCAGATTAGCTGTTAATCATAGCTTTCCCTAGCTGGATATATATCCAGATTTTGGACTTTCACAAGTCTGCAGAGCTCTCTGAAAGAGTAAGTGCTATGTTGGTTTAGATGAGCTGACAATTTTGCCTGCAGCTTCAAAATCGTTTTTCCCAAGCCATTGCCATTAACCATTTTTCTTGCCTTCTGCCTGATTTCTAAGAAACAATAGGCAGCTGCTTTTTATATTAAAATCTATAAATTTTTGTATGTTAAAGAAAAATTCACACAATCAATGTGATCCACCAAATTCAGCTGCCCCAGGTTCCTTTTACTGCCAGCTGAGAGAAAAAGACTCCAAGGGACCCACCAGCATCTTTATTTGACTGTACCAAAATCAAGGATTCTTTTCCTGCTAAAGCAGGTGCCTAATTATTACTGATGTGCAGTAATCCTGATTGTCATCCTTCCAGATTATCATATGATGCTTCTGTCGCTTGCATTTAACAAACGTCACTTGATTTGAGAGTTTACACTGAATCATCTCAGAATCTTTACACAAAGCCCCAAAGTTATTTGTCTATCGGTTTGGCTAGAGAACCCTTGAAGAGGAGTCCTAATACTTTTTAAAATGGAAAACAATTTGAACTTGCTGGTTCATGGATAGGGTTTTCTTTGTTATTTTTTCATTGTACTGTAGGATGCAGCTTGTTTTGGTCACTTGGATCTTTACCACACCAAGGTTCAGTCTTCTTCGGCCAGGTTCTTTCCTGTGAAAGCTGATGAGATCAGAAGAAGAGAAGTGACGCAGAGCAGAGCTGGTGGAGAATCATTGTGCATATCATCCATTGAAGACAAATGGAGTGTTTGCTTGAAATTTTGAAGTATTGAAATATTTCAGAACTGGAGGTCAAAATTATTGTATTTCCTGTTTCAAAATTTAATAAGGAATTAAATTGTACAGTACACTTCATTTAGAACAATTAACAAATGCAGTTGCCTTGAGTCACTCTAATGATTGTTATACCTGAGCCATTTGGCAAAGCAGAGCACACAGAATGCCTGAATGTTCCATATATGAACATGGCTGGATATTTGTTCTATATAATTTAATGAATTCTAAAAAAGTACTTATAAATAGAAGAACAATAAAAAATTCTACCATATGCTCAAAGTAATGATCAGGCCTTTACCCTCACTCATGAGAAAATGTTTTGGATCTAAGCTTGTCATACCATATGGACAGGGATGAGGAAAGAAAACAATTGAGTGTGTTTCATGGGAATGTAGAATTTTCACTTCATTATGAACAAGAGGAAAGGAAAAATTAATAAAATAATCAAGTTAAAAAAATTATTTCTCAAACCAAAAGCTTTGTTGCATTATTGCAGTACACATTTTTCACCTCTGACATCAATACCTTGCCAGTAATGTATCTCAGATGAAGTAACTGGTAAGTAGATATAATTTATCACATTCCTTTACAATTGTTTGGATAGAAGGTTTTTTCTTTCATTGGGATTTTGTTATTTAGGGTGAGAGAATTTGAAATTTATTTCTTTCTGCCTTTATGGTATAGGTTTCAAGTCCAAACTGTCAGCCAATGTGGAAATTGGCAGAACTCCATAGGTCCGAAGAGCTCTGTTGGTTCACACCATCTGAAATGTCACCATTTATTTTATTTTTTACTAATGATGTTGTATAAAAACATCATGATTGAATATAGATAAATTATTTGTAATATAATCCCAACGTTTTGTGCAGAAAATGTTTCTTTTACGTAACAAAAGTCTATCTTAAATTGCTCAAGTTAAGCTCAAAATGAAAAAACATGAAACAGAAAACCCTAGAAATAGAATTATTCAGTTTTATTTTCTGAGTACTTAGCACTTTGCCTGAATGATAATGTTTTTCTTAATATGTAAGGCATAGTTTCTGCATGATTTCAGTTGTCTTTTCCTTCTTAAAAGAGAAATGAATATTTGGATAAGGTAGTGAAGCGATAAGGGGAACAAAAGAGGTATTTTTTTTTTTTCTTCAGAGATAATGAGCAAAAGCAAGTGCCCAGAACCAAGTGTCTCTGTCAAGCAGTAACACTATTAGGGTCCTAGGAAATAATAAAGTGGAAGAGCAAACAAAGCAATTCAGTGAAACAGAACCAGCCCCCAAACCTTACCTTCCTAAAATAATAAAACAGTCTGAAATCCCAGACACTACTATAGTACTCCCAACTTTCCTATCAGAACAAGATATCAGGTTTTATATTGATAAAATGATTTAAATGTAGGATGTTTAGAAAACGTACAGGAGTAGCATGGGCTGAGTAGGAAATTTTGTTTGCTATTATGCAATGACATTCTTTTTCCATGGACTAATTAATAAAATTTTTAGGGAATTTCTCCATGCCTGTTATTTTTCTCACTGATAAAGACTAATTTCACTAATGACTAATAGACTAATGTTCTAAGCCAGAGGTGTAAATTGGTTTGCTAGAAATCCAGAAGTACTTAGGGCAGTAGCATTGGTCCCACAGGACACAAGCATAAGTTTATGATTCCTTCTTTACAAGAAATAAGGAAGGATTGGAAGAAGTATCTTTGCAGATTAATTTGAAGTTAAAATTTAACCAAACCTTACAGCAACTGTGGATTTTCTTATGGATTTAACAGATACTACAATAGCCACTCTTTAACTGCAGATTGCTTAGTACTGTGAATACATATATTTTTTTAAACATGCAGGCGTACATTCTTCACACTTTGCCATGTGTTGACACATCATATATATTTTCTCTGCACTAAACAGTGCAGCTACCACTCATTTCCCCTCACACCTGTCTGAAAATTCCATGCTTTTTCCATCTGTATTTTTATTCTGTCAAGAAAAAGAAATAGATTCACCTTTATACATCAAGGTTTTGCCTTTATTGGTAAGCTTGATGTATTCTTGGTTTGGCTACACTGTACTAATTAGCAATAGAGAGAAATCCAGCCCAGAAGAAGCAGTTATATGGTCAAATCAGTGTTAGAGTAGTCAAACACTTCATGGATATGCAGCAGAATAAATTGTATCCAGGAAGATGGTGGTTAACTGCATGGTCAGCTAGTTGCACCATAGCTATATTGCTTAACGATTCCTGAGCTGGGTAGCTTAAATCTAATAGAAATACACTTAGACCATGCTATGGAGTCATGATGTATTCAAAGACATGGCTTTTTTATGCTTGTGTTTTTAAGCATAACTCAAAAAACGGCATTTCTGTTGTAAAGAAATTTCCCAGTGAATTTGCGTGTCTGTCCAGCCTGGGTTACCAGCACAGCTGGAAAGCCAAGGCTCCCAGGATTGGCGCATGAAATGTGAAAGCTTTGACAGCAATGAATTCAGCTGGGGCTCTTGGGGCCTCACTCTGCATCACTTCAGGTGCAGGAAGAGCTGTGTTGATGTTGGGCTGGCATATCCTGCTGCCCAGCTCCTGACTCCATGATGGAATCTCTGATGCTTCACCTTAGCTCCTGTTCAGGGTTTTGGCACTTTCCTGTAGGGCTCTCAGGGCTTTCAGCCTCTTGATTCTCAGAAAACCTCACTTGGTGTGGGTGGCAAGAGCTGCAGGAGTCTGTGTCCCAGCCAGGAACCAGCCTGGCCCTGGTGGGTGCTCTGCCAGTGCGCTCATGAATGTTTGTTGAATTTGTGATATTTCTGAAAACGCTTTAAATTTTGACACACTTTCCTTTTCATTTTAATCAGAAAAGTCCTAAACAGTTCTATTTATGAATGTCTTGTGGGTATATTTAGATTTCTTTTGGTATATAATTTAAATGAAATGTTTTGAATAATTTTCTGTATTGAAAGATGATGTAAATGCATTTGAATTTTGCTTCATTGCCACAGTCCTGAATTTGCACATCTACTGAAGGAATGCTTAATATTGAATTTTGGTGCATCCTTATTAACACCAGCTTGGATCAATTGGTGTCTTAAGAGGTATGTTTGCTTGACACATTAAAAAAACCCCAAACTGCTCATTCATTTTGATTGAAATATTTTTATTTGATTTTTTTTCTTGTATCCTTGGTTTAGAGACTCACTAAAAGAAAGAATATATACAAAAAAAACAGCAGGAACACTAGGGATGTTTTTAACTCAAGAGATATCAAGCTTATAACTTTTGATTACTCAGAAATACAGAAAAAGAAATCCAGATAAGATTAGAGAAAACCCAGAGGAAGTGAGAGAATATTGTCTACATTAATATGTTGGCTAAGTACTGAATAACTTATCTTTGAATAAAAATAAATATATTTTAAAATTTAGATCTAAAATCTATAAACTCTCTTCTAGTGTGTGCTCTGTAAACACATTCATGAGAGCAGCTAACTGTGTGTGGGTTCTGTAAATCATTCTCAAGTACCCTCTATGCAAGTGGGTTCTTTTTTATCTTTGTATCTAAATGGAAGTACTTTACATTATTTGAACATTCATATCTGAGTACAGATTTTAAAGTCTGAATTAATTTTAAATTCTTTAGTCTGATGTCTGTAACATACATCAAGGTGATTAGATTTAATGGTGTCTACATTTTACTCTTAACAGTAATTTCACAGTTGTCGGTGCACCTAATTAGTACTTCCTTTGGTTTTTGAAGTTGCCCATATTTTGCTCAGTGGTCACTGTTTTAGCTTTCTAATGTGGTTTATTCTAAAAATATCTCTTTAGTATATGGTATCATTCTGCAGACAAAGCTCCAAAAATTCAGATATTTCTTGTAAGATCAGCTGAAAGCTGGTGTGAATGTTTTTTGTCTGATGGCCAGTGACCCATGTTCATCTCAGTTTTATCAGGTGAATCTGTCACTTTAGCTTTATGACCTTCTATTCCCTTCATATCCTGCTATCGTGTGTGTTCAGGTAATGCAGTCATTGGGGATCCAAAAGCACAATGAACTCAGAGTTACCTTGCTATATGTGTATGCTGCCTTCATCTGTCCACACCTCTTGTGTTTATATCTGTTTCTGGAAAGCAGACATGGCATAGATCAGCTTTACAGAAAGATACACTGGGGAAAATAAAGATATCTGCATCAGTCCTTCCTGTGGCTTCAGGGAGCTCTGTTATTTCAGAGAAATACATTGAAATTATCACTGCTATCTTTTCCCATTGTAAATTACAGTTAAAAAATTAATTTTCATATGGTTTTATCCCACTGATGTTTCTTCAGCAGGTTTGAATTTGGTTTAATATCTTAATCTTTCTGGACTGTATCTATGCATTTCTTATTCTTGTATAAAGGGGTTTTTTATTCTGCAGAAAGAATCTGTGGTATTTTGTGATTTATTCCTTCAGAATATTTTAATTCATGGAAAAGCCTAATGCTAGTTACTCTTGCACTATCTCAATTATAATTATTGTAAATAGAAATGTAGTGCAATTTTGCTTCAGTTTTATAATTTCCATGCTGGTTTTTTGGCTCAAAATCTTCAGTGAACACACCCAAAACAGAGGAAGAATTCAGAATTCCATTTCATTTAAAGAATCTCTGAATAGATGAGATTTTAATTTTTTAAAAGATTTTTTTAGTCTCTGTATACTTTGTTTTTTAAGACTAACACAAGAGCATGCTGTTCAAATACAGGCAGAGATACGCATAGGACATGGTGAAGGATTTATGCTGGATATTGTGCGAAAGGCTTGTTCCAGGTTCTTCAAGGTGAACACTACATTCTTGCTTCCATGGAAGTTATGAAATTTATATTTCATTAAATTTAGCTTTCTATATTTAGCTGAGAAAGAATGCTCACAGCTTTTATTTTTTGCCCACAGTTATGCTTCTTTCAACTGCAGCACTCTTTGCATGTTCATGTTACAGTTCAAAGGTGTATAGGCTTGTACTCTATTACAGAAGTCACCAAAGAACTTGGAGTTCCCAGGGGAGAACTTAGGACATCCCTGAAAGAAAAGGAAATACCTTAACTTCATCACTTTTTCCACTTGTAACTGTGTGGTCAGTGCACGCTGGCTTGAAGAACTGCACTGTTGTCAAGTCTTTCCTGGTCTTTATAGAAAAACTTTTTTTGTGTCTCTAAGTTTCTGTTTCGTCTCTTGTCTTTTCTATGTCATCCTTTCCACTCACACATGGTTTAATGGAATGGTGGTACGTATCAACCAATTAGATCTTCGTTTGTCCGGATTTACTTGTACAAAACCAGCTTGGTGATCATCCCCACTATGTAGGTCCTTGAAAACAGCATTCAAGATCCATGATTTGAAATTATTCTTTGCTGGTTATGAAATTGTGATAGATCAGCAAATCATCTACTGAAATTGGAAAGAGTTCGTGGTATGGTAGATGTTGCATGAAGGTTTTTGGAGGTCTAAATTTTGAAAACTTCCCACTCTCTCCCTTTGTCAAGTCTAATCTAAGCAGAATAATGAAAATAAGCCTGCCTTGGCCAAAATGAGAGGCACCATGTCTCCATTATGTTAGCATGTTTCTGGAAGGCTTCCCCAGCTTAGTCTGCCAGAACACAACTAATGTTATCTATTGAATTGATTAGCTCCTGACGAGAGTTTATTTAGTTAAGTTTAGTTCTGATTCTTTCAGATGAGTCTTCCTTAAAATAGCCATCCATGGTTTGCTGGTTTTCTTCAAGTTATGGGCTCCTCAGACTCCTGAGCCCTTTGTATTGGGAAGGAATTACTTCTTCTTATTGCATGTTCTAGTCTGGGACACTAGGAATCATGAGACAAAGGAATGGTCTTAAAAAGGAGTCTTGCTGAAAATTAGCTGGCTTTATGTGTGTCTGAAGATACATCTGGATTTACAGTACAAGTGATAGTGAAGACTAAAAAAAATTCACACTTTAGATAATTACAGCACTTCGGGGTTTTTTGCTGGTTCTTGTTTTAGTTTGGTTGTTTGGGTTTCTTTTTAATTAATGATGTTGTCTTACAAACAGATTATGAACACAGAACACTGAATTTTGTCTTAGAAATGGACTAGTACCATTTTGAAGAAATTATGTCTACTTTAAAAACAAAGCTGTAGCAAAATCTTATTAATTTTGTGGCTATCCTATTTGAAAATAAGCACATTTCCATGCTGATGAATGATTCTAGTGACTGCTTGCCTGAGAGAAGTAATATTTTGTTTGTGTGTGTAAGTAATGAGCTGCTGTAACCAAGTTCTGAGACTTGTTGGGAGTGATAGACATATAGTAAATATAACACAGGTTTTAGGATTTTGTTTGAAGTCCCAAAATATGCTTTAAGACCATGATAGCAACAGAATTGTTATGAATGTGTGGAAGTACTTGTAGGAAGGTGTACTGTATATTTGTTAGAGAAGGCGAAGTCATCAGAGCAGTAGTAATTACTATAACGGAAGGTATGCAAAAACCAAGAGTTAGTATTTGTAGAGAGAATGAAATAATTTCCCTCTTCAGACAACTCATAACGTTTTGCATCAGAGCTCTTAGGAATGGATGTGCAAACAATATTATGTTTCTGTTTCCCAGAAGATAAATTGTGGATAAGATTTTTCAAATTACAGAACAAACTGCATTTTTCTTTAGTTTGGAGTACTTTATAGGGCTCTCACAATTTGTCTTAACATGGTTTTAACATGGAAGCAGTCATAACTAGAAATATTGCCATTTTAATTATAAGGAAATCCTATTTCCTTTACATTTGCCTTTGTGGATGTCAAAGAGTGAATTCTGTGGGTGTTGATAGTTGTGAAAAGATTATTACTGTGATTCTGAAAATCATTCCTTATGCTAGATATATTATCCTGGCAACTGGAGCTGTCAGATCTGCTAGCAGATGTAGAGAGGGTCACTCCTAGCACAGAGACAATTTGGACTGTTTTGCAGAGATTTTGTCCTCTTTTTAAAATTGCAATTCGTTTCTATCCTTCTTGACATACATATGCAGCATGCATTTCAGCATGTTTCTTTTCTGGTATAGATTGCTTGTCACCATTAGTTTTTGTTATGACAGCACAGATTATACATGTTCTGACCAAGTTCTCTGTCTGGTTTCCAGTTCTGATAGAAACATCTCTTTTTCTCTTACTGTATGTATTTTGAATTCAAAATCTGTGAGCTTTATACTCTTTCTTTTCTTAAAAAAAATAATCAAGCAATGAGATTTAGTTTAGTATCTCTGCCATTGTGGGTTTTGTTGGTAATTTTCATTTTCTATTTGGTAACACTATGCATTCCACAGTAGTGCCACGTACACAGTGTGTCAGAGTAGAAAGGATTTTATAATATTGAAAATCTTTCATATTTCTCATATTTTAAATGCAGCGTTTAAACATCCTCCTTTTTTTTCACTGTACTATAAATAGCACTCCCACAGGTGTACTTACTGGTCTTTTAAAGACATCAACACCACTGAGGTCACAATAAAGACGTCTTGTTTTTCCTATACATTATATGAAACTTAGATTTCTGTTTCCTCTTTTATTGCAGTTAATGAGCAGCCAGAAGGCAGGGCTGTCTGCTGGGCCAGAGCTGGTGCCATGTGTCCAGCTTGGAGCATGGTCTGGAAAGGCAGGCATTATTTATTTACTGTCTCAGCCTGCAGAGCTGCAGCTTCGCAGTCAAGCTTTCGAGTTGGCTGCTTTTAGCCCTCTGCGCGCCTCTCTCTAGGTCCTAGATGTACCTCTAAAGTTGCAGTGCTTACTGACTCCCTGATTTGGCAGCTCATGAGGCCTTTGCCATAGAAAACAGAGAGCACACAGAGCTCAGAGACTTAGCGCCGTTGTTAGAAGTCATTTTCATATTAGCACCATATCATCAGCATGGACACTCCCTTTTGTAACAGATTTCTTAAAACTGCTACTGCCAAAACCTGCTGTATTATCTAAGTCGCTACAAAACCATTCTGCTGAGAGCTACTAGAAGCCAAAACCTGAAGATGCCGTTTCACTTAGGTCATTCTCAAAGACCAAAGAGAATGCACTTTTCTGACATCCATGGGTTGTTAGCACATTTAAGAAAAACCGTTTTATTAAGGTTTTGAAAACTTTTATTAAATAACAGACTGATCAACATGGAAATGTTAAAGGTTTCATATATTGTAGGTGATCATTCTTCTAACGTACATTAGAAGAGACATATATCAGTGCATTAAAGTCAGTTTTATTATCCAAATGAATTTATAAACATTAAGTACATCTAAAATATAAATAATGTTGCTCCCTTTTGACTTTTCTGAAAGCCTCATAAAAGTGAAGAATGTTGATTTATGGTATTTTTGGCTGGCTTCCACATGTAGGTTGAAGGATTTTAAAGAAGATTAGTTTCTGTTTGCAAGATCATGGATTCACACCAAACACTGTTGCTCTTCCATTGTTTTAGTTTCTAAATTTAGAAACTCTATATCTGAGAGGGATAAGGCCTGTCTGTCAAGTGAGATCAGCTCACAGTTGGGATGTGGTGCTCAGTGTGCAGCATGAAAGCCCAGGAGGGTGCTGATCTGGAGACACTCCCTGAGTAGCTGTGTAAATCTGGTAGGATATAGGGTGACAGTTTACTTCCTGACAAATTAAAAAAATAATTTGGTGGACAGATTGTGGAACTATTCTATGTAAGAGGTGATCTGTGCTAAGCCATTTCTAGTAATTCAGAAAATGCTTTGAGCTTCTTGGTGTACGCTAATGGCATGCAGGAAAAAAAAAAAAAAAAGAAAAACCCCTGTCATTTTTGAAAGATTGTTGCACTTATGAAAATGAGTATAAATGAGTATTCTACGTGTACTCTTCTTTTTAGAGCAAAAATGTAATGGCAATATAGTAATGTTCAGCAAAGAATGAAATAGTGGGGTGGTATTGTGGTGATTGTGTTTGGGACGGGAAGAAACATAGATGCAGCTACTAAATGTAACAACTCCTTCCTATTCAAGCTGAATAAGGAAACAGTTAAAAGCATCTGTGTTTAGAGATAGTTGCAAATATTGAAACAACCCTTAAAAATTCAGTTCATGTATAGTGCTGTTCATTATTCTGCTGGAGCAGTTTCTTAGTGGACTGCAAGATAGAGTTAAACACAGTAAAACACAGAGTCAGAGAAAGGATTTTGGCTTTAATTGGGTGTCAGGACATTCGAGGAGAAGGGCAGACATGCTCCAGGAGTGCACAGGAAAGGAACGGGAAAGCTCTATAACCAAAGAAGCAGTTATACTGAAAGCAGAGTTTTACGTAAACTACTTGCTAAAAGCAAAGCTGTGAGCAAGGAAGCTGTCTCCTGCTGCTCGATTCCTGTTGTGTTCAAGAAAATTGGGCTTTAACATGCAATTTACTGCAGATTGCACTGAAGAAATTCTGGACTCCATCATCATTTCCTCCTCTTGAGAGAAACAAGGACTCAGTGCCTGAATTTTGCATAGATGCTTGGGTCAAAAGGGTGGCAGCATTTTGTTTCAAAACTGATGTTTGCTTATTGGCTCTTGATAAAGGAATAGGCAGGCCACAAACTTTTATTAGATACTCTGTCAAAAGAGATGAGCCCTGTTCCAAAACAGTGTTTTACTTCGGCAAGACAAACAGAAGGTGTAAGGAGGTGTATGGTGTACAAAAAGCGTGAACAATGAAGCTTTTATTTCTGACCCTCCAGGGTCTCTGATACCATTCTTTTTCCTTGCAACCTCTCCTTCTTCCACTCTCTTTTACTTTCCTCAATGACCATTTGTTTACTGAGGTACCACTCACTGGTTTCTGATGTCCAGGGAGCAATCATCAACTGTTGCTGTGTTTCAAGTTAGAATTTATCAAAATACTGGAGCTGATTACAGTGCTGTCTCTTTCCAGTGATACTGTACTTTTACTTATGTAACACACTGTAAACTGATTTATTAGCTATTCTCAATATAATTAAAAATGAAACATACTCCCTTTTTAATAGCAATATGATTTAAATACTAGGAAACTTGTAAACCTCAGTAGAAATGGCTTAGTCTATCCTTATAGATAATTTAAAATGCATGATATATGAAGCTTATTTTTGCCAATGTGGGAAGTGAACATAATTATGACTTTCCAGCTGCTTCTCCTAAAGAAAACAAACAAACAATAAGACTCACACTTTTTATTGCAACTAATAGAGAATGTGCTCACAGGGAATATATTTGTGCCAGAAGGAAGAAGCCATAACCAGGGTAATCGTGTCCTATCAAAAATCCAAGCACATTAACAAATAGGGTATGAAACTGTGTGGAAAAAACCTCACTTCCTCAGCATCCGTTGCCAATAATTCAAAAAACCCAAAACAATTTTGGAAAGAGTTTTGGTCATGACAAGTTAGTGTAGGTATTTATGGATGCAGGTACACGTGATAGTGACATTTTTAGTATCCTAGGCCGGAACACTTGCCTGAAAACACTAAAAGAACTAACCCCCAAATTCCCAAACAATTTGTTGCACTCATTAAAAAGAATCCAGCCTTTTTGGTTTTGTTTTGGTACTTTATAATTTGTCTATCTTTTGTCCTCTAGCATTGTTTGTTTTTATTGCACAATCTCTGGATCATTAAGAGCATGTGTTCTTTTATTATTTCTCAAAGAAAAATTATTGGAATGGAGATTAATACCTTGCTGAAGCAAAATTGTCAGCATGTAATTTATTTATATACCTATATGATGTACAGCAGAAAGTTATTAATATCACAGGTCAAATTAGTTGGACTAATATTAAGCCACGACACAGCTTTTGCTGAATGTTATGGAGAATGCTTATCTTGTGAATAAATTCTTGCCACATTGATTTCAAATTACCTGGATTAATCTGTAGAACAGAGTAGCCCACTATTTTGAATTGATGAGAGCAATGTAAATAAAGTCCTTATTCTTACTTTTTTATATGCTGCTTGTTCAACATAAATGCAGCCAAAATAGCCTGTATATAATTTGATGTACAGAGGTATATAGAAGCCAGGAAACATTATGAAGAGTATTAATTTTCATGACTCATCCATAAAAAATATATATTTTTACACTTTCAATGAAGCACTTACCAGAGAAGTAGTAGGAACAAATATTTATGTCTCCTGATGAAGATATTTTTTCCACTTATTATCATCACCTGCAGTTCATACACTGTTAGCATTAAGTGCCCAGAAACAAAACATATACAGTATAACAACAATACATTCTTTATTTGTAAAATGAGTCATATTGCTTCTATCCTGCTTCCCACAGATCAGAGTTTTAACAGGGATATAAATAAGAAACTTAACATATGTGACCTTCTGACCACAGAGTGTTAAATTCCAAGGACTATATTGCTGCACCACTTTTTTCTTTTATTTGAATGTGTATTCATCATAGTTCTGTCGGAAACTGCATGATTTAAAATTTATATTAGGTTATGATATGAATTACATTCAGATACAGGGAGATAAAAAATGTGGAGGAATAATTCTTGCTAAAGATTTGAAAACAGTTTCCACTTAACCTTCAAATTGTGTGGAAATGACACTGCTGTATTTAGGTAAAGTTTTATCTTTGGGAAACATCTGCTTTTGTACATAAACTTTACTTTTTTCTGTCTAATATAATTAGTGCTAACACTTGGATCTTGAAATATATGATTCCACAAAGAATGTCCATTGTCACTTGACTAATGAAGTCTGCCAATACAAATATTTTTTGTCTGTGCAAAAAGTCTTGAAATAAATCCAAAGAATGCTACTGTGCAGAATGTGCAGATCCAAATAAGGATTTGCAGCCTGGAAGTGTTCTGACATTTGTTAGAAAATTTTGTTATTGGTAATATCTGCATTTGAAACAAAGGCAAGCCCTGCCATGAGTATAATTTGTTCTTCTTCATTATTTATAAAATAGTGACTTTAGCTCATTTTTATTAAAACATTTCAAAGAAAATTAAAAAATAGTATACATTACTATTTCAAACCTCCAGTCAAGATATACAAGTATTCTTCAGGAGAAATAATCATCAGAGACCTCCAGTTCAATTCCACTGTGCTGAGGCCCAGCTATTCTGAGAGTTTATTTTGTTTTATGAGGTGCTTCTTCAGTGTATAGATTTTTAGTATTTCATCCAGAGTTTCTCTACACACAAAACCCCTCTCGAATTTTACAGGGTTTTTTTCTATTTTGGTGCAATTGCTCTGATCCTCACAAAACATTTCAGCTACAAGACTCTTCAAAATATAGTTCAATATCCCTGTTCAATAATTACTAAGAAAAAAAACCTAGTACTAGCAGAAGCACTGATTTGGTGTAGGACATATTTTTCAGTCGGTTTGCTTTCTACTCTTATATAGTCAGGAAATCATATTTGGGATATATTTGTTTGAACAATTTAGAATACATTTTCTTTTTGAGAAAACCATGTTGTTTTCTGAGTTCCATTCAGGACAGTGTGTTAGGCAGTACTTCAAAAAACATTGAAGATGTGAATCAGATGCAGGAAGCTTATGACTGTGTGCTCTACGTGTGTAAAAGAAGACTTAGGGAAAGTTAGCAAAACTATCAATTGGCTGAAAAGGCAGCATAAGGTCCAGCTCTCAGCTAGGAGAGATTTTGAGTGCAGAGGATGAAGGATTTGCTATTATCTTTGCCTGCAAAATGAAAGCATACATTAGGGCCTGTGTTTTTGAATCAAAATAATGAGGCTCAAAGTGTGCTTTCTAGATGACTTTGAATTCTTCTAATAATTGTGCCTGAGGTATATAAAATGTATTCAGGAAGACTGAACTACAGGAACAGTTAGCATTAAGAAAATGGCTTACATTACTTTTTAGTGTTTGCAGAAAGGGAGTGTTGAGGTGTTTGTGTGTAGGGTTTTTTTGTTTGTTGTTTGTTGGGGTTTTTTGTTTGTTTGTTTGTTTGTTTTTGGTTGTTGTTTGTTTGTTTCTTATACTTTCTGAAAAGCCTACTGGACAAAATATGTAGTAGTGCTCTGTGAAAAAAATATAGCAAGAGAGCAATTTTTATAACATTGAATGTGGTAGTAGGAAGAAATCTGTGTTGGGAGTAAGTCAACCTAGAGAAGTTGGAAATGAATCCTTGAAAATGCGTACTTACCAGTTAAATTTCATGTATCTCTATTGTTGTGTGAGAATAGAACGTTTTCTTCTGTATTAAGAGAGGATAAAATTTTTGTTTCATAAGGATTTTTTTTTTTTAATATCTCATCATTGGTATGACCAAATTTTGTAGTGAAAACACAGCATTCTATATATCATGCCTGGAGAAATCTATAGCTTTTTTTAAACTGAGAGAGTAAAAGCAGACTGAAACACTCAGAGGATTTTTCTTTGTACTAAAGTTTACTTTTGGGTGAAACTAAACTTAGTGTTCTGTTGCTGCATAGTAAAATGCACAGGAACTGAAGAATGGAATCAGGTTGTGCTGGTCTCCAGTCTCCCATAAAGCAGAATGATGGGGACAGTCTCTGTGATATACCATGGTCATTAGAAAAGGATATTTGTGGAGAGAGGAAAAAATATGTATTTGTCAATGTACTCTGGGCTTCAACGTTTGAAGTCAGAGGGACTGGCTAAGTCTTACTCAGTCTCCTTCCCATATCCATAATTTTTCCATCCCAGAAGGATCCCAAAGGTTTATTGGCTATTCTGTGACTCAGTCCATCATCTTAAAAGTACCTTTTACTCCTCGCCTATCCTGGCATCAACTGGAGAAGCCAAGAAGTAGCTCCAATGACACTGCTTAAAGCAATCTAATAACACTGTTTAAACAGAGGAAGGTCTTTGACATTTTTTAGTAGTAGCTTTCTCTGGAATATTGTGCAGCATATCTTTCTGTGCAGTAGCAACTGTTTTTAATGCTCATTGTCTAAATATGCAGATTAATAGCTCAAACGGGTCTGAATTTGTGTTTCCGAAACGCCAAGAACTTGAAGGACAAGTTTGCCACAAATATTTGTATATACTCTTTCTATTGTTTGGAGGTTGGTTGTGTATTCCTTTTGCATGAGTTGCCATTGCTAATTTGGCATTCCTGTTTTTTTTCCGAGGGAGGGAGGGGATAATGCATTCTGTCCTGTTAATGTAAACAATTAAGAGCCAATTCCTCCTCTACTTCCCAGCTTAAGACAGCAAACTCTGCTCTCCTCATGTGTACAAAATACTTCATGTTGTAGCAGTGTATTCTTCAGACATTTTTAGGATATCTGACAAGATGATGTCCTGGTACAAGCTCTTCTTTAGGTACTGGCTTTGCACTGGGGCTTAAGTCATGACTTTTCAGCACTTATATCCAGCTGAAATTGACAGTTCCTAACAAAAATTCACTGCTATTAGTCCTCCTGAGTCTGTCCTATCATGTAAATGGTCTTGTGGGCATAGGAGTTGCTTTCCCTTACTCACTGATCGTTGTTTGAGAGGGGGAGAAAATGGGAGGAGTGACTAAAGTTCACATTGGCGTTTACCTTATTTAGAAAGGAAAAAAAAGGGTAGAAAAGGTGGTCTTTTAAAAATTGGTCAAATGCTGAATTTTCAATAAGACACTTTCACATTACCTAATATGGCTAAAGCCAGCAGATGAAAATATTATGTGTTTGATTTTATTGCTTTCTTTGAATGATCTTTTTTTCTTGAGATTCCTTTGCTTATCCAGTTTTTGTATGCAGTTAATACTGCTGTCACTGTTCTTGAAAATACGTGGTTTATCTAAACTCTAAGGCAGTGTATTTCCAGACTTGCAAATGGGAGACCGTAAAAAGCTGATGATTCAGAAATGATGGTGGCTTTGACAGGTTAGACTGAGGGATGATAATAATTAGGTATAAAACTTTGTTATTCAAAAATTGCAATAGAAAATTGAAAACAGGCAGAACTGTAAAAAAAGCCAGTGATTTAAATGGTAGCAGACCAATACCCTTAGAAGTTTAAAGACAGTGAACTTATTTTTGAAAAAGAGGCATGATAAATATAAATGGCATCTAGCTCAGATCTGAGGAGCAAAGTCATGCATCAAAGACAATTGAAGGCATTCTTTGATATGGGCTGAGGGGAGATGACTCTTGACCTTGGACCATTTGGAACTTGCAGCAAGGCACAGGGACTCCTCCATCATGACAAATGATTTGAGTTTCCACTAAGTGAGTGTCTGAGCATCGTTTATGCTGACTCCTTGATATTTCACTGCCAAGAGGTCAACTGCTGTATTTGAGCACAGACGAGAGTCACTTGAAGATGAATCCAGGTCTGGACACCTTGCAGAGAGCAGCACTTAGGGACTGTGTGAGTAGCAGAACCGTTTTTGGTTTTTTTTGCTGGATATTAGATGGATAGCTGTGATTGAAACTGCCACAGAATTGGACATCATTGATGTCTGAGTACAGCCAATCCTGCCTGAAAATCAGAGCATGAATCAGTGATTTCTTGGCTCTTGACAAAGGATATGATAATGACCGACTGCATAGCAAGATCAGCTTCTTACTTGTTAGGATTCCAATCCACAAATGTTAGCCAAGGGCTGATGGCTGAATAAAGTAGATGGCTTAAAGTCTGAGAGAGGCTGAAATTCAGCAGTGCCTATTGCTATAAAGGCATAGTGTCCTGAAAATCCAGAAACGATTTGGTTTGTAAAGAATAAAATCATACACTTCTGTAATGCAGAGGGTACTCTAATTGAGTATAAATTCTAATTGAGTATAACGCTGGGAATTACTGCAACAAATTAATGGCCTACAAAGATTGTTTGTGAGAAGACAGAAAACCTGACCATTTCTCTCAGCTGCTGTGTAACCCAGTAACACAGGATTCTGTAAAGTATATGAATGCCACGTGTTCCCAGAATCTGTGAACGTCTTATTTTAAACAGTTGCCACTTAATTGTTCATTGACATTGGAGATTAAACCAAACTCTTGTGTTTCATTGCAAACTTAGATCTTTCTCCTTGCAATTCAGGCATGTTTTGGCCATATATATAAGCATGGGCCAAATTTAAATGTGAGATGCAGGATTTAGGGTTTCGCTCTTTTTCTGCACAATTACATTTGTTACTGAGATCCCTTAAACTTTCTGCCCCAGTTTCCCAACTGAAAAATGGACATGATAATGATTCTTTATTTTCCAAATCTTTTGTCTATGCTTTTTTTTTTTTTTTGTTTGGTTTATTTTGTTTTGATTTTTTTTGAAAGGTATATTTATTTTGCTCAAAACACATCTAAGTAACTCAAGGCGGTAAATAGTAAAATGCTTGCTGTCAAGAACTGAAAAGCTTTCATGATCTGTGAATGGAAAATTTTCTTTTGACTTTTTGTTTCTATCGCAAGGGATTTCTTAGGGAGGTATCAGTTTCCTACACGTGATAATTAAGATTCATGTGACTAACTTGACTTAAAATTCAGTAGGCTGCTCATATAAGCCTCTAGCGGTCCCCAAATCCTAGCTTATTAGTCTGAAATTGGCAAGTAGAAAATAGTAGAGAGAAAACTGGGACAGTTATGTTTAATATTAATGCAAAAATATACAGAAGAGCTATAGTGATAAAATAAAAATAAACTTTCTTTTCCTGTGCAGTGGAAGTACCTCAGGCAAAAAAAGTTATCATAATACACATTGAACTTAACTGAAATACAGACATAAACATTTAAAGATATTCCCCTGTTTTTAATGGTGTAAAATATTCACTATAGTCAATAAATTAAGCATTGATTGAAGAAATAGTTGGTTGTGAAATCTATTTTATAGTATTTCTGTATAACTACAGAAAAAGAGATCTCTCTCTTTTCATCTATTTGACTAGATTAAAATAATCATTAAATCCACCAGGAATAGTTTGTACTTAAATTTTAAATATAAGGCAGACACCTTTAACAAATTAACTTTTAATATAAGCAATGCTAGTATTTTAATTATCTTTTTTTGGTGTGTGTTCTGAATAGAAAGATATAAAAAAAATTGCTTCAATCCAAAATCAGTTAAAACTGTTAGCATATTTCTATCTTAATTCATTGCTTGCAGATATTGTATAGCAATAATAATAATAATAATAATAATAATAATAACCCAACCAGTGATGTCCTTTTCACTTCTTCTTTTAGTCCCAACTTGAAGACCTTTGTGAGCGTTTTTGTTGTTAATAATCATTCCATTCATTTATGGATAGAGGGAAAATCACTTCTTGAATTTTTGAGAACAGAAATATCCTTGTCAGAAAAAGAATTTCAGTGCTTTTACTGAACTGAGGTTTTGGGTTGGTTGGTTGGTTCTGCTGGTTTCTTTTTCTTCTCTTAGATGTCCCATGTTTTTGAAAATTTTTCCAATTAGCATATGGTCCTTGTAAAAAACACAGCGCTTAGAATTTTTAAAATTTGTACTACGTTATTATCATAAAAATCATGAAAAATAAGAAAATATTTCTAAAGAAGAAGTAGAAATGTTTGGTGAATGTCATATAGTATTTTCATATCTAGTTGGAATTATCCTCTCAATTCAACTTAGGATTTTCAAGTTTATGAATTGCCATATGAATTACTTTGAGGAACTCTGAAAAAATAATAACCCCTGCTTTAGCTTTTAATGCTGGCACAGAAATCAGTGTGCTTGAATATTATCCCCAGAATTTTTTCCTACTGTATTTCTAAACCCTTCCTTCCTTGGTAATATTCTGTTTTCTGTTCCCTCCTCTCATCCATGTTCTGAGCTGCATACAGATCAGAGATGGCTGAAAAATTCTGTTTAGCATTTCATGTGTATTTTGATGACCAATACTCTGAACGTGTTGGTAAAAGCTGGGGACAGTGTGTTTGGTGCTGAATGGATGCATATGGCAAGTGCTTTGAATCAAGTCAGAACTAAGAGGAAATGATCTGCAGAACTCTGCTTGAGCACATGTTTAGGTGAGATTTAAAAAAAAATAGGAAAGCAAATTGAAAGGCTTTATTAAGCCTGAAAGTGGGAAGCAGATGTAAAGTTTAAGGTAGTAAGGCTTAAATTCTCATTAACTCTTCAGAAACAGACTTGTAATAAGACAAATAGGCATCTTTGAAATTAAAAGCCATTATGATTTCAATGTTGCCACAAAATCAATATCCTACTCTAATTCACCAAAACCACAGTAAGGAAAATGAAAAGAAATAGCTAAAATCTCTTCATGAGGTCAAAGCAACTTATACTACAATACAATTTTACATTGTTCAGTAGCTTACAGAACAATAGGTTTCTTTTATCTTTTAAAGACTAGAATAAGTCCCAAGAGAAATTAAACACTAAAAGCATGAAGTCCCTGTCACCAAAGAAAAGCACATGTCAGTAAAGGAAAGTAAAATGAACTTTTAACAATGGATTACATTTTTTCTTGACTAAACTCTCCTGAATTTAAGAAGATGAAACTATGGTAACCTCTTAAACTCTGTTCTGTCCTTTTTTGTAGGTGGAAAAATTTTGATTTCCAGTGTGTCAATGTCTTGTCTCCTTTTAGAAGAAAGACATTTTGATAAGGAGCCACCTTTTTTGTCATCTCCTACACACCATGGGGAGAGAAAGAGTATTCTTTAGGAAAGATGGAGTTATGTGCATAGACCTATCCTGTCTGAGGCATTTGTGAGAGAGTTATCATGATATGGCTACAAAAGATGGTCCTTTGTTCCATTAGAAATATTAGGATTTTATTTAGACCGATGATTGTCAGCTTAGGTAAATGCACATGTGCTGGATTGCAGAAAATCCTTCATGGTCTCTTTAGTACAAGGCTTTAAATAATCTCCCCAGCAAAAATAGTTTTATAGTAGTTATTTCAGGAGAAATCTGAATTGTAATTTTAGGACTAATTTAGCTATCACTTAATTACTTAGTGGCTTAACATAGGCTCCCAGAGATGTAGGAAGTAGCTATTACAGTATTGGTATTGTGTGAGATTTGATCACTAAATTCTCTTGTTGGTTGCACTAGAGAAATAATTTCAGTAAAAACTCTGAAACTGGAAAAACCAACTCCTTAGCTCAGCACTTCATTTTTCATTCTCAGCACATCAGAAATGATCCCTCACAATATCTCTACACTTAGCAATGCAATGTTACAATTGCAGATATTGTCTCTTTTCTGGCTGACTAAATCAGCTTCAGTTGAGCACCACACTGATGTAGTGCTTACTGAGAAAAAAGCTCGTCTGAGCATCTTACGTGGAAGGGCATTGTGCTTACAGGTCCCTGTTGTCAGGATTTCGGTTTGTCAAACACATAATTCTGCTTTTACTTCTGGTTAATTCCGTGCTGGATATGCAGCCTGATAATGAAAGCTGATAAATACATCTTCAGCAATCTTGCAAGAATGCTGTCAACAACTGCCTAGAAGAGCAACAGTGATAGTCCTGGTTGATTAAAAGGTGTAGAACATTTTCTACTATCACACATTCATAAATAAAAGGGAAATTTGCAGCCCTTTTTATTTAAAGACCTCACCTAAATCCTTCTAAGATCAGTAAAAATTTTTCTGTTGATTTCAGTGGTTGCTGTATAATTAGTTTGCAACTACCTGGGTGGTTTTGGCTAAAGAAAAGAAGTTGCAAGGTTTAGCAAGTATTGGAAAAATGTAATCTGATTAGAAGCCAGACCTTCCCAACTAGTAGTACAGGATATAAAAATGAAAAGTTAGCTTTCAGATAATTATGAAAAAAAAAATAAAAATTCCCAAACCCAGTAAGGGAACATTGTGATTTGTGGCTTTCAGTGCTGTAGAACAATAAATGGTTGAAATAGAAAAGAAATCTACTTTAGAAAAGGAGTAGAAATTTTCCTGTGCTATCATTTCTTGGAAACAACTATTTTCTGAATAAATCTAAGGCAAGGGGTAGGAGTATATCTTGTATTATTTATTTCTGATTGTGAGGATGTCTCAGGGCGAAGCTTGTTTTGGCTGGCACACATGATTAACTTTAAGACACAGATACTCCATTGTTTTCTCCTTGTGTAGCAAATGAACAGCAGAGGTTTACAGGCACCCGGATGTTACAGGAGCAGTTTCACATAATCCCTGACAAAAGCAAAAACCACACTTAACCACTCTTTTAGATCTAAGGAGGAGCAGAAAGAACTTTAAAAATGCAACAGAGAGGTGATTTGACAAGTCACAGTTAGAACCACCACGATCATTCCTCTAACATTTGAGAAAATGAAACCTACTTGGTACTACTTCATCACCATGCATGAACCCTCAATTAAAGCAGTGCCCCTGATAGCAGGCAGTGTAATCTGCATTTTATTTCACTCATGAGCAAAATAACAAGTTACTCAGGCCTGCGGCACTCATGAGTGATATGGGCCGTGTAATATCCTCTCCATTGAGTTTCCTATTATTAAGTTTGAAATAAAGAGTTCAAAATTAACTGTGACAATGATTATATCTAGAGTTGGCATCACCATTAGCTTCTGCAGTTTACTGCTAATAAAACTTTAAATTTGCTATTACTTGTAATAACCTTTTGCTACCTTAGCTGTAGAAATTAGACAAAGAACCCGGCCAAAACATGGCTAATGACATTTTCTATCTGCATGGAAGAATTGACTAGAAATAATGGCTGTTATTTATAAAGTGTTAATACTATAAAGTACGATATTTCAGATTTCAGCCAATTAATTTGAAGCACTTGCTTCTTTTAACAGGCATCAGTGTTTCATGGTTCAAATATTTAGCTGACCAACTTAATATGCAGTGTGTCAAATGGATCAGCATTCTCTCTGCAGCTGTCAGGCTGTTTTGAAAAACAGACACACAAGTGAGTACAGGTAATTTCCTCTTTATGATGTAGTGTCAAGATCTTTTGTTTAGAATAGAGGTTAATGAGGTAAAATCCTGAAATTCTTTCAGGTCCTAAAAGTATTGCCCCAAAAGACCTTTATAAGATGATATCTTTTCTTTCCTATACTGTTATAAATCAAGAAAAAACCGCACTCAAGTCATAAAGTTAAGTTGTGGAACTAAAATCTGCAGCTCAAATTTAAGTTTATTTTCCTTACAATCTTATTTTGTCCTTTAGATGTAATTTCTCAGCTATTGTTTCCTAAGTGGAATTTGCAAAAATTTCATTGAAGTGAGGACTTCAGAATCTTTCATCTGACATAGTGACATCCAGAAGTACAGATTATAAAATACCAATAAAACCACAAATGAATTAAGTATAGGCAGACTAATGAAGAGACACCAGCAAAACACTCAAGCTGAAATGCAATAATCCATTTAGATCCCCTTAGGTACAGTCTTCTAAGAAAACACACAAATTCTGTATACTGCAGAGTCAGACACATCCTAAAAGGGTTGCAGAAGGAACAAGACCTTGTGTAAAATAACCAGTAAGGGAATTGATTAAGGCTGGATATGTATCAAACACCTCTTTTAACATAGTTTTCACAACTTGGAATACTTGCTTTAAGATATATGGCTATGCTTTTGTTTTAGAATGTATTTTTCTTTTTAGGATGGTCACTTATTCCCTTTTAAATAATATATCACTGGTTAATGCACACATGCAGGGTGTGAATCTGACCTTTTAAATACAGTAATTTCACGAATATAAGCCGCACCTTTTTCATTGAAGAATCCAGCCTACCCCAGTGGTGCGGCTTATATTCAGGTGCGGCTTATCTATGGATAAATCCCAGCGAAATGCCAACCCGGCA
>VRYO01002482.1:2877501-2921067 GCA_009812075.1 Sialia sialis
GACAAATCCGGTGGTCTTCCCAGCTACCCGGAAGTGCGGCTTATATTCAGGTGCGGCTTATATTCGTGAAATTACTGTATCTGTAACTTGACACTTTTGCACTGCATGCTATTCCAGAGACGCATATCTAGTAAGGCTGTTACAGTAAGTAGAAAACCAACCCCAAACCCTGAAACAACCCAACGAAACCACAAAAAAGGGGTTAAAAGGCTGACTGAATAAAAAGGAGCCTAGGAGATCCTAGCTCTGTTACCTAGGGATTTGGATGATGCCAGGAAGGGAGGAAGCTCTTGATTTCAGTCTCTGCTCCATGGCAATAACAGCACTATGTCACACTTGTTAAATACATGTAATTTCTGGAGCATAGACTGATAGGTACTGTCTCAACTCCTAGGACTGAGAGTATTAAATGAATATTATAACAGGAGAGAGGTCATGCTCCTTCTTGTGGCTTTGCTCTGGCATAGGTACAGTAGTTTCACGATTATAAACCGCACCTGAATATAAGCCGCACTTCCGGGTAGCTGGGAAGACCATGGGATTTGTCCATATATAAGCCGCACCTGAATATAAGCCGCTTTTTTTTTTTTTTTTTTAACTCAGCACGGCAGATGGGGCAGGGCGCTCCGGCCCGGCCCCACACAGCCCGGCTTCCCAGCGGCACCCCGTTCCTGGCGGTCCCACACTGCCGCCGGCTGCTGGGGGCACAGGGGCTGCTCCGCACATTTCCAGCCCCCGTTGCCAGCGATCCCACGCTGCCGCCGGCTGCTGGGGGCACGGGGGCCGCTCCGCACATTTCCAGCCCCCGTTGCCGGCGATCCCGCGCTGCTGCCGGCTGCCGGCGGCACAGGGGCCGGCCCGCCCACTTGCCACTCTGCTTGGCCGGCTCTCACTGCCGGGTTGGCATTTCGCTGGGATTTATCCATAGATAAGCCGCACCTGAATATAAGCCGCACCACTGGGGTAGGCTGGATTCTTCAATGAAAAAGGTGCGGCTTATATTCGTGAAACTACTGTAATCTTTAATTCTTCTTTATGCATATGGAACAACTCTAGGAGAGATAGAGATTGCCCTTTTCTGCCTTCATCGCAATGGGATGGTTGGGAAAATATGTGGGGAAACAAGTGATACAGATATGAATTCTGTGAAGAATAGAAAGGAATGGAATCAGGGATCTTCAGGACTACAGTGCTAACTAAATATGTGTTGCCTTGATCATCCAGTGAAATTAGAATAAGAGAAAGTAACCGAGTTGTCAGGAGAGCAAGAGGAAGAAGTGAGTTCTTAATGATGCTCATCATGTGCCTGCAGTTCTAATTTTGATTGCTTATTTCCTCTTTCCCTACTGACTCATCATTACTTCACAGGAACCAGGCAGAAAGTAATGGACCATGGGAATAGCAAAAAGAAGTTAGTTTAATGAAAACTGACTAACTGATCATATGAGTCAGGAAGAAGGATTCAGGTGACTGTGAAAGTTGGTAGAGAGTGGAGTGAAAGGACTGAGGGAGGAAGAGGCAGTACAAGGCTGAGATATTATTTTTCTGCTAGTTTGTGTTATTGTCTTTTATTTCATAGTTTGATTCCTAGGACAGTTAAAATATATATATATATACTTATATGATCAAATCGGTTTTATTTTGAAGAAAAAAAGCCCCAGTATTCTTTCTCTCTATCTCTGTTTCCTTCCTCCTTCTATCTCAGGATCCCAGCTTGGACTTCGCATACCATGTAAAGCTTCTTATATTAATAATATTAATTATGCCAGTTATAGCACTGCCTCTTCAGTGTGCTTGGCCAGCAAGGAATTTATTTGAATAACAAAGTACTACACGCCAAGCAAATACGCACATTCAGTGCTTTGAGCAGTACTTGTAGTTCTTGGTCTCTTTCTTTCTCCCAAATTTAAAATTAATCTTTAAATTTTAATTATTTTAACTAACTTGCTTGATTCTGACGCGTCATCTGAGACACATCCCAGCAGTGAGGATGATGATGATGAAGAGTGTAACAAATTATCTTACAAAATGTTGTTCTGATGCTGCTCTTCTCAGTGTTGCTGTCAAGAATTCAGTTCTGCCTGTGCATTCTGAGAGTATGTTGGGTGTAGATGTTGATAGATATGCTTGGATGCTTCTTGAGGCTTTTAGAGCAATAAAGTAACATTTTAAAGTGGAGTCGCACCAAGTCTAGCCTTAAAGCTCTGTTGATGCTAATTCTCATGGTGACAATATACTGTCAATATTGTGGTCTTAGACAATGCATTTCCCAGACTTACAAGTTGAAAAAACTGTTTCTAATTTCCATTTGAAAATTCTGTAGGTATACTTGTGTGTGATGTCTGAGAAAGTAGTGAACAGTGGATAAAATGCTCTGTCCCTAAATAGCTTTAAAATGCAAAATGTTTTGTTCTGTGGCCTCTGCTTCCTCCCAAGAGGAGAAAGAGAGACATTAGCAATTTTTATCACCAAAAATTTGATTTCCAATAGTGTGCTTTTTGTGCATATCTTGCTACTTTAGTACTCTTTCTTTTGTAGGTGTGCCATAATTTAAAAAACCCCAATCTTTTAGGCCCTATTCTTCAAAAGATTGTTCTTATCTCTGCTGATAATGGTGATCTCACAAGTCGGTGGTATATCTGCCACAAATAAAATGCTAAAAATTAAGTGTTTGTATAATTATTCATAGAAGTGGGGGTAGTCAGCAGCAATTTCCTTAGCTGCTCTGCAATCACAGTGACACCAATATATATATCAGTCAGATATTTTATTTTAATGGAGAGATTTTCTTTTGGTAAGAAAAGGAATGACAATTAAATCTATGCCACTTTTGCTATGTGTTTAAAAAGAGACTGGATGCGGCACTCAGTGTCATGGTTTACTTGAGGTGTTAGGGCATAGGTTGGGCTGAATGATCTTAAAGGTCTCTTCCAACCCAGTGATTCTATCTGTGATTCTGTGTGTGATCTTTCTGGATTTATAAGTGGTTTTGTAGCAAGCCTTTTTGCAAAATACATCTTGACTTTTCGAAGATTTACCTCAATGTTAAGGTAGCAGTCCAGCCTATGTGATTAGACACAGTTTTTGCCAATACATTATGATTTGATATGCTTTGGACATGATTTCATCACCTTTAGGGCTATGCTTCTGGAAGTTATACTTTCAGCCACTTGCCTTTTAATTAGAAAAGCTAATTTTTCTTTTTTCCTTGCACAACTGAAATTCTTGTCTTAAAATTACACTCCCTTTCCCCTTCTGCCCCTTGTTAAGTTTTTTTGTGTATGATCCAATCATGTTTTTATGTGCTACCTTAAAGACTTTACATGGTCCTTTTATGATACATCTATTTAAAAAAGATTTCTGGGTTTTACCTTGAAGGACCATGGCCAGCTTAGCTTGGTGGCAAACATACTGGAGAGTTAATGTCATAATCAGGACAATTTTTTGATTGAGAGGCAGTGTAGAGAGAGAATTGGATATATAGCAGCTTGAAATTCAAATGGAGTAAATATGAAAAATAAACTTTCATGGAAATCTAGGAAAGTCTGTCATTTAGAGAGAAGGCATTACCTCAAGTATCCAAGTCTGTGAAACAGTCCTTTTCAGTAGGCACTTGTGTCATTTACTTCTGAGCCAGTTCAGTGGAGAAAGCCTCTGAGGAGGGTGGTGTGTGTTGTGATTCCTCAGCATTCCAAGTGCAGTGGGAGACCTGCAGTGCTGCTCTGGTCACTGCTTTGGCTGCTTTGAGCTTCCTTTCCCATCCCTGCCTGTGTCCTCTCTGACTGGTCTGAACAGCTGTCTGTTTTCTACATCCTTCCCCAGTCAGGCAGGGCTATTGTAAACAGTCTCATCTTCTCCTGGAGCTTTTATCCAGAGCAGCTGAATTTTGTTGTACAAGTAGAAAGAGAAGAAATTGTGGAGGAAGACGAAAAATATGAAAAATCTCCTTTCAGTACACCATTTCTTTTGACTAAATTAAAGTAGCTGTGGAAGTATGACTGTAGAAGCAGTAAACTCCCAGCTAATGACAGAAAGGATTGTTTTAGTGTAACTTAATTATGTTAATTGATTTGACAACTTGAGAGAAAGGCGTTTTTATATGGATGAGTGTTAGCTGGAGAGAATTCCTGTGGAGTGGAGACAGAAACTGCGATTTAGCACCAGTGCATGGAGAGAGATCAGTAGGATGTACAGTAAGAGGACTGTAATGGGCCATAAAACTAATGTCTTTATTGAGTCCATGATTTTTAGTATCCATTAGTTATTGAATTCCTGGATTAGCTCTGGAAAGTATTCAGTAAATCTCCTGTGTGGCTAAAGGCTGAAGGATCATTGGGGAGGGGCCATTTTGTGAAAATGGTTTTCTGCTAAGAGCTGTGTTCTTTCTTTTTATTGTTAATATGAACTTAGCTTGGCACAAAATCTGTGAATTGGTTTTTAAAATGGTTGCTATGGGGACACTGTCCTCATCAGTATAGACTTCACTAGATGGTAAGATAACATCCCATACCATCACATCTTGCCATAAAAGTCTATAAATCCAAAAACCACTCCAAGAGACTTTTGTTGTGGGCTTACTCTCCCTCGTCCTGCTCTTCTCTTCAAGAGAAATTCACACTCACTCTTCTGAAATTTTTAATTTGTTCTATAGGGTTCATGTGCCAAAAACTGCTGTCAGATTCAAAAACTGAACACACTGAACAGGCTTTTGAGAACTGGTAGGCAAATTTTTCCTCAAATGTTGTCTTTTGAAAGGTCATGTTTCTGCTAAGAGATGGCAGCCAATCTATTCGCTATAAAATATAACTGGCTCCATTGTTGCAACAAATCAGGCGTCTGGTGGTAGGCAGAAGAAACACCAGATTGTACATACAGTCTCAGCTCTTGGAGTAATTGCAAGAATTTAAAGGGTTCTGGATTGTTGTCATGGCATGAGACATTATTCTTCTAGCTGGTGACATCCAAAGATTGTCTTATCTTTTTATTAAAAAAAATGTAAAAAATCCAAAGCACTGCAAGTACAATTAAATACAAATGAAGTATGTGTCATGAGAATGATGGAATGTTTGAAACTATAAAGCTGCTATAATAAATTAGGTTCTATTTGCCTGACTCTTGAGATAGCCTGAAATAATAGTTAGTCCTGAATAAAAGTGTGTTTACTAGGCAGCAGAGATTAATTCCCAAGTCATTACTTGATTGCCTTTGTCCAACACAAAACTTCAGTGTCTTCCTGGTGGAGAGGCAGAGGCAGACAGGACCTTTTGACACCTGTAGGCATTTCACAGTGATAACTGCAGTGCCACTTCTGTTAAAATTTCCATTTTTAAAGAGAGAAGGAAGACTATGTGCTCAAACTAGAAGTATGGCCCTGTAAGCATAGATCTGAATGAGAGAGGTGTTAGCATTTATAGCTCTTAGATAAACCCTTTGTTCATAACTCTGAAAAATCTTAAAATCATGATTTTATTATAACATAAGAAAATTGTTTTAGGTAGGCTTCAGGAACATAGGTCATAAGAAGCCAATGTTATTGTGTTGTAATATGAGTATCTTCACAACTTATTTTCCTTTTCACATTGCTGCTAGATTTATGGCATTACAATCTACCAGAACAACAAGGATGTCTGTGTTTAAAATACAAACTTTCTCGTGTAATGACTTACCACTAAATCCTAATGCATTTTTGTTTTGTTTCATTTCATTTTGTGGCTCATTTCTTGCTCTGTACTCCCAAAGATCTTCAACTCTGTGCTTTCTTTCTGAGTCAGGAATGAATTTTTAAAATAAGCACTTGTACTGTGAACCATAAAGCAAAATACAGAGATGGAATCAAAAGAAGAACGTAAATTACTTTTAGTATTCTGCAAAGAAACTTTCATTTGGCTTTTCCTGTTGTTCTGCAACTATGGAAATCAATACTGAAATATATATTCTGAGGGCAGGTCATCTGTGTGCAGGCTGTTTGCAGCAGTGAGCTTTGAAGGGTTTACTTATGCCCTGCCTGACACGAATCTACAGTTCTTTGCACTAAATGTCCTGATGAAACTACATTTTAGCTGCAGCTATCCATCTCAATGGCTGTTGCTTTTTACTGTTTCAGACTGCTATCTTTTATTATAGATTCACTGATAGATCAATATGACACAAGCAAGATAAAGGTCAGCTAGATGTACATGTCTATTATAAGCTTGAGATGTCAGAAAACATTTTTGGGGGGGATAGAAAGCATATGGCATCCACCAGAAGCCCCTTAAATGCTACTTTGCTGTTAAATAAACCCAAGTTTCCTTTTAGTTTCTCTCCAGCTTTAGTTTCTCTCCAACTTTACTGCCTGAATATCTTTATTTTGAGATCTTCCTGGCCCTTCAATGTTATTGAATTGAGGAAAATAGGTTTGAAAGGGGAGAGTAGAAGTTGCTGTGAGAAAGAGGCAGTAGATGGGAGTGATGACATGTCCATACTGTAACAAGAGAAAATTGCAGGATGCGTGCTCGATTATTAACTTTATTATAAGCCAAGGTAAAACTTGACAGTTTTAAACTGACAGCATAAAAATAAAGAAAAGTATGGCTTCTGTGAGGAACTTCAAAACTTCTGAGAACAGGTGGAAATTGCCATAATAAAATTGCTCCTATGAAGCTGTCCAACAGAATAAAGAAATACCCTGGGGCCACTTTTTGATCTGAATAGGAGAGAAATCTTTGTGGGTCTGTGAGACCAGGTGCTGGCAGGAACAGATTGCTGGGTGCACCACAGACTGCATCTGCCCAGGGCTGCAGGCACAGCCTGTGAAGGCTGCTCTTCTGCAGCTCTTTGGGTGCCTTTAGGGCCAGAAAATGTAGAATTAACTTTGAAGCTTTTTCTGAAATTAGGATGTATATGAAGGTTTCCTTTAATATTGGTTCCTTCACAGAAATACATGCTTAGCAACCTGGCTTCATTAAATATTAAAAAAATCTCTCGGAAATTCCTTGTCAGCTTCTTGAAATTGGCAACATTTAGAAAAATTATTGACAGGGAGCACAGATGCACACCTACTATGATAAAATTCTGTTGCTAATATGTATAATATTCTCTCTCATCAAACCAAGTTCCCATTTTTGCACAAGTTTGGCACCAATTTTTACCTTGGACATTACCCTCTATGTTTTACCTCTCAAGTTGAGATGAAACCCATTAAACTGTGGACTCACAGCTGAAGAAAAGCTGAGGAACTGGATGTTTATATGTTTTCACTTATAGCTCTGCTTTCCTGGAATTGCAACCATAAAATGAGACATCAGTAATAGAGCAATAAATGTATGATGAATCATCTTGTTAAAAATAATTTGCTCTGGAGAAAACCTGTCCTTAGTCATAGTTGGATAATACAGCACAGTGTTCTTTTTGAGTGAGTTCAGAGAACCATGATGCATGAAGACAGTTTAAAATATTCTTTATTTTTCTTCTGAAAGGTGGCCTCTTTTAATCAGATTTTTTTCTTAAATAGTCATCATTGAATGCAATTTGATATTCCTAAAGCAAACCAACAGTATTTTTAAAGGTCAATGTGTAACTTCTCTGATTTGAGAAGCATCTCAGAAGTGACCAGACTATTATCAGCAAGGAAATATTCCAATCTCCTCTCACTTAACTGATTTCTTAAAAAGTGTTGTCCAGCAGAGCATCTTTGCCTCCAAAAGCAGCTATGCAGAGCTGTGCCAACCTTCTGGCTTCATCAGCACTCCCAGTGTGCTTAACTGGAAGTGGTCATGAATTAGCAAGGAGGAGGTACAAAAGGAAGGGCCTGCTTTATTTCTTGTTGTAGCAGAACCTGTACAAGTACCCTGAAATAACATAGATGAGACTCCTTTGTCCCGATTAAAACTTTTTTTCAATTGCTGATGCTGTTATTGCAACAATAGTGGTAACAGCAGTACAGAGGTCTTACCTCAGGAAGACTTTCTGAAGTGTTTGAATTGTCAGTTCTTACACATGTGGTTAATTGATCTGTCACCGGTGATTTTCTGTAGCTGAAATTTAAGGTAAATTTTCTTATATGCTGTATAGTTTGGAGTGTTTCTTCCAAGGACAAGAGCTCACAGAGACTGCTTTCACAGAATACAGTGCATTTCAGTTGACATTAGCTGATCTGATTGTTTTATGAAATGACTGCTGGTTCTAGTGGGGGTTTTGCATGTTGTTGTTGTTTTGTTTGGGTTTTTTTTGTTTTGGATTTTTTTATTCCCCCTATGTTTCAAGTCGAGTACCTTCTAATTTCTCTGAGCAAATCATATTTCTGAAATGTCCTCTAATGCTGAATTTTCTTGCACAGGAAACTTCTCTACTGGAACTCTGTGTGCATTGGGTGGTGTTAATTTCAAACTGTGAGCTCAGTCTTAACTTGGTATTTCTGCATTGCACGCCAGCATGTATATGGAAGGCAAACAGGCACTTGGGTTCAAACAAGTAGTAAGTACTTGAAAAAGAAGGGTGAGAAATTGAAATGATAAAGTACTAGATTTTTCTTCAGTGGCTCAGAGTACCAATACTGTACATGCTCTCAAGGGTTAGCAACACTCTAAAAGGAGCTATCAACCCCTTTTATATTCAGTCCCTCTTAGTAATGGTAATTGCTGCTGCAATATTTTTTTTTGAAGCAAAATAGAATATCTTTGTCTGAATATTTTTAAAATGGCACAAGAAAAGTGGCATTGTTTGAAAATCCCAGTGGTGTCATAACAAGACTTCACATAAACATTAGATCAAGCAACCACAAGCAGCCTGTGAATTATTCTGGGAAGTTTTTAAACGTGGGATACATGGCATTATTTAAGTATTTATAAATGTCATCTCATCTGCTATAAGGAAAGCTAATAGACTGTTTTGCAGACATTTCAGCTCCAAAAAGCAATTGCTTCTGTAATCTATTTCTATAAAATCGGCAAAAGTGGAAGCAGGCGTACTATGGGTCAATACCAGTGAAAGGCCTCTCCGCAGACAAAAGATTCACAGTCCATTAAGTTTCAGGTCTGTCCTGATATGGATTCCTCTGATGTATTACTATTATATCCTATTTTTGTTGACTCAGTTGCTGTGTCAGCAAAATCCAAACATTTTGGCATGTATCCTAGCATCAAGCTGTCTGTGGAGGATATGTGTTTGCCTCCACCACGACAGTAATGAGAAACTGGCATCAGTTTGATTTGCATAATTGTACACTTCTTACTTAGACTCTGTGTCAGTAGGAGACAACTTATTGTGATAATACTCACTGCACATTATTCGTTTTGTGCAATCAGCATTTATTTATGCAAATTTCATCATTACAAGAGGTCATTTTCCAACCTTCTACCATGAAATCACTTTTTCTGCCAATGAACAATAAGAAAACACCATAGGAGAACAGCCAGGTGTATTTGTCATTCACACTCCTTGGCCAAGACATTGCAAAGGGCTTATTGTGTGTGTGCATATGTGTTTAAAATTATGTTTTATGAAAGACTGACAGCTCTAATGACAAAACAAAAATTTGATAGACCACATGTGATTATTTTAGACAAATGCTGTCAAAAAGGCACACACAAAACTCAAAACAAAACCAACTGTCTTGCTAGTTATGAGAGTTTCCATAAGAATAATTTATAGACTGAAAAAAAAATTTTGTGCTCCCCAGATGATCAGTGGAATGTTTTCTGTGATAAGAAGCAGAACCCTGTAATTTATTCATGTGAGAGATAAAAAGACAGAATCACAAACTAGGATGTCCCACATGTAACAGAGACCTGAAATAGCAATAAATGTTGAAAAAGCTCATCTGAATAACTTGGATCTTAAGGATTCACGAACCAACCATCAAGATTCTCTTGATAAAAATGCTTCCAAGGTCATATTGTTTATCTTATCACTGGTGGTAGAGGGACCTCTGAAGGTTTCATTTTCAAGTAGCTGAAATGACACCAAAATTCACTCTTTTCTCTAGACAGTCGCTCCTAAGTTGAAAAAGACTTGGAATATGTCAGTGCTCAGAAGGTAGGAGGAAATTACTCAGAGCAAGTAATTTGGGTGCTGGTTGACTGAGAGAGTGATGAGTACTTAGCAGATTGTATCTTCACAAGAGGCACATAGAGTTCATTGGAACTATTGCTGAAAGGAAAAGAATGAGAGCACAAATATGGCTTTACTTTTTATCCTCCCCAAAATAATAGAATCTGTAATTTTGAGCAGAAAAATTACATGTACTATCCCAGCAGTTAGAATAACATCATGAGTACTATAACTAAATACAAAACAAAACCCACAGGTGGGCCACTTATACAAAGAACGGTTGTTAGTAATGGTCCTTGGTATGTCAAAATCTGTAAATCAGATATTGTACCTCACAGGGAAAAAAAAGTACTTTTCAAAAGACGGAGTGTAGCTGAAATCTGTTTATGTTCTCAAATAGCCCAGCACATGCATCTGGGAGAGAAATTTCTATCCGCAGGTGTGCATGAGATGATTAGTTCCTAAATATTTTTGCAGTCCTTGCTTCATGTGGGAATAAAATCCTCTGTCCTGGCATGTGCTGTTTCATAATTCTTGAGTGAAAAGGTTCTTAAAGAAAACTCAGTTGGGCAGCCAGTGCTGTATGAGCCCCATGTGGTAAATGAAGCTATGTGAGCTCAGAATTTAATAAGATGATACTGCTCTTTGTATCATTAACCCACAGTCAGTCGACATGCTGGATTAAGATTAGAAATCATATAGCTAGGAATTCCTGTTTCTTTTTTTTTTTTTTTTTATTTTTAGTTATGAGCTAATTGAGAAAGAAGGAAGGCTTAATTAAAAGAATCTATTAGGACTAAATTCAAGAACAGAATGAGGAAATGAAATACTAAAAGAAAAAATTATATAGAAGTGAAGAAAAGGGATTGAAAAAACTGCTATAAAATATAAAATCTCAGAAGTAGAAAAGAAAAATAATTTCACAATAAGAGTCAGTGTCCTTAGAAGGACAGACCAAAATCCCAAATTACCCAGAGTAAAAGAGGGTCAAATAAAATTAATCTGTTGGACAGAGTGAAGAAATAATAAAAGTGTGAGTAAAGGAGATACTCTGCCAAGCTTACAGAATCTTTGTGTTAGCCAACACACAGGAGTTGTATCCATAAACCACTACCAAGGTGAACTCCAAGTAAGTACCAGGAATGGATGATTAAGAATGGATTACACAGATGTATGTTAAGGGAAAGACAACTGTCTGGTGACTGAAAAACATACAGCATATAAAATATTTTCAAGAAAGTCTTAGGACAACTTAGCACATGGAATGAAATACTCTCAGGGGCATATTTGAAAGAATTAAAACACCGACTGTGTAGCTGAAAGGAAGAGGCAGGAAAAACTGACAATAGCAGCCTGAAGAGCAAATGGTTGCATCTGGAAGAAATGAAGGGTAGATTTTTCTCTAACATTTGTCTTTGAAAATTGCTTTCGAACGGAACAAATTCCCTAACAACAATTATTCTTTGTAATTTCACTTTTATTTTACTGAGCTGGTTTAAGTAGCAAAGAAGAACTTCCCCTTCTTGTTAATTAGGTAAGCATATCATATGCAAAAACATTATGTATGGACACTTTGATTTCATGAGGTCTTCACTCATGAGCTGCCCCAGGCACAGCAGTGATAGCTAATGAATGCTTTTTCTGCATTCCCTCTGAATTGTTATTTTGGTTAGAATGAACTGGAAGAACTCAGGGGTGTCCTTTACCAGTATGTGACAAAGAGAATTCTTACCATTTTCTCTGAAATGAGTAGATACTCCTTAACTCTCAGATTTTAATCTCATGTCATGCTAGGGCTGACACAGGTGGAAGGTGAATTATATAACCCACCTTCTGACTATCACATCCCTAGCCCAATTATAACAGGCTCAGGTTTCAACATGGTTCTCATCTGTCAGGCATGGCACCAGACTTGCTTGTCAGAATTCAAGACAAATTTTTCTGTAGAAAAATGTGGATGTGACATATCCAAGTTAAAAATCCCAGAGGTTAGTCTGTTTTATTTTGACTAAATATTTATGATTTCTTTGATGGTATCTGAATTTCTAAGCTTTACTGACTCATAGGTGAACCTCTTGTGCAAATCTTCTGTTACGGCCTGGCTGTGGTTCATCCAAAATAAAGCAAAAATAATTTGTGTAGAAATTAGAGAATGAGAACTGGCCAAATCACACAGAAGAAATTTGTTCAGATGAGCTATTAACTGAGATGCATGAGAATACATATCAAATCCTAAAACTGTGTTGTTGTCATAAGTTCTTGCAGTCACTGCTTACATTCTCTGATAGCTCAGTATGGATTTTCAGGACAAATATATGGAGAACTGGAGAAGACTGTGGGGTCTCGGAAGTAGGGGTTTGATGTCTGGAGCTGTGTGAACTCTGATTATAGTCTAGTGTTTCAGTCCCAGTCTGTCTCTAATTTTATACCTGCTCTGTGTCCATGTACTCTGGAGTGCTCTTTCTATTAAAGAACATCACGTGAGGTACATATTGCTTAGCAGTTATCCACACCGTGCCAGTGGGTTTCTTTTATCTAAATCAAGAGCATATGTGGATGCTTGTTGCAGATTTCAAGTACGCTATGCCACTGATTCACACAAGGCAAAGCCCTGTTTGTTGAAAAGAAATCTATGGCCATGGCAATTATGATATAGCTGAACTTTCCTAATAGTGAAATGTCTTTGATTCTATATAATAAAAACCATGCAGTCTTGGAAATATTTATTAAAATGTTTTAAAATATATTATAACAACTGATTTATGGATGGGCAGAATGAAAAAAATAGAAACACTATGAAAAGTTCAGGAGAATGCCAACTGCTTTGAAGTTGTGTTTTAACTTCTGCAGTTACCTTTCCAAACTGCACTGGGTTTGATTCACACACTCAGGGTTAGGTTTACCTTACCAGTCATTAGCCATCAAAAAGCAGCACTTAAAGTTTGTCACCAAGGCACCTTTTGTGGTCAATGCAGAGAGGAGGGTCCTTCTGCTGATCTTTTGGTATCTCCTACCCGCTCCTCCATAGGCACTTGCTTTTGCCACATCTTCACAGAGGAAACACGTGTGAGGTACTTCTTTGGAGTGAATGGCACCACACACACGCTGTGGGTGTCTTGCTTTGGCAGAAGCAGTTTAAAAACTTGCTGAGAGGTTTAAAAATGGGAATGCTACACCTCCAGTTTAGTCAGATGAATGAGTTAATGTAAAAGCCATGTACTGTGTGCTTGAAGTATTTGTAGAACTGAAAAAACCTGCTAACAACATTTCTGAACAATTGTGTCGATCTTTGCATGGCAGAGTGTGCTGAGGTTAAAATCCATAAAACCCCTAACATAGGCTGGAGTTACAATCTGAAAATTAAATTTTGGTCTTTTGGCTTCACTCAATTTGATTGACTCTGATAGAATATGATGAGACTGAAAATACTGCTTGGAAAAGCTTCTGCACCGAATTTCAGACCCATTAGAAAATTTTAAAAAAATTTTAATCAGTAACTAAGCCTCCCAACTCAAATAAAGCTAATGATTAAATTTTAGTTCCATAGTTTAATTAAGAACTTTTTTGCTTGTGGTCTCCTTAAAAGTAGTTAGAATTTTTAATCTATATAGAAACTCCAGACTTTCATTTTCATTCACATCAGTAATTGAACTTTGCTTTCGGGGTTCTTATGTATAATCAGAGATTTAATTGAAATGAATTAAATGTTTTCAGTACTTATTTTGAAAATGAAGCATTTCACCTTAAAAATAGGAAAAATAAAGCTATTTTATTTCTGGATTTTTTTTTTCTCCTTTAGTGAAAAAATTTCAAAAATGAAAAAAATTCAGCACTGGCCACAAGCAATTTCAATCCCAGATTTAATTATGTGGGAATTCCTTCCTAGAAAATACAGTTTTAATATAATGAAACATTCAAATGAGTGAAAACAACTATCCTTTAAAATGGAAATGGAAGTTAAAAAATAGTTCAAATAGCTGTAAGAAGAATTTATATGAATTCCATAATGAGATATAGTCCTGACTTTGCAATGATTATATCCTTGCCCAAATTAGTTTAATGTAAACTTCTAGCTCCAAACATAACAATATGTGTTTGTATCTCACCTGAAGAAAGTCTGGAAAAAAATTCATGTCTCTACAGAATTAATTTTGTTTACATTCAAATTAAAGAAGATTATATTTTAAAATGGGGCTTACTTTTTCTTTATGCCAAAACAGATTCTCCAGTAATCAAAATTTTAGTGACTGTGGCATAAAATACCTGTCAGTAATGCTTATTTGCACTTCAGTTTCATAGTAATCCTAATTATTCAAAATAATTTTATATAATTCTTAGGATGTTTTTATAGTTTTAGTTGAAATGAATACTCTGTATTGATTAACCCTAGATGGATCCCATAGTCTGTAGCAACTGTATAGTATTTGGGGCTTGGATAGACAATCTCCAGAGGTCCCTTCCAGCTCTAACTGTTCTCTGACTCTAAGAATTACAATTTAATTGCACAGAACACAAGAATTTAGAATCTAGGATTCTGAAAATCAAAGTGCTTTAATATAATGTAATGCTTCTTATATCTCCTCAAATTCTGATTTCCTCTTTTACTTGGCACACATTCTTTTTTGCTTCATACCAATATAATTTGAACAGAAATGGTTTTTCTGCTTCATATTTCAGTGTGTATATTCATGCTTATAAACCCAAATTCTGTTAGTTATTTTATCTTTCAACAGGGTTCATGATAAAAAACAGCTCTGCATGTTTCAGAGCAGAAGCTCTCCTCTTCAGAATACAGATTAAAAGTATAACAGTAGTAAAAATATCAGTGGATACACTGTTACCTAAAATAATTTTCTATTTTCATGACAGAGTAAGATTGCTATATAGAGCAGATGTATTTTATGTTTATTCTGGTATTTAATTAATTTTTTTTAACTGAAATGAGTGGGCTTGACAAAACTTAATGGGGTATCAGGAGATGAGAATCAAGAAGTGTTTAATGATGCTTCTCCAATTCATCCCTCGAGTGGTCCCATCTAAATGGGAGCTTTATCTGAACTGCTGCTTTGATAAGTTTCCTTCTCTTCATCAGGACTTGAGAGGCAAGAATATGACATGGTTAAAAGGTCTCTGGATGATTACTGCTGGCAGAGTTTTCTTTGTTTCAAATGAATTGTCTAATGTGCTCATACCACCAAAGTTATGAAAACCTTATGTAAACCTTCATATAATGTTATAAAAATATATCCGGATATTTGTATTTTTAAAGAATCTATTTTGCTTACAGTGATAAAACAATTAGCTTAACCTGAGCACATGAAATGATGGATGTATAATTTTAAAAGAAAAATTAAATAGGCTTCATGGTGAAGGAGGAAAGTAAATTTGAGGACAACCCTCTCTTTTATTCAGAATAATGCCTATAATGGTCCCATATATCCACACGATGAAAGAATTAATTCACGTTGCCATTTAATGTCTATCACTGACTACTTATGGGTGGGCTGCTAAACATGGGGATCCTCACTCTCAAATGCATCACCACAATCTCTGACAGATTTAGTGCCCACATTATAACTGGTATCTTCACTGGATCATGACAGATCACTGTGCTTTGGAAGCACTTGTTTAATGACATGATTTACAGCTCGCTGAGGGGAAGAGGCAAAGGGCTGCTCCAGGGTGAATAATGCCCTGTGCATGTGGGCTCTTATGAAACGACATCTTCATGGCCATTTGTGGAGCTGTCAATATCCATCACTTAACAAACGATGTTTCTGGTTCACTGAACATTGGTAAATGAGACACCCTACGAATCAATGCTGCTATGTTTGTGTTGTTCAGTGTCACTGGACAGAGTATCGTGTATGTTTGCTGACCTTTAAACTAATAAAAAAAATAAGTCATGTTAGTGCAGAAAATGAAGGGTTTTTTTTCCAAAGCAACCTCAGGTGAAGAACTCTAGCTTTATTTCTGGGTGATGGCATGTTTTAGTTACTCCAAATATCCACAGACTGCATGAAATGGAATTTACAAGAATGAAACTAGTAAATATGTGCAAAAATCAAAGTTTAATTTGGAAACATAGTAAATATTTACATTCTAAATTTTCAGGGAATTAAAAGCCATCAATTAGAAAACATTTGTGATTTCTGTTACCTTGACTGTAAATTTAGTTTAAGGAAGTCCTTTCAGAAATTTTACCCTGCTGTAAGACAGGTGCAGCATAGCTGTTTCCACACATACTCAGTAATTATTTCATTCATGAATTGTCAAAGGTAGCATGGGTTTCTGCCTTTTCACCCCTTGTGGATCTGCAGATGTTGCACAATATGCATGACTTACGTAGGGAAAGCTGCTGCAGCAGTTAAGGATGTTCCTTGTGATTTAAAATCTCTTTTTGCCTTCAACCTGTGGTCCAAAGTGCAAAGCCTGTATTTAGAGGGGAGGCAGATGATAAGATTCAAGGAAAAAATGCATGACTGTGCTCCATTTCACTCTAGGTTTCAGTGTCTTTGTTTCCTATATTTTTACTGCCTTGAATTTCCTTCAAGACCCAGAAGCAATGGCACGATCTTTCTTTATTCACTGGCCCTTGGCTCTATTACATACTGATATCAGTTCCTCCAATTTCCAGGCTGCTGTGAAAGACCAGACAAGATATTGCCAATGTTATCAGTATAGCTTCTGCCTGAACAAAACCATTTGGGTAGCAAGGCTTGATGTTCTTGATTTACATTCTAAGACTAAGACTGCTACTGGATATCCTAAGATAGAGGTGATCATCTTGCATCCAAAGGCAGCTTTCCTTCATCTCATATTCCAGATGGGTATCAGAAGAGATCATATTCTTCAAATGTTCAGACGTTAGTGCTGATGAAAGCCTGCATTGCTAGGTGGAACGAATGTAACTTCATAAGAGCAACATCAATTCCACCCTAGCACTGCATAGGTAATTAGTTTTGTTGGTCTGTTCTCTCTTTTAAATAGTTGGTGCTTTCATTAGATCTGTAACAGCGCTCTACATTCCTCACAAAGGCTAATTGATACCTAAGGGTTTTACAAGAATTTTTCCACCACTCATACAACTGCCTCCCCATCCTCCTTTTCTTCTTGCCACACTGAACTGTTGCAACTGCTTTGTATTGCGTTCACTGCTGTATATTACTATAGCACCTTGTTAAGTAGCAGTTCCAAAGCCTACAGAAATTGAGGAGATGCTCTTCACAGCACCTCCCTCTAAAGTAATTTTAGAGGAGTGTCTTAGGCCATAATTCAAGTCCTTAAATCTGTATAATTTCATGTTCTAATAAAGTAGCCCATTTCCAGAATTTTTACTAAGCCACTTTCTAATCACAATTTTCTGGAAATGGGGTTTATTATTTCCTTGAAGACTTAAAAGTCATCAGTGTGAAGGCTATGTAGTTAGATAGCAGGTTGTGTTAAAATTTGTAATAATGTAGTAATTTAGGATCCCATGTATTACATTCATTGTAATTAAAGTCGAGTCTTCTCTAGCACATCCTGCTGTTTCAATTTTCTTTCTGCTGATGTTAGTGTGTACAAGGAATTTACTTGGTATCATACTTTATCATTATGCTCTTTAAAAATGGATGTCTAAATTTGCATTCAGCAGAGGTGCAAAATATTTTTTCCTAGATTAGACTGCCAACCCTCAGCAGTGACCTGTATTCCCAGTGACCTAGGAATCACAGAGTAACCCTGTATTTTTTTTACTGACTCCAATTCCTGGCATTGCTGACTTCTAATACATAGGATTTTGTGGAGTAAAGAAAATAAGTGATAGGTGTCCTCTACCTTTTTGACTATAGAATGGGACCAGAGTAAGATACAGCTACATCTCTAAAACAGACAGATAGCTGTATGGAACTATCTGGGGCATTTATTTGCCTCTTTTCAGGCTTGTAGAATTTTTCCTCAGAGACAAAACTTTTCTTTTGGCCTTTCTTTGTGCCTACTCCTTAGGTCACTTTAGAATGTAGTTACTCTAAGGTGGAAGCATGAAAAGCAGTACTTGCTTCTACCTCCATGTAGAAGAAAAAAAATTCTATAATCTGAGAGTCTGCTTAGAAATCAGCAGGATTGTGGTTATTAATTTTTTTTAAAAACAAAAATGCAGTGATTTTATGTTAAAATAAATATGATTTAAAGGATTCTTGTCAAGCTGAAATCTTGTGATTTTTCTTACTTTTCCCAATAACATTTCCATTCTCTTTTGAGCTGTTGCTGGTAATGAACCATATTCTGAGAAACTGCTGTGTTGGATTCCATGAAGTATGAGAGCTAGTGTCCAGAATTTCTCTCATACAAGAAATAAAATGAGGAAATATCATACCTCAGTGACAGATCAATCTATGAATAGAAGAGGTGCTTCCCATCCACCAGAAAAGAAGTCTTTCTCTGTGATAAAGTACATGCAAACATCAATAATAGAGAGTTTCTTACTTCAAAATATTGTGAAGGCATCTAGCATTTTTCTGGTAGCTCTCAGCATCTCAGAATTTTGCTGTGAGAGGGCATGTGGGATTCTTCTAAAAGACATGAGAAAGTGGTTGAGGAGTATGGGTTCTTGAACCAGTAGTGGGGAAAGTGATGAACAGATATGCTGTAAAAATGAAGAGAGGTAATGGAAATTTGAGCCCCAGAGTCAGCAGACTTTTAAGCTAACTGAAATAGAAGATCTGAAGGAAAGCATGGACTGAGAAGAAAATCAGAGGGCAACCCCCTAAAGAAGTGTTGCATCTCAGGGACATTAAATATCACAGCTGGCCAAATAGACAGTCAATTATTTTCACCCTGTTTATCTTTTAAGGCCTGTCTTTGACCAAAATGTGTTTAATTTTTGCATCCTATTTCACCTATAACAAAGCTGAAGATCAAACGAAGCATTCTGGCTTCAACAAGAAATGGTAGTTCTACACCTGCACACAGAACATCCTGGGGAGAAGTTCCTCTCTCTGCAGATGCTTCAGGCTGAATACTTCTGTGCCCTTCTAATGCCTGTGAAGTGTTTAGAGCACATTTCATTGAAATTAATAGGGTATACAAAATCCAAAAGACCTGAAAAAATATAAAAAATTTATGAATACTGCTGAATGATCAGAGGACACAAAACCCTAGATGCCCTCCATCTTATTTTACATATGAGCCTGCTTTGGTCTTCTTCTCAGTCTTTTACGTGGCTTTCTTGTGCTATTATAATTGTTCTGCTAGCATTGTAGCAGAATGAAAGAGTAAGGCAAAGTCCAGCCAAGATGTGGCAACTTGCAAAAATTTGGACGTCTGTTTAATGTTATATATAACTGTAATGTTTTTAATTCTGTGTAACAATTCACTTCAACAGTTTATATACACTTTAAGAGAATTGAACTTTACGTAGTATTTTGGCAAAGAGCGGTTTGCATCACCATCTCTTTAGATATTAATTTTTAAGACTAAATGAAAAATTAAAGTTTAGAAGTATAGAAAGAAAAGAAAAACTTTAAAGAAAAGTTTCTACATTTTAATAAAGGAGATTACTGTCCAGTTTAGTATTGTAACTTATAAATTTAATGTAATTTAAATTTCATTAGCTAAAGGAATAGACTGAAAATTAACAATTACTAAAGTAAGGTAATGGTAATTTAATGACTGCTGCATAAAAAAATGTAGGACTGAAACTTATTTGTATAAAGCAAAACAGTGCATATAGGAATTAAAAGAACTTGCCTCCCTTGCCCCATACTTCTATTTCAACTTGAGTTGTTTCATCTTCTTTTAGGATTTTTTAAGATATTATGAGCTGTAGGTATTAATTTTAGAAAACATTACCTTTGCATGAAAATGAAAAAAAGAGGCTGGTATGAGAAGCCTGTGGCTGATGCTGGTAACCCGTTTAGCACAATCAGGAAGCTGTTAGTAATGGTTATTAGCATCAGGCCTAATTCCTTGTGGAATATTCAGGGTGATGCTAAGGGAATATGAGATTATAGCTTTCAAAATCAATAGTGTTTCCTCTTCTACCATGAGCATTAGGAACTGTTTGGTATAAGATTGTGAGACAGTTTCCATTCTATGTCCCTCTTCATTTCTGTAGAAATTGTTAAAAGTTTTATATTTTAAATTTTGATGAATTCATTAACCCAATAGCTGTACATTAGGTCACAATCAATATCGAGGAAAAAAAAAAAGGTATTGCTAGATCACGAGTTGAAGGCTACAATTTGAAATAGACTGTATTCTTTACTGATTGGCAAGCAAAGTCTGCCTTTGTACTACAATAAATCTCAGTCTCTGTTCCTCTTATTAATATTTTATTACTGGTAGTATTGTGCTTGGTAAAAAATACACTAAGGGTTATGTAGGGAGAGGACCTGAAACTGGCTTCAGGCTTTAGCCTCTGAATGGGTACACCTATTTTAGCATTTCAATTTGGATCAGATTTCGGTTTTGGTGTTTTGAATGGAATTTCAGGATTTTCCCCACTTACTGTTTTGGTACCACAGAGTAGATTTCAGTCACCTGAGGGTGGTGGAAAACTCCAGTTGACTTCCCAATGACGTACACAGTTTGATCATACTACTGCTCTGTCAGCCAGGGAGACAGAAGCAGTTTTCTGAATGCCTAGGATGTGTGTCCTGGGGGAGGTGGGAACAGATGCACAGGCTGCTGAAGTGGCATCTCTATTCCTGATCTTAAACTGTTGCTTGGCACCCGAAGTCTTCATAGGAAGATATGAGAAAAGTTCTGAGGATTTGAGGGTCCAGCAGACAGGCTGGGGAAAGCCTTACTGTGTACCTTGGAAACTCAGCTGCTAGAAAACATGCTGAAGATGTTTTATTTTGATGAGAGGATTTTAATTAATTGCACAATTACAGCATTGTCATGAAATACTTAAGAGTCCTCTTGAGCCTTGCCAGGTTTCCAAAGAACGAGTCTCAGAAGCAGTTTCTGTTAAATACCATAGGAAATGCAGCAATCACAGAAAATGTAGCTTTCACATTAAAATACCTGGGAGATGTCCTGATTTGGAAGTTTAGCTCTGCAAACTTTTATGTATAAATGTGAAATTGAGTATGTTTAGCTCCATGGTCCTTTGCTATTTTAATGAGTGGAGAGGGGGCCTGCACACACCTCCACATAAAAGCACCACCCGTTTTTATCTAAAGCCTTAGACATACATTTAGAATCTTGCAAGGGGCCAGTGTATAATGTAATTATACAGTCACCTAAATTGCTACACAATTACGGTTCATTTTGAATGTGCGCATAATAGTGCTTGCTTCAGAATCTGATCTTTCATTGAAAAAGTAATTAAGCTTCTCTCCTTATGGTTACAAAGATAACCTTCAAAATGTCAAATGAGCCTAAGCAGTTGCCTTGATTTCTGTCTGCATCTGCAGACAGCTTGAAACAGTAGCTTCAATGATACCATTGCTGCCCCCTTCATTGTGGGTCCTGCCCCTGCAAGAGCCCAATAAAGCACTCTTGTTAACTATTTCACAGCTGATAGATCTAGCAGAAATAGCCAATCCAAGAGCTGCTCTGATCTTTTTAGAGATAATTACAAGGAAATAAAAAATAGCTTCCATAAATACCTTTAATTTTTAAGTGTGTCCATGGTGGGGAAGAATGGATGAATTAATTTGTTTGCTGTAATTTAATATCCTTCTACTTGTGCTCAAGATATTAAAGGTTCTGATGTAATCTTTACCACACCCCTGACAAAAATACCAAGTAATGAAGTAGCAGCTCTTTTTTTATCCATCTGCAGAAACTCCATTCTTCTCATCAATGTCTTATGTCACACAACTGATGTAATGATGCCAGGTTTTTTTTAATTCATTCTCTTCTCTCTCCTTTTCCATCAAATTGAGTTATTAATCTAATAATAAATCACAGAAAATAGGTGGATTTAAAAAAAGGCACAAAATCCATATGTTGCAGAAAAGGGCATATATCCAGGAAGATAGTGTAAATCCAAAAAAAGCTTTTCTGGGAACTATATCAATATTGCTAGAGCAAGCTTACTGTAATACAAGACGTCTGGATACTGGCTGTTCCAAATTTGTATTTTTAAAGTGTGCTATACCTTTAAATGAAAAGTACTGTACTAATTCTTGTCAGAAAGCGTGGAGGAAAGGCTGGGATCCTGCTTGCAGCCTGCCTGGTGATTTTTGCAGGATGCTGGCTGGTGCCAGTACCAGTCGGATGTGCTGCTGGGTCCTGTTTTCTGGGAAATTGAGCAGAAGCCTGAAGATACAAAAGCTTCTGCTTGACACTGCTGCTTTGGAAGCCTAGTGAGGACTCATGAGAACTATTCATCTGTTTCATGACAATACTTTAATCTTGCAATTAATTAAAATCTTTTCCCAGTATACAAGCCTTCCTTCATCAGCCTGACATGCCATGCATGGAAAAGAACAAGAATTGGCAAAGAATCATGCAGATTTGTGACAGAACTCCGAATAATGCCACATTGATTATTTAGATCAGCACAGGGCTAAGCTTTCAACTGATGCAGTGCTTAAATGACAAGGGGGATTCACCCTTGAGAAAATCCCAGGTCAGGATTCTAAGTCTGCATTTTTATCCTGATGGGTTTGCAGCAGACTCTTGTATTAGTTTCATGAGACTTTGTAGGAGCATTACAAAGACCACTGTAGTAACAGAAACATGCCACTGATTTTTAAATGCTATTGTATGCATTTTGACCTATGTACTGTATCATTTTAGTGCAATGTACACAGTTCAGTTGAGCTAAATTTGAAATTTTCCTGCAATCAATAGAAAAAGCTGATATTAGCTTATTGGACTGACATGGGAGTCTTTAGTCACATTTTAATTTAAGGAAATATAACTTCCTAATCCCTTCCTATGTTTACATAGAAGCTCTCTATGAAAATAAGGGTGCTCAAACATTTAAAATCTCACATTTCCCACCTATCAAGAATGCAGTTGCCCTTAAGTTCAGTTTTAGCATCACTTCTACTGGCACTTCTAATGTCAGGAAGAGCTACATTCCCTAGCAATATGCTTTATGCAAATGAAATTCACTGTGGGGAAAAAAATACTTAGAGATGAAATATAGAAAAAATGCTGAACTGCTGAATTATAATATGTTAAATATTATATTATATTATATTATATTATATTATATTATATTATATTATATTTTCAGGAATTGCTTCTAGTGCTGGTAAAAATTGATTTAGAAATAAATATATAATGAAGGGGAGGGATGTCTTCTTTTAATATATTACATTTCCACGACATGATAGCATTTCACTCATTTGAAGCCTCAAATGAGCAAATAATTTTTCATCAATGTTTGTTGGGGAATAGTTATGTTTCCCCATAGGTACTCTGTGAATATGAAAACACTTTGGAAAATATTACCAGTGTTGTCAGATGCTAAGAATATTTAATGCTGTTTTAGGCATTTTCTTTTCCAAAGTATAAGACAAAACCTATTAACATTTGAGCCTAGGTTTATGCTGTGGATAGAAAAAGCCATTACACTAAATTTTCAGTGAAGGTGAAAGTACAAGTTTAGCACTAATTGATGTGTAACTCTTTTCTTCCTGGAATGGGGTATTTTATAAACTATTCAGCCTAGTGCCTCCACTGAAGAGAGTTTTTAGATTAAGCCATCTGAGGTGCAGCAGAGCAGCTTCATTCTTGTAGGCAGACAGAGCTGTGGGATGGAGGTGGAGATGGTTCAGAAATAGTTCTTGAAGCCATGTGTGGGTTTGGGCTAAAGCTGCCAGGAGCAACAGTTCAAATTAGAGGCTGCTCTTCACAATATCAAACCTCGAAGCACTTTAGCTTAGTTCTGCGGAGAAAACACCAGGAAAAGTTATGTAGCTCTACCTGTGAGCTATAGAAGGTTAATTAATCTGAACTTGGTATTCCATCATAATTTTTTCTTATTTTCTTACCTTTCTTGGAAAGCAAGGATATCTATGGATAGCAAGCAAATGAGGAAGGTGGATTAATGTGGAAGACATAACTTCATTGCCCATAAGTACAGTTAAGAAAATTGTCTTCCTTAGCAGGTATTAAGTGGTAGGAAAATTAAAATGGAGTTTCAGGTAGGTAAACTAGTATTAAGTAAGAACCAAACTCGTCTAGCATTTCAGAAAATTGCAAATGGGGGGAAATTTAAATGCTTTGTAATTTTAATATTTTTCTAATAAATTTTTAGATTTTTCTTTCCAAAAGTAACACCTTTTCAAGACTGACCTGCATGTAAGAGGAAAAGTATCTGACATATAACCTATCTGCTAAGGAACATCAATTTAGTCTCCAGTTGTTTCAAGTTAAATAGACAGACTGGCTCTAAACCTTTTGGTTGGCAAAAGTTACAATTTCACATTGTACTGAATGAGTGATTCTGTCATTCCTACCTCTTCTGTTTATTACTCTCCTAGATTACTCACACCAATAAGGAGAACTTTTGTAGAAATTTTTGTGTCAGAGGAGCATTCTATCTACAAAATATCTCTCATGTATTATTTGTTGTTGTTCTATCTACAAAATATCTCTCATGTATTTTTTGTTGTTGTTGTTGTTATTGTTGTTTTTTTGTTTTTTTTTAATCTGTTTCCTCTTACTTCCCATGTCCATGTCTTGATTTGTTGCAAAGAGTTTCTTTTAAAACCTTAAGCCTTGCCTGGGTGAAATTTTCTAGATTTTGTGGACTGAATTTTATTATTATTATTATTATTATATCTATCCTTACATGGCGAGAAGATTTTAATTTTGTGCATTAATGACAAAACCCCCCAAACCGCAGTTCAACCCTGTCTTCTGTGAAATCACTTTGGTAGGGAACCTTGGGTTCAACACATCCTCCCACCCCACTGGCCTAAATCAGCATTATCCTTTGCACGCTGCAGTACTGCCTCATGGTCCCACCTACAGAGAGGCACTTGTGAGACTGTACAAGTTCCTGGAGACCTGAGTTTTTACCTCTAGGTCACTCTCAGCCTGGGCTTTAGACTCTGCAACTGGCAGTGAGCTGGTAGATTTAAGTTCAGTTGAAGGGCCAATGCTAACTCAATACTAGTACAATAAATAAGTATAATAAAAAGTAAGAGGAAATTAGGAAAGTGAGAATGAGGATGTAATTTATAAGAACATGGGCCTGTAAAGACAACTTATTGTACAATTTGAGGGTTATGAGAGTAAGTTACCAAAAGGCACTTTTTTTTTTTTTTTAATTCCTTAGTAAATTTATTTCAACTCATCATGGTTAAAAACTTATTTTTTGTTCGTGGTTTTTTTCCGTCATTCCTTCCCCCAACTGCATAGTAAATTCCTTCATCTCACTTTTCTTTATTTTGATGTTATTATTTATCTCTTGATGGTGATGCATTTGAGAGATTATGACATTGCTACACTATTTACCTTTGCTTACCATCATCATCATATTGCTTTGTATGACTTGGACCAGTGACACTTCATAGAATCATAGGCTAGTTTGGGTTGGAAGGGATCTGAAAGATCATCCGGTGTACGCAAGGACCCCTCCCACAAAAATTGACTTCCATTTTCTCAGTGAAGTTTGATTTCTTGTAAGTGGCTTATGACTGCACACTGAGTTCTACATGAACAAAGTGTAGCCTATAAGTACTGGCTTTAAGGAGCGCTATTTGTGGAGATTTTTTTCATTTCTTTTAAGAGAAGCAGAGAAGGGGTAAGAGCAGAAACCTGTGTTTTCTTGCTTTTTTCTCTCCTTCCTCAAAGAAACTCCAAGCCAACACTGAGCTTTCTCAATTATAATTAAATTTGTGATCCAGAAAGCTACATGAAATTATTCTCCATAGTAGCAGGACACTGACTTCTTTCATTTATCAGAAGATCTGTAGAGTAAGGGATTGTAGCTTTTTCTGTCAGAAAGCTTCCTCCCTTTTCTTGAGCTTCTACTGCAAATGTGTATTGTAGCAATCCATAAACTTTAAGTATCCACTTGTGGGCCATTATATTGCTTGCTTTTCTTCACAAATGTCATAAATGGGTGTATACTTTGATAGGTTTTAAGTGACAAGAAGTCCTTTTGTATTGTACCATATAGCAACATAATTGTAACTAAACTTATCTAAGTTTAGGCCAAAGGCATCAGAGGATTTATGTCTTGCGCTTTGCATCTCTTTCCAAGTTATTTTATTAACATAGGGTGTCTTTAATTATGCAGAACTGCAAAATGCATTATTGATATTCTACAAACATTAACTACAAGTGTCTCTAATGAAGCAGGAAAAAACACGCTTTCTTGTTATTTGTCAGGACTTGCAAAGCACAAAGTATTTCAAATGCTCTCTTTATATTGCATAAAGTAGAAGGGATCTGAGACATATGACATACTAGCTGAGTATTTATACTCGGCAATACATGTAAACATACATCTCTCCACACAGATACACATACACATACATATATATGTGATTTCTAAAGTAGATTTCATGCCCATCAATGGACACTACATGTTTTAACCTTCAAAATCTTTAACTGTGCTTGTCTTCATTTATATTGCCATAGTACATGGAGAGCCAAAGGTTAAGAACCCAGATTATAGAGGGTACTGTGAAATAATTACTAATGGGAATAGAAATGTATGTTAATGAAAAGCCAGTGATTTACCCAAATGAATTTGGTAGTCTCATTCATAGTCTGTATAGTGAAGAGGTGGAGGAGCCATATAGGAGACTCCGAAATAAAGAAGAACAGATGTTGTAACCTAAGAGGATGAATAGAATGGTTTGCTTATTACATTGACACATTGAGCTCCAAAATTCTGGAAGAAGGAATCAGTTTTGCCAAGACAATATTTTCAGAATTGTTTCTACTTGTAATTTCCTTCCCTGTTCATTAATTTAATATGTATTAAGCATTTAGAACTGCTTAACAACAAAAAAGACTTCTAAATAATTTCTGGAGATAAGATACAGTTGCACTTCCAGCCTCATTCAGTACTTAAACTTTGGTTGAGTACAGAGTGGTCCGAGGTCACAATTTTGAATAATTTTTGATATGCTGACCTGCCCTCAAAATGAAAATTAAAAAAAAAAAAAAAAAAACAACAAAACAAAAAACCAAAAAACCAAAAAAACCCTGCAGTAACTATGAAGTCTGGCAGAATATTGTCATCTATGTCTCTGTTGACCATTAATGCTCAAGAACTGAATGTTCTTAAGAACTGAAATTGTCATCTAGGAGAAGAGGAAAACTAAGAATTTTTGAAATTTAACATCAATTTTGGCAAAATTAATTTTAAGAGACACAAATAATATCTAGGCCATAACGGACAGAAAACAATTTCCTGTAAGTGTAAATGCCAACAAAAGTGCAATAACATTGCTTAGCTAAATTGGCACATATGAAGGCCATAGAGCAGGGGCTCAATTGTGGCATTTATGCTTTTATATCTTTAGATCATGAATAAATTGTGGGCATGGGAGGAAACCTGAAAATGCCTTTCAAGAAAATCTCTCTAGGACCTGTTATTAATCAATAGAGGAAGTTGTATAGGGATCCCACACTCATTCAATGAATTTAAAATCTAAGGGAAAGCTAAAGACTTTGACTTCTTTGTTCCTGCATTTTATAATAGAAAGATCTTTGGGAGACATACAAGGTATTTTCCTACTGAATGATCTTTAAAAATAACATTGATGTAGCAGTATTCCTCAGCAAAAAAAGAAACATAGGGAAGGTATCAGTCCTTGGTATTGAACAGCCTCTGAGACATTGTCTTGGAGTAAATTGTGCCTTAAAATTTTAGTGTACTTGTGTTTGGGACATGGCTAAAATAGTCTTAGCCATGCAACATTTTGACTCTATGCCCTGACCACGCTAAAGTTAATTTTGCAATCCAGGTATGTTGCTTTTGTGTCACATAGCTCAAATGGGACAAGGTAAGAGACCCTCTGTGGTCACAGTTTGAGTGATGTCTCTTATTCAGAGATCAGTGTGGATGGTTAGATGATCCCCACTGGCTTCATATGAAAGCATCAGAAAATTAATTGCCCATAAACTCACTGTGACTTCAAAAGTATTTAAAATACAGGCATATTGGAGAGTTAGTTTCTGTAGACAGCAATTAAAGTCATAATGAAAATCCTTATACATCTTCTTATACTACTGGTTTAACTGAGATGTGGGCATTCACCCTCAACATTTCATATCTGACTTTTTGTATTGATGTAAACAAAATAAACAGATACTGGCAGAACTGAGTAATGTAACTATTGAGTGGTGCTGTTGGACTGGCTCTTCCTGTCCTGTGTCTTCCCCAAAACAGTGTAAGAATGAATTACAGTGATGGGTGGTCACATGAAAATAAATGCTGTCAGGATCCACAGTTCTTTGGCCCTCAGGGCTTTCAAAGAGAAACTTAGAAAGAAGCACAAAAACTGGATCAAGAGCCTGCAATGTGTCAATGAACTGCTGAGGGATGCAACACGACAACATAATCAAATCTCATGTGTCTTTGCAATGACATACCAAGCCTGCAGAATTCAAAACAGCTTAGCTTGCTGAAAGCCATGACCAAAACATGTTTTCTCTTAGCTGCAACTATTGGGAAGAATTTAAAACTAATTTTTTAAGGAAATTCTCTGCTGTCCAGAAAAAGAGAGGCTTCTGTGACCCAAATATTGTCAGTGATACAGAGCATGAACTGAAAAAAAAAAAATCCAACTCAGCCAGATGTCATCTAAAATTTCCTGTCAATGCTTGAATCTGTGGGAAAGATATGACACCTATGCTACATTAATTAAAACCCAAGTTCCCTGTTTCTGATTTTTTAAAGAATCTTTTGAGAAGTCCGTTGGAAGGATTTTCATTATTGCATACTTTCAGTGTAGTGTCACATACTGAATGTGTTAGAGAAAAGACAGTCTGGCTAGCAAATTAGAGATAATAACAGCAAATCTCAAATACACTAGTCATTATGCTTATTGTATAGTCAGATTACACACACTAGTTCCTAGTTTTTCCTTCCTTGGTCTGTTCAGCATGTTGTCTCAAGGAACAGTGCTTGATTATATTCTTCTGGTTTATATTTTACTCTCTGTAGGTGTACACATTAAGATGTTTTTCTCATACTTTCTAGTGCTGCATTTTCAGTTAGTTTTTTCCCTATTGCATGCCTTGCACACCAGAAGTACTTCTGTAATTGCCTTATCACAGTGTAAGCTTTTATGTAGACTGACTAATTGGTAAATGCTGCTTTTTATGCTGCTTGTTCTCTGTAGTGTCATTTGTGCCGTTCAGTATTCAGTTGAATTCGGTATTAACGGTACATTTTGGAATTTAAAAGTAATGACTTGCTGATTGTCCTTCAGAAAACAGTTTCCAAAGCAATCTTTTTTCTTGCACAGACTTGTGCTACCATATTAATTAATGCAATATTTTTTGTCTATATCAAAAGTATGGATGTTTATTAAGTTTGAATAAATATTTTGTTAGATTCATTTAATAAGAGCAAAAATACATCTAAAGGACAATAATAACTTTTTTTAAAGTTAAGAAAGATGTTCTGTCTGTGTATAATCTTATGCAGATGTGTCCATGGTAAATACTCATTCTGACATTCTTTGAAAATGGCCAGAGCTGTATATTTAGGCACACACTCGGCAGATTTAAATTACAAAATGGTATTTTTTGTAACTTTTTCTACTTATGTCTCCTTCTGAATATAGTAAGTAAAGTTTTCATTTCAGAGACAGGAATGTCTGATTTCTGCTAATCCCACAACTTTACCATATTCCAAGACTGCAGCGGAACCACAAACAGGGATTCATTTGCTCATAGCTTGAAGGAGAGGCCCCAAGTGAATTTATTCTCTTTCTCAGTTTTTTCTTTACATTCCCAGGGAAATGTCATACAAGCTGTCTGGAATTAGTTACTGAGGGACATGGTCTCTCAAGCAATTTCTCATCAGTCTTTCTGTTCTATAGGGAAATAAAGTGGAATCTTGCTAAATAGTGAGTCAGAATTCAAGGCGGATATTGATATGTTTCTTAATAACAAACAAATATCAAATGATCATAGAAATTATTGCTGGCTCTATATGCTTGCCACTTTTGGAAGAAGGATTTTTTCCTTTAAATTTTTAAATGTAAAATATGAATAGGTTTGTAAGCATTGACAGAATCAAAACTGAATTTGGCTGTGCTATTTTAACATATTGTTATTTCCACACAGTGGGGTAGTAGAGGGTGTTTGAGTGCATGATTTTAGGTGAATGTATGTGTTAGTTTTTTATGTCACTCATCAGCTAGGTAGTTGTTTGGGGTTTTTTTTGTTTGTGATACCTTTTAGAAATCTCAATGAAGTGTCTATTTTATTGAGATTTCACAGATACTAAAATATTAAGATAGTTAGGCCTTGATTACATGCACAAGTTGTTTTGTTAACATAGCCTTATTCCCTGCATCCTGCTATGCTGAGCCCTCGTCTACCTGAAGAGGACAGTCCAGAGACCCTGGAATTATCCTCCCATGTGATCAGCCTTGCAAACTCAAACGTGTCCTCATGTTTGGTAGCTCCACTACCAAACTGCTCTCTGGAGGCAAAGAGAAAAGTGCCTATGCCTGTGACCACAGCACACAGTTTCATCAGCATCAACATCAGTAGTCTATAAATTCACATTTAAACTCTTTATAAGATTCTATGATAAAAAAGAAAAGAGAAGAAAAGAGAAGAAAAGAGAAGAAAAGAGAAGAAAAGAAAAGATAAGAAAAGAAGGTTATCGGTTTGGCAAGACTTGAAACACTGAATCTGCATTTAACTGAGCAATGAAGCCTCAGCTCATACATCTCTTACTTTGCTTATTTGTTTTGTTGAATCCCCCGTGAAAAGAGCCTTAGTCTGACCAAACAGACTGCACTATTTTTATGTCCTTTAGCATTCTCTCCATGCAGCACTCAGTCCTATTTTCTCTATGCAGCAGTCATGGAGACTTTGTCATTTTGTCGTGGGCAGCCAGTGCCTGTGGAAGGCAGCTGAGTTCTCTGTCTTAGCATGAATGCAAATGTCCTTTTGCAGAGCTCCCTCTGGGAATGTGCACAGTAATATCACGGCACCAAGCTGAAGTCACAGACATTTGCAGTCACTGCCTGTGGGGATAGAGGAGGCAGTGAGGGTATCCTGACAAACACTGTACTTGCCTTTTGTTGCTATACTGTCAAAGGACAAGTGTGCCACAAAAGGGTTATGGAGTCAATGGCTAGTTCCTATTTAAATATCAAATGTATTTAGAGTGAGTCCCATGATGATGGGAATCAATCACCTGCTAATGCTTAAACCACATAGAAAAATGTACAGCCATAGGAATAGTGCTTAAAATAAAAATATAGTTTAAAATGAAATGAAAATTACACGGTCAGGAAACATTACATAGACATGGGAGGCAAAGCAGACTAATACTGAAAGATTTTAGCAGTTACTGTGCAAGGTGTAGGCTTTTTTTTTAATAATCAAAGGATTTATAGAATGAGACACTATTTTTTTTTTAGGGACTATGCATTTTCCCTTGTGAATTGGAAGGCATTATTCACAGCAAATTATTGTAGTATATTTGTGATTTGCCAGTGACAAATGACAGCTAAGATTCATAAAGCTACTTTAGGCTGTTGTCTTCACATCAGTGATTTGCCAGAGAAGCTGGAAGCTGATATTGATTCACTTTTATGGATTTGATCAGATACTCATACGTTCATTAAAGTTTTTTTGTGATTATTTTTTAATTATATCTTTAGTCCCATCCACAATTGTTTTTTGCTCATACAATCAGCAGTGCTATTAAGCAAATGTTCATCGTTATAGTCTGGGATTTTTGAAAGTTTTTAGGTAATTAATATTTTCTTTGAAACAGGAATCTGCATATTCATGTTTTGCAAAAAATCATACAATAAAATCATGCTATGTGTTTACAGTAAATAGTACTTATAAACACCTAGGGTGACCCTTTCCAGAAGTAAGTTCAAGTAAGAATATATAGTACAAAGGTAAAAAACTGAAACAATTGTGTTTTGAGAAAAGCATCTCAATTTATAAAAAATAGTGGCTTGCAAATCTACTATGCAAAAAACAATGTGTGGCAAATTTTATTTTTCCTCAGGCATATTTTGAAATTTAGAGAATTCGTGAGCTTAAGAAAATACTTGACATATGTTTCAAAATGGGCTGATTTTGTGCCTGTGTATAGTTCTGTTTATTTGTCTCATGGCAAGAAAAATCTTTTACTCAACAGCATTAGAATTAGGCCATATTGTGTTTTAGATCCAGTATATCTCTTTTTTTTAGGAGTCTATTCTTAAATCTCTAATTTACACTTTGCTGTGCTCCAGCCATTGCAGCTGTAATGAGTAAATGCTGTAGCTTTCAGTTCTTACCTCTGGGACAAATAATAAGGAAACTCCTGAACAGATGGAGTGGGCTTTCTCATACATGTTATCCATTAATGTCAAACAACAAGCTATAGAAAATGTTTCTATTACACAGGTGAAAAGAAGATAATAATATCACCTGTTTTCAATAGTGCCTACATTCACACAGTTTAAATTTCACTTTGTCCCCGTGCCTTACATTACCTATTGGCTCTTATCTAGACCACAAAAGGTGCTGAGCCCATGGGAAATGCTAGACACAATGACTTGAGAAGAATTTAGGCCAGGTGACTGCAGGCCTTTCTTTATTACATCCATACTGGAGACCCAATATTCTCCATCCCAGCAGTTCTGAGGAGGCAGTATTTCTTGTTTTGTGAGATGACATTACCATTTTACAGCATTAAGGGCTTGATCTCACACAGCCACTGGTATAACTTCAGTGATGTCTCACAGTTTAGGGCACTCTAAGGTTTTTAGTTCAACTTGACCATTGTTGAACAAAGCAATGGTATGTCATTGGGTTAGTCAATGCCACTTTGTGGACTTTTGACACCTATGCACAAAATTTGCAACTGGTGTTCAATCAGTAGCTAGACAATTATATTTTCACATTTATGGGTATGGATTAAAAGTATTTTTGTTTCAGTACTGCTGTATAAATTGATAACAGACACTTCTCTGGGTGGTTCATCCTGTATATCTGAGGGTTCTTTCTGTTTATTTATTTATTTTTACATGAAAATTTGGAAAATATTTTAACTTCTCTATTGTTAAATTAATGTTCAAATATACTGCCCTTAGATGAAACATTACCCAGGTTCACTACCACAAGGCCTAATTTTATCAAATGTGTTGAGATTTAGTAGTTCTGGTGAGGATTAGATAAAGCAAGAATGGTAAAATGCATATTTAAAAGCACAATGGTAAAGTGTATATTTAAAAGCACTTGAGAACAAATTCACTTGTAGAGGTACTTCCCATTTTGGATTTTGGAACACTTTTCAATATAAAGGCGCCTCTTAATCTAAAGAAATTAGGATCCAGTATTCAACATATCATCATTTTGATGGATAGTCTCTAACTGCAGTCTGCATTACTGTGCTGGGAAATTCACAAGAGCTGGGGTTAATGAAACTGCATGGGTTTCAAATCTGTCAAAACGGGCTGCCTGAGAGACTGACTTATGCCTTTGTTCTTAATGAATGCCACAACAAAAAGCATTCCTGTGGGCCTTTTCTTTTTATTTTTTTTTTTGGACTGAGCATGCTTAACATTTATTTAACATGAAAAGACTATCTTGCTTTCTTGTGGTATTTCCTGGTAGGGGTCTTTTTCATCGTGTGTACTTACTCATCAAACTTTGCACCGAATATACCGAAGAAAATGATACCATTTTTTAAATGGTCACTACTGATGTAAATAATATATGCCTTTCTTTCGGGAAATTCCATCAGACAGAACTTTCTTGTGTTACAGAATGGCATATGAGACTCAGAGGCAGAGTACTCTGGAGTAGAAAGACCAATAAACTGAGAAGCTCAGAGCATGAGAACAAACCCCCCACTTTCCTAAAGTTCAGAATAGTCTCTCTGTGTGTGAATAATATGGTAATTATTATTACTAAATGTTAATAGAGTAGCAAGAAAATATAGAAAAGAGTATGCTGGAAAAAGTGAAGGGATTTTTCCTTCTTTTTATTGTCAGTTTTTTCCTTATGCTGGTAGCATAGATACTGTTCAGGTAGATTTTTAGTCGTAACTAAGTAATTTTCTCCTCCAAGCCTTCAAACTTAGTTGATTTTTTACCTTTAGATAACTTTTGATCACAATTGGGTTGTTGGGAAACTTCTGTGCGTGGCACTACCTATCACAGCTCCTCCAAGAGTATTCTATTCTTGTAGGGAAGGAAACTGAAGCTTCTGAGGAATTGGTTTCTGAACATGCAAAACTCATAAACTATGGAGCTCTTCTGTCCCATAAAAGATAGGCTGTGTTCTCTGGAGGACTGTTGCCAATGTTTCTTCTTTTCAGTTCCATGTTGGTTTCCAACAGGATTTTGTTCGTTTGCTTGGTTTTATAAGATGCAATAAAAAGCTAAAACTGTGGAAAAGTACAGGTGAAGACTTTTCCTGGGTAAATTTTTACTTTCTGAGATAATTTTATCGTTAAGTTCCAGAAGAGCTCAAGAGAGGGACTGAAAATAGTTATTTGAAGAATTAAATACTGTCCTTGTAATCAAAGTACTGAATATAAGTTGATCCAAGTTGTTGGAATGATTGCAAAAATGTTGCGGTTCTTTCAATTGCAATTTCTTCTTTGTATTACCATCTTGAACTAAGCCAAATCCTTAAGGAAAAGCTAAAGGAGAATATATCGGACTTCAGAAAGCATATGTTAATTCAACACTGGAAAGAACTCTGAAAGAGTAAATCTACCTCTACATTTCACAGAGCTAAAGAAAATATTTCACAACTGTCATAACTGAAGTTTTAAAATGCTGTTATATAATAGAGAAATAAAAAAAATTATCAGCTCATATGGACATGAAGGAGCCCATGTCTCAGGGTCATGCTAGTGTCAATCAGGAATGTGTTGTGTTGCTTCTGCTATATGCCATGACCCTCTATTTTAATATTAATTAAAATTAATATTTATCTTAATAGAAGAGAAATAAATAAATGGAAACCAGGCACAGCAAATTTGAGCAAAAAATGCAGTGAAATATCTAGAAGCTGGCAGTTTGTGAGGGTCCATGGCACACATTCCACTGGGCAGCTGGAGGAGCTTTGGAAAATGGATGAGTGGAGTAGTTCCTTCATCTAACAGTTCCTAGTGTGAAACTTGGTATGAGACTTCAATGTCGACATTCGAGGAGGGACAAAATAAAAAGCATGTCAAACCCTTTTTATGTCCTACCTGACTTAAGACACATTTGGTTTGTTTTTACACTAGGAATTAGTTACTCAGTTGATCTGACACAAATCACTAGTGATAAAAACTCTCAAAGCAAAATTCTACAGAAACAGCAAGAACTAGAAGCTGTTGAGAAGCAATGCAGGAAAGCTGTGGCTGCACCACATCTCTAACACAGAACAGGAGAATGGGACTACAGGTTGTATCCCATTGTTTTGTTAAGTCCTGTTGATTGCCAATGCCAAAAATGGGGATTTTTCTCAGGTTTTTTTCTCCCATGAATTTATTGTTTTTGATTTAGAGCTCATCCTGTTTAAGAGTTACTTTCATAATCTGAGTAAGTTTCCTGAAATGAAGAGCAAAAAATCCAAGCTGGTTTTCCTGTGCACTTAAGACTGCTCTCATTACCTCCATGACAAAACTGTGTTTTCTACACCAGTTACATAAGCCATCATCCAGTCATGTTTCTCTGCACATTCAGTATCTCAGCAGATGCAGGAAATACTTGCTACATGCTGCTGGCAACACCAGGAGCTGAAGTTCCCCAGTCTCTTTGAAGCAGCAGCAGTATGCAGAATGTCAATTTACAATTTCAGGCTTCAAATTGGTTCCTTCATAAGGAAAACCTTGCCCTGCTGCACTGACAATGTAAATAAGTAATCTGAATAACTGAGGTTATCAGAGTTTTCACTTAAAAAAACATCTGAAGTCTTTTCCCCACTCTTGTTTGTGTTCCACACAAAAGTTACCTTCCTGATCCGCTGGTGGAATTCTTCAAGCATAAAAGCTGAATATCTTCTCTCAGCTTCAGAAAATCCACAGAAATTTTATTATTCTTCTGCTTAGAAGTAATCCATGTAATAGGTTAGTAGGAGAGAGTACTTTTTAAGGCCTTTTCTGCCTACAGCCCATGTGGAGAGCTCAAACCTAGGATCAGTTGAGGCAACTGCTGAGACTGGATCACTGACAGCTTGCCCATAAAGTCTCGTTTTAGAAACTAATATGTTCTAATTTCTCTGACTATTGTGAGTGCTGCTGAGAATGTATGCAGCTTTTTCACACTATACGTGCTTTTTGTAAATATCTGAAAGAGAAGCATTCCACTGGGTTCACATTTCTTCTTTTAATTTATTCATGTGTATGTACATTGCTTTTCTCCTGCAGTTCTATGGCCCATTACTGCATGAGTAAACTGTGTGCAGATTTTGCAAGTCTCTGCCAGAAGATGTTTATTACTCTCATCATTCTTATGAAAATCATGTTCCAGCAGATTCAGGCAATGTGCAAAACACGGTATGTGTGAATTGGCCATTTCCCACTACACTTACAATATTACCAGCAATAACAATACCGGGGAAGGGGCCTTAGGGAAGGGGATAGACTGCACGTTAATTTGGTCATGAAGCTCTGATATGTGCTCTTTGTAAAGTGTAATGAACAGTTAGCTTCTTCTCAAAAGTTGGTATCAATTGCTGACAGACCTGAAAAGCCAAAATATTGATGCAGAAAGAGCTTGCCAGTATTTCCACATTTTGCCCATTTAGGGAGAATGGTTGTAGTATGTCTTGAGGGTTGTCTTACTGTGTAAGAGACAGTGCTCTAAAGACATGTTTGATGTTACATTAATAGAGAAAAAAAATATACTCCTTGCTGTTTTAAGCTTCTCTTGTAAAGCAATGCACATTCTGGGTAATTGCACACGGTCATATGGCTGGTGTGAAAGTTTTAGGCATGCTGATTAAATCGTTCTTGTAGTAAAAGATACAACATAGATCTTCTGCATTAATAGTGACAGCACCGGAGCACCCCTATTGTTTATCTCTTTCGTTCAGATGCCAGTTCTGCTGCTTGATCTGGTTTACTCTTCATCTGCCTTTACAGTTTCTGTGCAGTTCTTGGATTCCTCTGCTGTTTTTGTTCAGTGAATAGCTTTTCTGTGTGCTCTGCTTAACATACAGAAGACTTCACTCCTTAGGATTTATTATGATTTGGCAAAGGTTTCTTGGATTTTTAAAAACTCTTTAAATACTTTTATTTTATTGTTTTAATGCAAATGAATTGATAAATGGTAAACCTGGAGGGACCAAAATGATCAATTATGATAAAAAGCCTAATACATTATCAGAGACTATAGTACTGGCAGATGGCTCTGTGTCACTGCATTCTCATGGTTCATGTTTAAGTGTGGGCATAGTTCTGCCAGCCAGGGGAGTTTCTGCTCTTTCCTCAAAAAAGTATCCGTCACTTTCTTCTTCACAAAGTCCATTGTCCAATACATGTTTAAACAGATACCTAAGAAAACCTTAAAAACTAAAAATCATCAGATTAGCAAAATAGTCTAAAAAAAATTCAGTTAAACTGTGATGTCTCTAGCATTACTTTTACCTAGGTGCTTGTCTCCCCACTAATATTCAGGGCTTAGAATAAACCTGAAAATTTGTTTTTCAATGTTCATTGGGTTTTTAAGTGACAGTACTTCTTCCATTCTGTTTCCCCCAACCATTTCCTTGTAAGAGATATCATCTCTATACTTCCAAAAAGAGAAAGCTGAATTTCATAACTAAAGGAGATCTCTCCTTGCCAGCACAAAAATTCAGTATCTCTAGAATCTTAGGTTGAAGATAGTTATTTAAATTCCACCCATGTGAGTATGTCAAAAACTAGATGTTTTTAGTCAGATGCTTTAGAATAATATTCCTAATTTGAAGATTTCACAAGATAATTAAGAAAACCATGTACACAAAAACCAGTAGGTTTCAATTTCATACTAAAAACTGTTCCTTTGTTTATAGTTTCCTGTCTTCAAGTCAGTATCTAAACTATGACATTGTTTGACTTCAAGATCTTGTTTCTTTTGTCAAAAGCTTAGAAGCCCATATAAATATTTGCTTTTTCTTCCTCATTCACTTTTGTTTACAATCCCCAAAGTGCTAAATAGATGACAGTGACACATCTTGTTTTGTAGGAGCTGTGCTTGCCTGTCCCTACATGTGTAATTTATTCTTGTTGCAGTTGTTCCAGCACTTTTTTTAAACCTTACTAGTGCCTGGCTTCCATAATCACCCCAATACCTTTTTGAAGGATAGACACAAATTAAAATGCCCCAAGTCCCCTGCACTAGTAGATAATTTTAGGCAGATAACTTTTTTTACATGCTACTCAGCCATTTCATTCTACAATCCCCTTAGGATATCTGCATGAAGATAACAGTAATTTCACACTCATAAGCTGTACCTGGTTATAAGTCGCACTTCCAGGTTGTTGGAAAGTCCACGGAATTGTTCCATAAATAAGCCGCACCGGCTGATAAGCCGCATTTTGTTTTTTCCCCATGCGGCAGAGGGGGCAGGGAGCTCCCTGTCCTGCCTGCTTGCTTCACCCGGCCCGGCCCCACACAGCCCCGCTTGCTGGCGGCAGGGGCCAGGCCATGCCCATGCACCCCCCGTTCCCGGCAGCCCCCCCACTCCCGACGGCTCCTGGCGGCCCCCTGGCCCGCCAGCTCCAGCAGCTCCCGGCGGCTCCCGGCCCTGCCGCAGAGGACGGCCCTGACCCCGGCTCGGCTCTGGGCTGCTGCAGGCTAGCACTTCCGTGTTGGCATTTCGCCGGAATTTGTCCATAAATAAGCTGCATCAGGTGAAAAGCCGCACTTCTGGGCTCGCCTCAAAACTTCAGTCAAAAAGGTGCGGCTTATAAGCGTGAAATTAATGTCGTTTGTCTCCATGTGTTATTGAAGTTAATACGTATTTTCTCTTGTAACAAGGCCAGATATGGGAATATGGCTACTTCTGAGAGGATGCAGAACACTAGCTGACTGTGTCCTAGATGCATAATGACATGTGCCATACTGTAGGTGAGGAATCTGAGAGGAACAAGAGGACCTGGTGCAGAACGCTTTTGTCCTGCACTTTTATGAATGTCCCATATATCAGCAGAATAAGCTAGTGAAATAAGTGGTGGAACACACCGAATCTATCATGAATCTCATGATACTCAACAGGAATGAGTCAATAACCTGTACTTAATGAACAGATCAGACTGAGGATAAACAGTTGGCAGGTGTGTGGAGGGAATAACTCATTTACAACCAGAATGATCAGGAAGAAGCCGCTCACTAGTTTCTGAGAGCCCATGTATCTTCCGACTGATGGGTGTAACAGAGTGGAGATGATGACACTCAAGGCACTCAGTCAGCAGAGCCTGTAAGAACTTTTACATTTGAATCTCACATACATTCAAAGTGATCATACTCTTGGGTCAGGGTAAAATTGCTGATCAGTGCCAGTGACATTCAGGAGAGAGGTTATGTTTGTTAACCTTAACCTTTGTCTCCAGTGTGTCAAATACATCTCGAATCGATACATGTATCAAGAGAAAGAAATTAAAGAAATATTCCATCAATAAATATAAAACTTTAGCTGAAGCAAGATCAGTCTAAAATTGCCTTTTACTCATAACCAGTGCTATAGCTGACAGTCTGATCATGAAAAAGGTAAGAAATTTCCTTGTTTTAAAAAAAATTTTTAAAAATAAATTTAATGAAAATGTAAGTTGCAAACTTGGAGTGCTCTCATTTGCAGGGAGGAAGAAAATCTGAAATGGTTCATGGAACCACTATGAATATTTTCTATCAAGAAAGGGTTGTGTAGTTAAAATCCTCCTTGCAGGCGAGGAAAAGGAGAGAGACTGTTCACATCCACAGCCATATCTCTTACATTCCCACATTAGGTGCACCCTACTTCAGGTACTCAGTGGGGAGGTATTTGGGCCAGGTACTGCCTCATTGCAGTACTCCTGCCAAAAGTAATTCAGTTAAGACTTTCCTTCTGTTCATTTCTGATGCATTTTTTTTGATGTTCTAATGTATCAGTCTCCTTCTCTTGCTGAGTCATAGAATGAAATACTTTAATATTTTTATTTGAATTGATGTCATTTTGCATCTTTTATTTTTAATATTGAAATTTGATCTTAATTTCCTTGAGTCAATCTTTCTGTATGAACTACTTTCTTTTTGTTGGCTCTGGATAACGGCAGTAATGTCCCCTCAGCAGTCAGCTCAAAAATCCCTCTTCTAAACTTTCCTAGGCTCTCAGAACATTCATTTGGATTTGTCCAAAGCTGCTAACCACAGAGGCTGCCTCTCTGTTTTCAGCTGTCCCCAGAAAGCTGCGCTGAAGTCGCAGTGGGAGCTCGCAGCGGGTCCCGCTGCTGCCGGGAGGCAGCGAGGGATGGCTCAGGCACCGAGCACCTGGTCGCACACACACAAAGCCATGCACAGATGGGCTTCTGCTCCTCTTCAGGCTCTAACACTATTAAGAAATCTAATTTATATACAGGGGGCTGAAGTTGCCTGTTACTGCTGTTTTATTAGACTTTGTTTTCTCAGTGGGGTCCTGCCCCATGACTGGGAATTGTGAATGTTAGAACAGTGCTCTGAGTAAATAATGTGCAGGGAAAATATTTGGACTAGAAATGCACAGCAGCCTTTTTTTGCAGACCCTACTGTCATTGTACTAGTCCCTGTTTAAATACACATTCCCTGATCAAGAGACAATTAACACAGTGATGCTTCTAACACTTTTATTTTCTGTCATTTGGGCTTATATCTATACAGGTTAATTGATTTAAATGTATTTTACAGTGTAGTCTTCTCTCTGTGTTATATTCTATATGTTTAAAATAGTGACTTCCCTCCAACTCCCCTTATGTGTGCTGTGTTCCCTGCTGCACAGTAAAGATAGGCAGCTCTGATGTGGGACTGCTTTGCTGTTTCTGTAGAGACATCCGTATTTCCCTGCTCCTTCAGTTCAGCAACTCTGGCCTCAAGGTGCTATACCAGCGCTCTGAGGGCCATTAGCTGCTTGCATCACATTTGGATCAGACACATATATCTAACCTTATCTTTGAAAGGTCTGGAGAAAATAACATTGGAAAGGAGATCTTCTGTTCAAGCTCATGCCCTCTAGACTAGCTTGAATTAACACCCACTTAGAGGGGGTAAGAAGTCAAAAATGTGCCTGGAAGGTTAAACATTAAGTATGTAAAGCTAGACTTCCAAACTTCCATAATGCATAAAAATGTGTATGTAAAAAATGTCTGAACAATCCCAAAGTTTAACAGTTAATACATTTTAAAGTATGTGAATTTTAAAGCCTTTTTGAGGTTCCCTTTTGCTAGTTGCCTTCAGGGGAGGTGAGACAAGTTTCTAACCTTTGCAGCCATCTCAATGGAAGAGAGGGAAGGAACAACACACAGGCAGAAAAAAAATCTTAAATTTTATCTTGTTGTGTGATCTTTGAAGGGCTTCAAGAATAAAAACTTTTAAAGAGAACCCCATAGGTGCTACATGATCTGCATTTTGTCAGTCAGGCTTACAATTGCTGCAGGAGACACAGATTTACTGCCAGTACAGTCACCCCTCTTCTCAGCTGCCTTTTCTTTCTCTTGCCCTTCCCAGCTCTCAGGTTTGTAAATGACAGCTCTTCCAAACAGTTTGTGTTATTTTTAGGTTATTCACCCTGGATGTTTCTAATGACAGAATGAGCTCCAGCCTTGTCTCAAGTTAATCTTGTGTAGGGTCTCACATTTCATCTTGTCCTTTCCTGTGTTTAGGGAGAACTTGTCTTGCTTACCAAAAATACTCCTTTCCTTTGCTTTTTTTAGACATAGTTTGTAAAAGTCAGGCCAGATTCCTGATTCAGTTCATAACATGGCTGTGTTTCAGTTGTCTGGGTGAAATAGGGGAAACTGGGAGCTGTGGAATGACAACAAATAGGGGTGTGAGGTTAGCAGGAACTCCATAATCTGCAGAACTCTGTATGTTGTTAAATTATATCCTCAGTCCCAAGAGTTAGTAGAAGTATCTCTGATGAAAGTCCTGTGTAGGAATTCAAACAGGTTTATTGTGCTGAAATGAAGATGGATTTCTGTATCTCTGTGCCAAAGCACAGAGAGAATCTTTGCCTTAGACTTAAGTTGATGTTCAGTAGACCCTCCTGATTAAGGTGCAGCCTATAGTAATCATGGCAGTCATTCAGAATATTTTAAATAGTTTCCATGACTATTTCCAGAGTGGTGAACTCCTTTGTTGTTTAATAATTTTCTAGTCTAGCTGTTATTTGTGTTACTTTATGAGTTTCTGAAGTTCAGAGCATTGGTGAGACAAAGGCAGTTGAACATCAGTCATTTGAGTAAAAAAAAAAAATAGCCCAACAACTGAAGTTGGTTTAGGATCTTTGTAAATTTTCTTCTGAATTCATCATACCATATATCACTTAGTCATTTGGTCCTGAATAAGATTGAAAAATGATATATGCAGCTTGCTGCCCAGTGTCAGCACCGACAAGCTTGTGTGACTGCATTTGAGCTGAATATTTCAGCAAATAGCATAGCCCAGCAGCAATTGCTGAGCCCTGTCTATATCCTCTCCTTGCAGTGAGCAGGGATTTTTCATTTCATACATCATTTACAGCTTGCCACAGTGATTCCTGTTAGCCAGGATATATTTTCAACACAAAAAGAAGAAAGAGAAATATGTATCATTTGTTGCAGAAGTTGGGTGTATTGGGTTCAAATTTAATTACACTACAACATCAGAAGCTACACTAATAGAAAAAGAGTCAACTATGCTTAACTCAGAGTTAAATAAAATCAGTTTTCTTGTTGCTCAAGAATTCTGCCATGTAATTTTTCTGCTTTGATACATTGCATCCATAATAGTCAGAGCACATACTTAAACAGGTACAGTGCATATATCATCCATCGAAGTGTTTTACAAAATAACAGATGTCTTCAACCCTCTTGGCAGAATTGCCTTGTTAATGGCACTTATTACTACTGGAAAGTGCAGCTCCTGTTTCTTTAGCTCCTGGAGAGTCTTTAGCTTCCTGCTGGGCAAGACAATCATGAAGGGAGGTCTCAGCAGGGATCCACTGACCGCAGGATCTGTGTGACCCTGGGGGAAGGCTCACTTACGTTTTTCTCTTTTTTTCCCCCCCAGAGCCCTACCAGCATGTCTGGATTTTGCTCTTCAGTAGACAGGATAGGTTTTATTAGTCATCTGAGATGATTTAAAAATAAATAGGGAAACAAGCAGCCTTTTTCTGCAAAATGCTGGAAAACTCCAGAGTTTCTGTGAAACTCAGGTGATCTGAGCACTTTCCCTTGAGATCAGGACCACAGATAATGCATCTGTAGAAACACATGTAAGAAACACAGATCATATTCCT
>VRYO01002482.1:2922067-2940509 GCA_009812075.1 Sialia sialis
TCTTCTTCAGAAGAATTTCTAAATAGAAAATAGAATGATTCTTCCTATTTTAAAGGCCCTAGAATCACAGAGAAGGCTCAGCAAGATCTCTTAATTTTTGAGACATTTGCAAAAGCTTCATTCATTGAACTATCATGATTGCTGAAGCCTACATAACAAATAGGAGTTTGTCTTCAGTTGAAAAGCATTAAAAGCTGAAGTTGTGAAAAGTGGAATTTTTGAAAGACACACAAATTCAAGAAAAACATTGTTTTAAATATATTGTGAAGCAGGAAGCAAGATAGTAATTAATAGAGTTTGAGGTGGTGAACAGAGTGCTAATGCATTGCAATTGTCAGGGTCTGGGTGTGCTGGGGTGTCCTATAGCAATTTTGGGATCAAGGAGTTTACTTCAAATGGAAGAAGTCTTTGAAATTTTCTCCTCCCCGCATTTCCTGTGCTTTATCACATAATGTGCTTCTTAGCTTTGCAGGGACAGATCAGTTTGCCATTATGTCCTCACCACTGCTGAAATAGGTTTGAAGTGCCTACTGTGTACAGAGGTGGGAGAATGACAGCAGTAGAGCAGTAGGAGCTTACCTCAAATAAGGCTCACAATTTGAGGAAGAAATACTGTGTAAAAAGATGGTGGTATTAGGGTATGGAAGTATTTCACCTGTTTCCAAGGCACTGCAGAAGGAGGGCTCAGGGGCAGCTGTGCAGGGAGCAATGTACTGTCCATTACCAAACAGGACAATCCATGGCACAACTGAATTTTATTTCAACTCTTCAAATGACAATAAGAAGAAAAATAAACTGGCAAAGTCTTTCCTGGAATCATCTGTGCTTGTCAGACTTCGTCAATGTGCTTTTGACACTTTCTTTAAAGTTAGGAAAGAAGGGAAAGCTATATACATGTAGCTTTGACCCTGTTTCCTTGTTGGGGAAACTGAACTGATGAGCTGTGTTTGTTCTTTCAAGTTCCATTTGTCAAAATATATAAGGTCATCACAGTTGTATGTTTTTTACTTTAGCAGATGAACTGCTATAATTAGTAACAATATACTTAGTTTATTACTTGCTTTGATAGAAGCCAGGGGTGTTTGTAAAAAAATCTTAATGTCAGAGTGAATTATATTAGCTTTTTTGTTGTTACCTGCTAGTGGGTTTTTTTTGGGTGTAATTAGCACTCAGTAAATGACTTTATTTCTGTTTTGTTTAATTGAGGTAATGATGTCTGCAGAGGAGCATGATACCAAGGGGTTGGGTTTGTTTTTTTTCTACTATCAAGGGCCTCTCAAGAGTTTCAAACTAGAGACCCAAAGCTATAAGGAGTGAATGGAGAGCTGTCCCAACATCTTTGATAGAGCCTTTCACTTCATTGCTGCGTAAAGGTGAAGCTGAGTACAGAGACAGCTTGAACAGAAGCAGATAGAGCTGAGCTGCCAGAGAGAGCATGGCTCACAGGCTGACCCCTCTGTGTGAGTGCGTGTTTTTTCCTTGCTGAGAGGGCAAGGCTGGTACATTAATGAGCCATCTGCCTTGCTGGGACACAGTTTTGAGTACAACATGCCTTCCTGTCCTTTTCATGCTCTGTCCTCTAGAAAACGTAGCTCTACCTTTCCTCTATGACACGACTCTCTGTCATATTAAAGGATAAAGAAATCAGTGATGAAGAGAGAATTAAGGAAATGAGAGGAGTTACAGGACAGAGAGCTTCATTAAAAGGATAAAAAAAATCAGGGAAGAGGAAGATTTAATGAGACTACTGTTTATTACTTTTGCTAATTTAGGAAGTCTTGCTGCTGGCTGTGGCGCTGGAAGGTTAAATTGTACAGATACTTTCAAAATTAATATTGCAGTGAGTCAGAATACAGGACTTTAGTATTCACTTGAATTTAATGGATATATCTCAGCCTCAGACTGTGGTCATGTTAAGTTTCAAAAGCCAAGGCTCTTTCAGGGGTAAACCTCTTGTCCCTTTCTACAAAAGGTTGGTCTAGATAAAGATTGCTCAGCTCTGAGTACCCTCATTTGCATGTTGTTACAGACTTTTATCTTTTTTTCCCCCAGTTTCCTGTGAGTCTTGTTTGTGCTTGGACACTCTCTAGTTGTGAGCTTCGTAACTGTTTGTGGGGCAGAAAGGGCCAACACCAGCCACCTTCTAAAATAGCTACACTTAACTACACCTACTGGATCCTTTGGAATTTTTACCAGCAGCTGTGCAGGGCTGTCTGTACCTGCTCTGAACACAGCACTGGACTTGGGTGTCCTATGCTGCCAAGTCCGAGTCAGAAGAGAGCACCATGGGCTGTAGGTGCACAGTGGATGTGTTATCTGGTGACTGATGTCTGAGCTGCTGTGAGAGTGCTTCTGTCTTGGCATAACAGAAATTGTACTCAACTTCTTTCTTCATCTCATGTAGGTTTGTTTTTTCCCTCCTGACTTTTCATTTATGAATTGGTCCTCCCACAATTTAACATTTTTAGTGCTATGTTTCCCAGCTAGGATTATAATGTTTCATTTTTTCCATGTGGTGTTTCCCTTTATTATTGCAGGCAGTTTTGAATGAATAGCATTCCATGGCTACACTAGTGGTTGACTGTCTTATTATTAACATTATTGTCTTATTTTTAACATCCCTATTTTTACACCTGAAAAATGGCAATTACATAACTTTCCCTCTATGTGACATCTAAAGATCAACAAGTTTATATTTATCAAAAATTTGAGGATGGAAAGGATTATACATGCACTGGACATTCAGGAACCAGTGCTGGATACATGTTTTTTGAAAGATGTGGATTTTTTTTTATAGTTGTCTAAGTTTCTTGTGAGTTCCTCCACAGATTCTAGGAATTATTAGCAGTGATCATTATTTCTGGGATTTAACTTCTAGGGTAAGCCAAGATTTAGGCCTCAAGGCTGTCTAATGTTTAGTTACTGTATTATGGTTCTGTTTTTCAGATGATTTTTGTGGCACTACCTCTAACGTAGATTTGTTTGACTGTCATGAATATCCCAATATATGGAATTTATTTGATTTTCCATGATAACTTTATGACAATGACACCAGACCAGTCAAATAGTGAAATCCTATTCTGTGCCTGAGATTCCTTGTGGCCCAGGGCCACAGTTGCCTTCTTGTGATCTCTTGACCAGTGCTGCATGACAACTGGCGTTTCAGTTTGGGTGAGATGCTGAGCTGTCGTGCAGCACCTTCTCATCTGCAGCCTGGTGTCAAAGACATCCTGCACTACTCAGGAACCCAGACTGCAGGTGAGCCTGTGCTGCCTGACATGGTGCAAGTGGAGATGGAGGCCTCCGTGAGCTGGCTGGCTCATGAAAAGATGAAGGGTTGGTAAAACAGAGATGGATGCCCTGTACTGGTTGCGCTAATAGAGTTCAAGGGAGGCAGTTTCAGCTATTAGACACTAACTGAAAGCTAAGGTTTTCTTTTTCAATACAGATTGTCCTTGCTTCTGTTAGCTGTTATTGATACTGCGGATGGTGTTTTGTGATAACAGTATCATCAGGGAGAACCATGCCATGTCAAGAAAGATTTTTTAATATGATCTATCACAAAAGCCGTAAAAGAAGCACAAAATATGGAAGCAGCTGTGTCATTTGAACAAAACTAACTTTTGCAGAGTTACAGGTCTAGAAGGAAAGCTGGCCTTTGAAATTCTTATATCCAGTGAAAACTCTCTTCTGAGTTTTCCAGCCAAGTAGCTGGGAGTGTGACATCATACCTCTCAGCAGATACTATTAACTCAATTAAGTTAAAGAGATATAAAGTAAATTACTGCATCCTAATTATACAAAAAATGGATAAACAAGCAACAAAAAACAATTATATAATTCACTCTGAAATTAAGATGTTTGAACCACTAACAATTTAAATCAAAGAAACAGTAATAAAATCAGTGTAATGTTACTAATTACATAATTTCATCTTCTGAAGTAAAATACATAAATTTTTGTTGACTTGGGGTATTTTGGCATTTATAAGTGTAGAAATAGAACATGAATAGGTTTGTCTTACACAACAGTCCTGAGATCTTCAACATTTTCGTCTCAGTGAGAAGCTGAGGGGGGAAAACAGACTTACAAGGAAGCCTGATGCAGGCTGGTGGGCTGTGCCCAGGTAGGAAATTGGCACTTGGCATCTTGCATTGTTATAATTGTATGAACATAGCAATGATAATTGTTATGTACAAATTCTAATGTACTGATTATAATGTCTTTCCTACATAAAAGAACCTCTATATAGACCTTAGAAAGAAAATTACTTGTGTTTTTTTAAGAGGAAGAAGCTGAGCTTGCGGTGATGAAAGAAATGCAAGGGTATGTAATAATCAGTGCCCACAATGACCCCAGGTTTTCTAACAAAATCAGCTGTCAAAAGATCTGACCCATCCAAACACAACCTGTGGAAATGCACCCTTCTACACCATTGCCTCATACCAATCAATAACAATTCAATCTTGGCAGAATTCAGGCAGAGCCTATTATAAGCCATCTAAAACTGAATTGCTGTCAAAGAATTAGACAAGAAGAGGATTGCTGAACTAGTATCTGATGGGAAAAAATGCTGCCATAGTTTAGTACCGTGAGACAGTTTCAGGTGTTGCTCAGTGACAACCCTTAAAAATCCAGAATTATACTGGAAATATTTTAAGTATCTAAACATAAATTAAGGTTGACAGCCTCAGCTTTGATCCTAGAAGGAACTGAGGCAAGTGAAAATATGGTTGTATCATTTCCCATTGGTCAGAAATCTGCTTGACCCATGTCTTGATTCAGAATAAAAGACAGATTTCACTCTCAAGCATTTAATTTGTTTAAACCTCCAGTTACTCCTGGATGAAAAAGAACTGAATTTTCTTTTTACAGGAACAGAGGAGGGATAGGTATTGCAGCATCTCTCTTTTTTCTTTTTTACTTCTTCCATTGCAGAACTCAGAATGTTCTTACTCTGGGATGCCTATATTAAAATGTCTTCCACCAAATTGCTATTTCATCATTCTGTTCTAATCTGAGGGCAAACAGTGTTTTGCCACTAATTGGGTATGTCCTGTGACGTAATATAGAAGAGGAAATGCTCCTTTTCAAAATGGTGTTATTCCGAATAGATGTTTTGTTATTAGCTGTCTGCCAACGCAAGAAAGAGTGAAATACTTTTTATTGCCTTAACAGTAAAGCAAAAATCCACCTCATTTTGTATACAAGAAGCACCCTAACAATAAGAGTAATCCTTTGCTACTTAGAAATTTGGTTAGAGGGAGGTACCTGGAGAATGTTACTTCTGGAGCTTATGGATGCTTTTAGGACAGGTTGGGAAGGAGGTACAGATGGGCTCATTATTCAGTACCCCTGCTGCCTGGCTAAGTGCACTGTTACAGATTGCTGCCGTGGATGTGATGTGAAGCAGCTCTCACTACCCAGGGAGATGAAACGGGGCCCATTAGGGAAACAAGAAAATGTGAGGTAATGACTGGTTAATACCCTTGGGCGTGAGAGCAGAAGGTATGTGCTCTTGAACCATGCCTGTCAGTGAGTGAAGAGGTAATTTCCATGTTCTCTTGGACTGGTGTCCAAGGAAACCATTTTGGATTGATAGGGGTAATCAAATGTTACTTTAATTTGTGGGCTGCGTGCACATTTGTAAGTCATCGGCCATTTTAGCCCCATTGTGTGACTCCCAAGGCACTCCTGTCCACAGAGCGTCTCACTAGTTTCTCATCCTGCCTGCATTTTTCTTTACCTCCTGTGGTTGACATCTTTCCTGCCAGCTGTGTCTTTCCTGCAAGGTAATTCTCTTCACTGCTGACTGTGGTCCTGGGGGATTCCAGGGCTGTCAGCCATACTTCTACCTTTTGTAGTTCTGTCTCCTTTCCTTGCATGTTTTCCTCCCTTTGCTTCTCTCTTGCCACCACTACCTTCTGTTTCTTTCCTAATCAGGACATCACTGCACCCTGTAAATGGGGAAAGGCTCAGTCCCAGTTAAGAATCGTAGAAAGGGACTGAATGGTTAAAAATCACTCTGTGAAGAATATCTTCTGAACAATAAAGCCAGAGATTAAGGTTTTAACTACTTAGAGGACAAAATTGCCCTTGCGGTTATAAATAGACTTCAAAAGGAAATACATTTTTTATCTTTTAATGGAGAATAAAATACTTGGCTCTGTATGCAACACTGAAAATTTATGTATTTCTTGGTTCTTGAGCTCACAATTTTTGCTTATTGGTGACAGTGTGTACCAGTCTACAGCTGCCTTTGACAGAGAGTAGTATGAACCAGTATTCACTCCATATGTTTTCTCTACTTAACATATACAAAAGCACAAAAATAATCAAAAATACAAATTGGCACAGACTTGCTGAGACATAATAGATTATTCTGTACTGTCAGTTCTCTTCTGTTGAGGGTCCCTTCTTGCTGCTACCTTGGCATATACCGCAGGTACATGTCCTGTTAGCATCCCCACTTATTGTAGTTTTTCTTATGATAAAATCTGTGGAAAAAAGGTATTTAAGTGTCCCATTATGAGCATATGAATGCCATGTTTCTATTGTTACCCAAGAGCACAGTGAATTAAGAACATTTCTAGCTTTTCTTTGATTATACCAGTGCAGTTTGTAAATATAAATTTGAGAGCATGAGGCAGTCCCCTGAGGGTGACAAACAGCTGTGCCATGTATGGTGGCAGTTCAGTGTGCACTGCTAAGATCAGTGCATCAAAGCTTCATTCCAAACACATTGCTATGTCATGGATGCAGTGTGGCTCTTACAGTTTGCTTTTAATTTACCCTTTTACTAACTGTATTATCTTCCCAGTAGAGCTATTTATCAGGCTGGCGATTAACTAGCATCTACTTTACATTATGTCTTTTGAAAAATATCTAAATTAGGATGATCTAAAACTCCAACAAATTATGGGTACTTCAGTTGCTTCTGTTTGTGCTCCATGGGCAGCAATTTACCCAGTGTTTTTCCAATTCAGCGAAATGGGAGACAGCTGGAGGTTAGCAAGACTCATCTTACCAAATCATAGATATTTTAAACAGCTGGCAATAAACTGTAATTTATATCTATAACGTAAAATATTTATCCAGAAGGAGTACCTTTAGAATATACTTGAAAGCTGCATCTGAGCTGACATGAAGGAGAGCTTTGTATCTTATTGCCATGGGCTAGGGCTTCAATTTATAATTAATTTATATGCTGTTCCTCTGAAATGCTGTAACTTTTATTATTAATCAATTTAAATTGAAAGAAGTAGTAGTTCTAAGAATTAAAACCAGACTTCCTTCAGTAATTGAATTCATCAGACTAGTTTCATAAGCAGTAAATGCGACAGAACTCTGCGATGAGAACATCAGTGAATCTAAATTCATGTACAACAGTAGCTTCACAGAGTCTGTATTTCATTCTTAGTCTTTTCTAAACTATTATCAGTGGTGCTCTGAAGGGGCTGAACAAATGAGTTTTCCAGTGTCCTGACAGTTCTTAATAATCTTTACTTTACTTTCCCCATTTCTGAATGTTGAAAGTTTTAAATAGGCTTCCTTTAGAAATACTTTTCCTCTCTACTCTCCAAAACCTGGAGATACTCTCTTGAAACAGAGGCACTGTTACGAGACTTGAAAATTACTCTGCTTCTGCTTTTCACTAATTCTTGTTACATATTTTTACATCTCTATTTAATTCGGTGGGGCAGCATAGTTTCATCCCCTGATTTGATGATTTGGCTGTAGGTAGGATCCATGACATTATATATAGTGCAAGCTGTCTTAAGTGATCAGGACATCCGAGGGACCACTTTGGCTCAGTGACATAGAATCAAATCAAGATGACTTTGGTTCTTTTTGTAGTAATGGCAGTGCATGTAAGGAGATGACGGGGTGCAACAAAAAGCTGGGACATTTGAGCAGCCTGCAGGTAAAAAGAGATGAACATATAGTAACTCCAAGAAACCCAAAGCAGCAACTGTAGTCTCAAGAAGTAATATCATTATTTATCTTCATACTTATAGGTGAAAGCATAGTTTCCAAATGCTCCGAGCAGTGTTACAGCTAACTTTTTAATATTGCAGTGTTTGTTCTGATGTGATAACATTTGTTAGGTGGGATGGAATACTGTCACTGGAGTTGCCACTCCATGTAACGCCTGAAGAAATAGGGTAATAGATGAAGGCTTTCAGTGGAATTTTCTTTCTTTCCTTCTTTTCTCTCTGAGGAGAAGGTTAGTAACTGCTATTACCTGTTAATCTCAAACACTTGCTTGGTAAAGTTTAGCTATACTATTGGTGTGGTAGTCACCACAGAGTTGAGATTCTGTGGTAGCTAAATGCATGTGGCAGTCAATTTCTAAAGTCTCATCTGCCTGTGACTCCATCGAGGATGACTGCATATCTGCACTATGGCAATACTGTGGCGGAGACTAGAAATTAGTAAATAAATGCATTTGGTGTTGTGTTTGGGGTACTTGGCATTCAGTCTAATGTTCTGGAGCTCTAATACAGTCTTAGCCATCTGCTAAGCAGTAGTAAGGCACTACTGAATAGTAGTGCTTTTTGAGCTACCCCAGTCTTCAAATTAACTGGATTGCTCTTTTTCACTTTAGAGTTACTTTAAATAATTATTCTGCCCTGTGACATTTTTCTCTACTAAATTTAACTTAAAATTTTAGCTTACTCTTTTTGTTCAGTAATTTCTACTGTAAATTTAGAATATGGTGTTAGGTGGTAAAATATGCACATATGGTGCTTAGGCTGAATTTTAAGATCTTATGACCAGTGTTTTTATTCTTAATACCTTAATAAATTTCTGATATATTTAGATATTTTTTCTTAATGACACAAAAAGGCATTATTATTATTATTAATTATTATTTTATTGATCAAAACCATGACTTACAATTTTAGCATACCCTTGTTTATCTGAATTTTCCACTGGGAGATTTTCTGCGGTCCAGAAATAATAAAGATAAAACAGCAGCATAGGGATTTGCTACATAATTGGATTCTGTAAAATGTTGAGTGACCCAACTTAATAAGATATTTAGCTGTCTTCTGTTATCTTTCTATGCCTCTGGTTTCTGTTTTTTGTGGTCTGTTTTGTTTTCTCCCAAATGTTACAAAAATATTTTTTGTTGTTTGTTTGTTTGGATAGGTTTTGGAGTTTTATTTGTTTATTTGCTTGTTTTGTTTTACCAGAAGTAACAGAAGTAATGGGAGTAATAGAACTAGAGATCTTGGGGCTTGGCAAGCTCTAGTTATATAAAGTCTCCCTGGCACTTATTTGACTATGAAGTCTAGAAACACTTCATTGACACCATGTAAGTTCTACAGAGTGTAGCGCTAAGTGACAAACAAAGGTGTGGTGACACAAATCCTGGTTTTCTTAGAAGGTGATGCATGACTCTGATTTTTGCAGCTTCTATATTCATCTGTGCTGTGCATTAGCTAAAGCATTATTGCAATCTGTTGGTTACTTACTTCACCCCAAAGTCCCTCTCCTGCACTCCTGCTTTTCAAGACCTAATAAGCATCACTTAAGTCTTGTGGTTCCTTTCTCAATTCTCCATATATTCTTTAGCATTTCTGTCCAGGAAAGGTCACACTGATAGCGTAAAATAAAAGTCAGCCCTGTCATTTCTGACTAAATATTATATCATGGTGAAGCTCTCTTCTGTGAAGGGACTATGATGGTTTTAGAGCAATGAGCGCTGTAGTCCAGGTTTTATTAATCTGATTTCTTTGTAAATAAATTTAGTAATGTAGTTTATTTGCAAAACTGTCTTGTTTGAGGTAAAAATATATATGTAAATATATAATCCTATTTTCTCCATACATTTCCATTGTGATCTGGTTTTGGCAGGTGTAAGCCAGAGACAACAGGTGAGCATACCCAAACAGATTAATGTGTAAATGTTGCACAGTAAAATTCTTACTAAACTGTCTATTCCCAGTGCATTGCATCCCTGTCACCATGATAGAACATAACCTCTTAGTTTAAACTCACTCTGATACTTTGAGATTTTTAGTTTTATTCTATGCATACAGAACTAAAATGTAATATGCCCTGTAATCAATATTGGAGTTGAATTTAGGACTCTCATAATATAAAATATTTACTTGAAAAAGCAGAGATGCATCAGCTTTTTCACAGGAAGCTATGAATAAGCTAATGAAAGAAGGGAGCACACTATAGCCACTATTTATGTGGTAACAACTGCAGACTTGAAAAGCAAATGCTAATAGCATCTTCTGCATTAGCTATGCAAAAAACTAGTACTTTAAAATGCACATTTAAAATTTAATTTACTAATATGCTAAATTTTGCAAGTTTCTAATCTTTGTTTTATTTATAAATCTCAAAAAAAATCAGCAACCATGGCATTGTGATTCCAAATAATGAAGAAAAGGTCAAATGTGATAAAATAAATTGCTAGAAGCACAAAAATGTCAAACTGTGCAAAATGTCTCCAAGCTATTTCTGTTTCCCATAGGTGGCTTCTGTAAAACCAGAATTTTATAGTATCTGAATTTTTCTGTTCTTGTGGAATCACTTGCACATTTTCCTTTGCACTTCTATACATAACAGTTGATGCTTCTTTGGGTGATTTGAACTCATGAAAAGATTCAGTTGAAAGACTCCGTCTATATCATAATGCCAAGAAAAAGGGAAAAGTGGATAAAATCTTCAAATGAAAAACAAAAAAGAGAAGTTATGTCTGAAAATTTCCTAAAGGGACTTTCTATGCCTAAGTATGCTAAAATTTAGGCACACTGTCCCATCAGCCAGCAAGAAGGTCCGTGGAGTTTATTCAGTATTTTTCGTGGACTGGCAATTTTACAGCTTGAGTAGAAAGGATCTCCATTAGACATGGCTGAAAAGCTAGTCTAAGGCTACTGCCACAATAAATTTAGGAGTGAATTAATTTCATCCAACAATGCCATCACTGAAACTGCAATTTCATCAAAATCTGTCAGCTGCCTCTCAGTTATTTGACTGTTTTGTCCCCAAACTCCAATATTACACTATGTTCTTAATTTGTTCCAGAAAAAGAGAAATGAAATAATTTTTTTCCTTTTTTTTTTTTCCTTTACTTTTAGGTACATATTTTTTTCTCATTTCAGAATCTGTAAATGCTCTTCCCAAAGCATACCCAAAGGCAATATTTCTAGAACTATAGATTTAATCTAACTACTGGAACATCTGCTACAAAGTGCTGCTGATCCAGCTATCAAGGGCTAGGTTATGGAGGGCTGCTCTCTTTTCCTGCTTCTGATTATTGGGTCTGATTATTGGGAATTCCCTACACCCCTGGAGGTTGAGAACAGAGGTTTTATTTTTAGAAAAATAAAAAGGTTTTCTTATTCATTTTGAAGGATTTCTTCCATCCCATTGATTTTCAAAATAATAATTAAAACTGGTCAAAACTGGTTAAAACTGGTCAAAAAATCTTGTAAAGTTTTTCCAAAATAAATTATTTTGGTTTCGATAATATTTTCCTATTTTAACAATATGTTGTTAAACTTTTGATTTCTGTCTGACTGGTAATATGAAACACATTGTCCTTTTATTTTATTATCTGATGTTCATGCTTGCTTGAAATTATTGGAGTGGGAAATTTAAAAACCGTTGAGCTGTTTTTAAATAATTCCCTTCAACTATGGTTTCTAGAGAAAGCTACCTTAGATTACATCAGCTTTCCTGTCTTCATTGTGAGTCAGAGTGTGAAAAGAAACATGTATTCTGCTTAAAAATCATATGGCATTAGGAATGAAGGAGTTAATTGGCCAAATTAATTTAAATTTGTAACATTTAAATGTCTAAATTATCATTGGAAAGAATACCTCAGTTATTACTTATCTATTTTCTGATTTCAGGATTCAGGTTTGAGGGCTGTCTGAGAGTATCTGTTCTCAACTCCTTTCTTATGTTTCTTTGTCCTATGGCATTGTATGCTTTAGTAAGAAAATTTGCTTTGGTTTACAGAAGGTCCTGTGTTTGCACAAATAATGGCTGTCTCTTTCTCTCAGATTTTGTCTCTGTAAATGAATGACTACATAGTATATAGTTAATTTCTGAAGTAATAGCAATCTTTCCTAGAAGCAAATGAAACACTAATTATAACACTTACAGTATATGGGTGCAAAAAATTTCTCCAGTTTTAGGTGTTTATAAATAAAAGCTTTTAATTTTGTCACTTGAAATAGTCTCTAATCTTGTTTTGAAGTAATATGAGCTCAAATTTTATTGCTTTTTATTGCTAATAGTGGTTTTGGTTGTTCTGAGTTGTTTCAGAGGGTTGCATTCTAAACATTGTCATCCCTTCCAGCAAGTCAGAGCAGATAGATTGCCATGTGTGCCTTGAAAATGCTTAACATCCAAATTGCAAACAAGTGATAGCCCAATGTGGCACCCCAGAAGAAGACACTCAAAGCATGGAACGAGTATCAAGCTGCTGTTCATAAAAAGCTGTCCACATATGAACCTCAAGAATTCATTCAATGTCAAAACAAACAGCAAAACAATTCAGCTGGGTGACAGATCTGGGTATCAGTTTGTATTGTTGTTTCTGAAATAGTTTGACATAAAGAAGACATTTCTGCATTTCTCTGTCTGCAGCTGTTTCACATCAGCCCTTTGCGTTCTCTTTCTGCCCGTTCAGTGCAGGCAGAGCACAGTGGGTGGCAGGAGCTGAAGGGCTGAGAGTGCAGGGGAGATCTTGGCTGTGTGTGAATGGCACTGTGTGGAAGAGGTGTTCTTGGCTTTGGAGGATCTTCCCCTTGCACACTGAAAGGGGAATCGTACAGTTCTGTGTGGACAAGTTTTTAAAATTTTTTGTTGTCAATGTAGACACGCGTTGGAGATACAAGAATGTTAACGAGAAATTTCTCCACCCACATACGGCTTTACAACTGGCTGTGTAGCTCAGAGGCCTGATGTGTCTTAAACTGCAGAAGTTCTGTAACAATCATTATTCTGTGTCAGGACAAAATTACCTTGTAGGAGCATTGCATAATGTCTGGTATATTAATCATTAGAGATATTTTTGCAGCACTCAATTATATTACGAAGGCTGGGTTATGTTCTGATCTTTCTAATGATCACATGTAAAGTACTGAAGCCTCCATTATTTTATAATAAGTAATGCATATCCGACAGAATAATGCATTATGCACATCCTCTCCTATATGACTCTAAAGGTCAGCTACAAACTTGAATTTTTTTGTCCTTCAGAACATTTCACTTTAAGGGCTCATTCTTTCTTCTTTCAAAATGCTCTAACAGCAGGCTATCACAGTACCAAGTTTGGCTATTTTATTTTCTACAAAGTAAAGTTCCATAGCCATTGCACACGTTCACTTAAAGTTGTTAATTTGAAAGCATTGCAGGATCAAACTAAGCCAGCTTTTGCTGGAAGGTATGACAAAAGTAACAGCCCAAATGCTGCAATATACTTTTGGGGAGATGTTTAAAATTCAAATGGAATAACAGACACCAAGAGACACTGCCCCAATTTCTGGATTCTGGCATTGCCAACAGGTGCTTAGTTCTTAGTCTGATTGCTGTTTCTTCAGAAAATGTGGAAGCAGACCTTTATTTTTGAAGTGTGGAACTCTGCAGTAAGCCTTAGTGACTGTCAAAAGCCATGTCTCATTTCAAACATACCAAACTCTTGTATTTAGCAGTGGAAAATATTTTTTTTCCAAAGCTATTGACTTAAAGTTTAAATAGCTCATCCTGTTTGAATTCCCAGGAATGCATGCTCATTTTCACAAGCAGTTTGATTTCTGGGATATTTTAATTACTATCCTATTCAGAAAACACGTGCAGAAGTGAGGAGAAGAGGCATGTTTTGCCTGTGCAGTGATTGCATGTGCATTGCATCTGTGAGCCACAGATTTGCCCAAAACAGCTGATGGGAACCGTGCACATGAGGTCCAATTATGTTTAAAGAATCAGCTTAAATTTGAACATACAAGTGCTACCCATATACTCGAAAAGAATCTCATTGTTACAATTTTGCTCTGGAAGAGTGCTACTGGAAAACCAAAGCAGAAAGTAAAGCCTGTATCTTAACAGACCAGCCTAGTCAGATGAATAAAAATGCAGGATAGGACCCAATATATTTTTCTCTCAATAAGAGGAGTGCCTCTGACCTTTGCTTTGTCAAATGTTTAGTGTTTAGATCTGAAGTGGCTGTTTCAAATGCTATACACTTTCTCTGTTGTTGTTGAGAAGCTCCTATCTGATGGAGCTGAATTATTGTGATGGGTTAGTCTGGCAGAAAACTGGCTGGAGGATTTTGTGATAGCTTTGGGGCCAGACCCTAATCAACAGGCCATATGTTTAGATCCTTCTCTAACAGATGACTGTGTGTGCACGCTCCCAGGTGCAATGTCATTGGGATTGTATTTGCAAACATAAACTAGTGACATTCAATTATGTTCATAGGCACTGTTGTAAAAGCCACAGAGGAAGTAATTTACAACACTAGCACAGTATGCAATTCTTTGCTTATAATCAATTTTTCATTATATAGGAATATGGTATGCTATGTTCATATTTGTTTTTCTAATTTGTTGAAAGAGCTGAAAATGTGTAAAGTTTGTCCCTTTCAAGCAACTGACATTTGAGAAAATAGTGGGCCAAAAGAAATTGCTAATAAAGCAATATCAATATAAATTTTAGGAAGTTTTAATTAGAAACAAAAACCTGAACCACCAGTGTTTGGGCTAGCTGCTGAGATGCATCTTACTCCTTTTCTCTTTTGGAGCATGTATTGTGCTACCAAAGTGAAGTGGAGCCTGCATGCACCACACAGCCCATTGAAGATTTGCTCTGGCTAGAGTTTGCTGTTTCTATCTGGTTCATTTTCTTTCCTGAGATAAAAAAAGATAATGCCAGTTTTAGGTGATGATTATTCTATTGAAACTAGCAAACAATTTTTGATGAGGTCAGCAAATATTTACCCATTGGGATTGTTTCTGTAAGTGCTCAGATCAGGACCAGTTTCTAGAGACTAATGGCTCAGTGGGCTCTCTAGTCTTATTTCAGCTTACCCTGGTACGAAAGTTGCTTTTTTCTTTTTAACATGCAAGGAAATTTTAGGCACTGACCTTCTGTCATGGGGAGTATCTGATGATGAAACTTGTAAGTTTGTCAAATCGAAAATATTGTCAACAACATACTCAGCCATTTGGCAGTTCTTATAGCAGAAATAAATAAATGAATCATATTAATAATAAAATTATTAGTTTAGTAGGTAGTAAATTTATTCTACTATTCTGACTTTATTTAACAAGTAGATTTTCTTTCTGTGCTCTTTTAACTTGGAGGACTCATGAAGCCCTTTAAAGATAATGCTGTCCAAGCTGGCATTATGTGCCTTTAAAGAACTAGCTGCTAGGAGAGTCCATTTATCAGCACTGAGGTTGCATTCGGGGCCATACTCTGAAAATGACTTCAGCTGTAAGTTAGGCAGTGAAATGATACAAGACATGAGATGTTCTAAGGGAGAAGCATTGCATATTGCCATCCAGCTTGAGGGAGAACTGGCTAGCGTGCGCTTGGAAATGGCAGCATGGTCTTGAAAAGCTGATAGGCTCATGCAGACAGTATCTCCATCTTTTCACACATACTGTCTGTCACTTTTCTGCTTGGGGAATGTTAAGCCCAAGCAAATCTAAATAGAATGAAGAAAAGTGGATCAAGTAATTACTTAAAACTATAAGACTTTTCATATTCTCTTGAGAAAATTGTATTTAATGTTCTGTCTTTTCTTTGCACTCCTACATTTTTAGAAGATTTGGGTATTAAAACTGGTGCATTTTTACCTGGTGTTACATCTTATAATATTAGATAAATTATCTAATCTCTTTTTAAAAATTTTATCTTTTCCTGTCTGATTTAAAACCTTTACATTACTTTTTAGTAGCACCAAAATATATTGTTTTCCTTTTCTCTTTTCATAATGAAGTGGCAGACTGAGGGATTTGAAAAATAGGTAGAAAAATAGGCTCAGACTTACATAAATACATCATGAAAACTGGGAAAGTGCAGTATAAGAATAAGATCATGCCATAATGGAAAAAAATGAAATATATTGCATAAAACAAGAAGAAATTATATTTGGCCCTCTAATTATGGACTCTGCATATTTCTAGTTAGTTATATAATGGCTTTTGCTTTCTATACATTATCTTTTACACTATTTCAGAGTGAATTTTCTCTTGCAATGAAGAGCATATGATTTATATAGCAGTTCATAGATGCAACAGCAAAACCTTGAGAGAATAAATGATTTCTAAATATTCATTTGGGAAAGTTTTATTCAACCTTCTGTTTCTATTGGAATAATTTTATATCAAATTACAATTTAAGAAGTTTTTTCTCATTTTGTGAGAATGTATTCACATACATGTCTGATTTAACACTCCAGTTGAAAGCAATGAATATAAGTAAAGTTTTGTCCTCAGATAACAAAGCTTCATGTATCAGCATGGAGTGTGATGTGGTCTTTTGGTCCTTTGAGGTATTTTCATCCTGGTGATTGAAATTGCTTTCAACTGGGACACAAATATGTCCTGTCAAACAGACAGTAGTGATTGAATCAAGTATTAAACATGAACGGCACAAAAGATATCAAAGTTTTATGTAAGTTTGTTTATAACCACAAATAGAAAAAGTGGTTAAAAATTAAACGGCGAATGCATTTTCTGGGATTCACAAAAATATGAATTAACTGTACACTCCTGTTATTTATGTTAGGATAAATTCTCTGTCAGTGTTTAAACAATGTTCATAAAGCTCAGAGTTACCAGAATAAAGCATCATGCCTTGATAAAACATTTGTCTACCCTGCAGCTTCCCAGTGAACAGATAACAACTATATTTAGCAGAGCTGAGTCTTTATTTTCCAGTTTTAGTCAAGAAATTGGACAAGGTCAGGGAAACACAAGTTGAAAGCTGAGAGTAATCCAATCCTTACTTTTGCTTCTGAAATCTTGCTAGTTTTTGATTGCCATCTTATAGTTTTTGAACTGTTCACTTAGGAAATTAGATGTAGTAGAGCAAATTGAAGGCAGGTGCAGCTACTTATCATGTACAGGCCTAGTCACCTCTTTGCTCAAAACATGCAAATCAAATTTGGAAGCAAGAGCACTGGCTCTGCAAACCATGGGATCAGTTAAATGTTTGACAGGGAAGAATGTATGTTCGTGACATGACTTGTCCCATGTTCCAAGGGCAGCATTAAAACCATAATTCTACTCGGTGGAGCCATAGATCAATGAGAAGATGGTCTCATAAAGAAATTGTGTCAGGCAAGGTCATATTCCTCTTGTCTGACTTCCCAGCCATATAAAAAAGCAACTCATAAAATGTTCACTGTACATGCTCTTTGAATGTCTCTTCAAGCAAAAGAGATTGATGACTGCAAAAATAATCACAGCAGTTTACTCAATGAATAAATGCTGAATAAATCTTTCTGCTTAAAGGATGACCATGAACAAATAGCAAAGTATTTAAAGTTAGTCTATATTTGATATTTTCTGGATAATTTTAAGAATAGCAAATCCATTCCTTTCTTAATGCTTCCTATTCTTTATTGATGTTGTACTGGAGATTAGTCGCAAGTGAAATGTGTGTTATTGATTCCCCTTCAGACAAAGTATAACATTTCTGGTCAGGTGGGATTAGCGTACCTTAGTGTTGTGATAGATCTGCTGCTTACACTATCCCTCATGCTCCTCCAGCAGCTTAACCAGGTGCTCAGCAGTGCTTCGCAAGCAGGAAAAGCACGGCCTGAGTGTCAGGAAATGCCCCTGCCTCCTGCTCCTGCCTTGGCTGCGCTGCCAGGGCTGGACAGTGCTGTGTGTGCCCCATGTCTGCTGGGGCAGCTCTTGGCACCTGCCAGGAGCACCCAGCCTGTGGGAGCAAAACTGCAGGCAAATAGCAGAGAAAGAGCACTGCTTAATTCAGATGTGTCTTTTGGCCCATGTACCTTGAGACTCCTCCCCAGAAAATGTGTGCAGGCTGTGCCTTTGCAATGCCACGCAGGAAGGTGTAAACTTACTTGGTTTTTGTTGTGCTCTTGAGAATGTGCACTCCTGTCCCATTTGATTTTTCATTATGGCAGCTCTGGCCATAAAGTTTGGAAATTCTGTTGTATTGCTCCCTCTAAAATATAGTACAATTTTATTGACGAATTGTTTATGTGGGTTTAAAATCTATTTTAATTCCACATATTTTGTTTTTTTAGAGTTGCTCACCTGTTGCAGTAGAACTGGATTTCTGTTTCAGTCTGCCAGAGTAGTGGCTAGGCAGGGCAGAGAGCACTGAGGAGGGACAATTTTCTTTCTTTCCTCTGCTCTACAGGCTTCAGTTCTGAATTACAGTAATTTCACGATTATAAGCCGCACCTTTTTCACTGAAGAATCCA
>VRYO01002482.1:2941509-2960029 GCA_009812075.1 Sialia sialis
GGCTTATAATCAGGTGCAGCTTATAATTGCGAAATTACTGTACCTAACTCAGACTAGTATGACTGAAAATAATTACATCTAACTGAATAAAAAACATAATAATGCCATAAAATATTTGCTTTGCTAACATAATCCAGCACTTTTTATCAAGGTCTCATAAACTTAAACCCCTCCTTTAGGTTTCTCACAAAATTAGAAGGGCTACTTCAGCACCCATCTTCACATTTTTGTTATAGAACAGGTTCCAGAGTCTCCAATAGGTAAATAATACATGATAAAATCTATTGAAGTTATAGAACCCTTGACTAGTACTTTTCTTTAAATATTAAACATTATTTTTGAAGTTGTTTGAACTATGCATGGTTTCACACAACAATTTTCCTGTTAGGAGGGAAATATGCCATCCTCAGCCAGTTTTTTGTTTGATGTCCACGAATGCTAATACTAGTAGAATCTCTTATTAAGTGTAGAATAAACTATATGCAAGTTCTGTAATTATTAAATACTGAATGAAGGGAAAGGAGAAACTTTTGAGCTAGAGTTGCAAACTTTGTGCTTTTTACTTGCTAATGCAAGTCCCAAAATCCTCTGCTTTTTTTTTTTTTTTTTCCTTCTCGTTGCAGGATAACTTAGGCAGCAACAAAATTAGGTGCTTTAAACATGAATAGAAAAATATCTCTTTTAAAGTTAAATTTTGAAAAAAAATTCCTACTACAAACCTTAATTTAATATTGCTTAAGGGACTTACAGGGCTTTCCCTGTTTTGCTACCTGGTAGTCTGTGTCAGCCTCTGAAATTTGAGGATAAGTTTTTCTGGAAAACAGAGTTAGGACAAAGAGAAAATAAGTGCTATAAAGAAACTTTCTGTAAGATATGTGGCTTAATAAAAGCTTCATTTCAGCAGAGTACTACAGAAAACACATGCTGGGCTTCCAACCATCCCCTGTCTCTGAATGCTTCAGTGACACAGTCGTTTAACTCAGGGGTTTTATGTGCATCCAGCAGAGGCTGTCTATTATATTGATTTTAGAAATTTCCTATTACAATATTAAATTTCTTTGTCACATCTAAATGGTTGGTTCCTCAGCTATTTCTCAGACAAAATTCTTATTCTTTGAAAACTGGAAAAACTCCAGAGCACAGTTTATTCATACTTTTGAGCTGGATTTGTTATTAGTTATATTTATAATGAACTTTCAATATTTATGCAATGAGATTTATGGAAAACAGATTAGTGTGTCAATGGAGTTGGGGAAGCGTTGTCATTCTAAATATAGCCCAAAGTATTGGTTAAATGCAGAACATAGTGAAAATTAAGTTATTTTGTAAGATTTTCATAAAACTAGGCTGAGTATCAACTACAGAGATATGAAATACTTTGTTTCAGAAAAAGGAAGGAGGTATTGATTTAACTGATAAGAAGAAAGAGAGCTGTTTAATATGAATGTCAGTCCACCATAATGGGATATTTGTATATTTGCATGCATACTGACAGCAGTAACAACTTGCAGTGTGTCTCTGTGGGATTAGATTTACACTTAGGCTTCAGAATGTGTTTTTTCTTCTGTTTTGATTGCTGATCTCACATTTTACAAAAGATTCCATCCTTATGCCAGTTGTGGGGTGCTCAGATGCTGCTCTGTTTTTGCATCGTAAATTTGTACAGTGCACAGGAGAATCAAGGTACGGGGTCAGTGTCAGGGGACCCAGCACTAATGAAATTTGGGTTGACATGCTAGAATACAAAGAGAAACAGAACATAAAGCTCAGATTGCACTAGTGTGTGTTGCTCTGTGTCCTGTATACCACCAATAAAGTTTTTATCACTGCTTCTAGGATGCAGATGGGTGAAAGAAAAACAGAAAAGTCATCATGAACTGTCATAAATAGCATGGACACATTCCCTCACATATTTTGGCAGGTGAAATTGATGTAAAAATGCCTCTGAAATTGTGGACTTAGACTATGCATGTGTCCTTGTTGCTAAGAAGAGACTATGCATTAGGTGTTCCATGTAGACTCACTAGTAGTAATGGAATTAAAGCCCAGAGAAGAGCACATTTTGGGATTCTTATTATAGAAAATCCTGGCTTGATTAATGTGTTCTTGCCTTTTAAGCCAAACCCTGAGAATGGCAAATAGGTGGTGCAAGGGAAAAAGTGAACTATTGCACAGAAGAAAATACTCAGCAGGAAAGGAGCAGGAGGGTTGAGTGGGAAAGACTCCTCTGCATCTGAGTTACTCTAGGCTAAGCCAAGTAGCCTGGCAGAAGTACATGCACACCCCCCAACTTTGATATCTCTGTGAAATTAAACCAACAAAAGAAATTATATTTTGATTACAATGCAATAATTAATGCTAACAAGGTTAAGGTAGCACAGATACACCTGATGCATTTTTTTACTTTCTTCTAATAGAAGATAATACCAGTTCTCAAGCTGTTGGAGCAACCTCTAGAAATGCTATGTGAGTAAAAGCAGCTGGGGAAGAGGTCTGCATAATCTGAATTATGAACAAGACATGTAATGTGTTTGCCTGGACTGTCATCATCTGCCTCTGTTGTGTCCATTGCTGTACATTTTCCTTATTTAAACTAAGTTTTTAAAATTAGTTTTTCAAGAAACAAAGTATATACAGAAAGGTTTGCATCATTCCTTTCCTGATTAATCATAGAGAATCAATGAGTTACATGGAAGCAGTAGGAAGTGCAACTCTTTTGACAAGAAGGAATGGGAACAGGTAAAAAGCTGTAATATGAGTCTCTACCTTAAGATAAATTTGCTGAAAGGACACTGACAAACTTTATAAGCGAGCATTTAATCTCAAATTAAACTATGATTAATTTGCGTTATTTTAAGAATAAATTGACTGAAGTATTTGTGTAACTTTATTATAGACATTTGAAATTAATCTTTTGGTAAAGCACTTTTAATTCTCCTTTGTTCTCATTATTTTGGCTGCTATCCCCCTCTGTGCCTCGTTGGCCTAGAAATAACTTGCAGTGTCTATTCCTCTTGCTGCTGCTGCTCTGTCGAGTAGTTCATTTGCTGCCTCACTTGTACAGTCTCTTCACAGCTCTCTTCATAACCAGTTCAATTATAGTATGCCCAGATATTTTTTTCTTGAGTAGATTTCTAATTTTGGAACTTTCAATCCCCAGCCAGCAGAGTAATGAAGACTCCTTGGTCTTGTAAGTGATATTCAAAGTAAGAGAGTTAGCTAGTTATTTTATGTATTCACTGTGGGCAAAGATTGATCCCACTCCAAAAGGGCTGCAAAAGGCCCCATCATTCCTGAAGCCCTCAGGGCCTTATTCGTCACTTCATTTTATGTCAGCATAAATCACACTGGAGAAATACAACTGTGGATCAGTGAATTTAATTCAAGTACTAAATCTTTACTGAGAGGACTTTATGTGGGTCAAGCACAAGGAAAATGGGGAAACAATTTCTACCTTGTGAACCTAGATCCAAAGAGTGCCTTTTCTGCGTTACTTGCTACTCTGGACTGGCAGGGACTGTTATATTGTGCCACTTGCATATAAATTTGGGTCACTACATACTTAATGGAGAATCTCTGACCTATTTCCAGCCTTTAACACTGGGCTATGTTGGTCCTTGAAGACCTGAGAATGAGAAACCTCCTCTGTGGTACATGAAGGTGGAGAAACCCCTTTCATGCTTAGCCTTCCCTTTAAGTTATCAAATATCAATGTGAGTAGTAAAGCATATCTTGTGTGTACCCTTAACTGATACCAGCATGCAAAACAGATCTTGGAGCGGGACGTGACTTTTTAGTGGCACCTCTGGACTGCTTTAGATATTGATAGTGACATTTAAAAATTATTTTGCACAGACTGCAGTAGACAAGAATTTGATCATATGAAAAGTTGCAGTATTGCCATAGCAACGCTGTTTACTCAGTGTTCTGATTAAGCCAAATAAATAGCAAAATAAGCAAAATAAGCTATGGATGAGCACTTTAAATAAACCTAAACAGAATAATAAACGGCAATAGCAGATGGACACATGATGAATGATTTTAGTACTTCTAAGGTAACTCAGAGTAGACTGGCTTTACGAAGATAAAAATCTCTTCATTTAAGATTGTGGCACGTGAACAGGAATGAATGATCAAAATTTGTTAGTGTCAAGATTTTACAAGAAGCCTATTGCACTTCTGAGTAGACTTTGTAATGTTTTCTAAGCTGGATGGAAAGCTAAATATTTTTTAGAAATGTTGCAGAATATCTTGATAATCATCTTGATAATCATCTGCCACAGTGGAAAGTGAGCTTTCTTATACAGTACTAGTTCATGAAACTGCTTCTGAAAGATCAGGACTGAACAATCTGCAGAATGCAGATCTCCATGAATAACCAGTGTGTCCTCACAGGGTGCTTTTTACAGCATTCTGGAGCTGTAATTCAACATACGCTTTCAGGCAGGTGGCAAGAAATGCTCTAAAGGGAAGTATAGAGAGAATTACTAAATTCCATTTTAAAAAATAACAACAGAAATAGAAATAGCCAAAGCCGTATATGTATGATCAGACAACTACAGGATTTAAATCTTCAAAATAACAGTCAAAGAAGAACACTGACAATTCTACTTAATGAGCTGGTCCTGACACGAGGACTGTCACAGAAACCATTGAAAACATGGAAATGGGAGTGTCCACATGTGAACAAGAGTTCAGTGAACAGAAAGAGCTAGAATCCAGAAGCCATACAAGATGTAAGTATTTCACTTACTGTCTGTATGGGAGATGTGGGGGAAGGCATTGTCTGCTGAAGAAAAGTAGGAAATGCAGAAAACAAGAGCTGCAAAATAACATCAGGATTTGGGGATTTCTCAGGAGCCAGGAAGATTCAGACTCTATGTGAGTAGTTTCAATAATGTAGAGCCTTCAAATTACACTTGTCCCCTCTAATTAAGACAGCCAAGTGTAACACAACAATAAAGAAATTCGGGGCTGATGTTAAAATCTAGGCAAAAAACCTAATTTGGCATGGAGATGAACGACCATCTGTATACCAGCAGAAACATTTATCATTCATTTCAAGACCAGCAAAGAAAACACAGCATGTGGAACTTTAGTTGTGACTTCCTTACATGATATTATGCTACACATACTCATATTTAATATGAAAATCATGAACTATTTTGGCAATTAACACCCTCCAACTTAATCTAAGACAAATATCTGAACATTCTTTATCCAAAGTTGTCTTGCCTAACACTGTGCTGAGAATGCATCAAATAGAAAAAAGACTAATTGCAAAATCCTGTTTGGGTGAAATTTAACAATTAAAAATCACCAAATAATGCAAAATGTGTGTACACAATCTGCAATATCCACTAATTGCTGTTAATTTTTTATATATGATGTAATGAAAAATGGCTTCCCATTAAGGACAGCCACCACCCTCAGGGCTACTATTCCTTTTTATCCATTGTTGATTCCACTTGTTCAGAGTTAAGGTAGACCAAATATTTTTGCTATCTGAGAAAAAAGTATTGAAATGAAGAACCTGTGAAAGGCACATGTATGTCTGGATAGGGCACAGCTCTGAGAGATATAGAATAGCAGGAATTCTTGTACTGATTTTCTCAGAAATATTTGCTTAAGCTCCTGTCACATCTTGGAGATCTGTACTGATCCTCTGAACTTAAAATCGAAGGGGATCTCTTGTGCTGGAGAGGCTGGGGCCAGTCACAGTGGCGAGGCAAGATGACTTCAAAGGGCACAGCACTCTCATGCCAGGTCTCAAACTTAGATACCTGCAGGGTGTTTAGTTGGGCAGAGTCTCTGCAAGCCCAGGCATGATAATTCCTCCAGCACCTGGGAAAGCCCTGCTTTCATGGTCTCATTGAGCAGCAGTATCAGAGAAAATGTGCATTACTTCTGCAAATCCATAATTTGGAGCCATGTGAGTACTATTTCACTTCTGCAAGCAATGACCTAGTGGACTCTTTCTGTCATCTTTATTAATAAGGTGGTGTTCCAATCTTATTGCTCTCTCTCTCTCACTGCAGGAAGGATGAATTCAGTCCTTGTTTAAAGTAGGATCCCGCTCAGCTGTGTATTCACATGGTCTAACATACTGGGAGATGAAATCATTGAATTTCCTTTTAAACCCCATTGCTCCATACAATTCATGCTTATTGAGGTAGCCGGAGGTGTGGCATAAAGCTGATTTTGCAGCACTTAAGGGCTTGTGATAATGGGGAGGGAGGAGGAGAAACTTCCATTGCCACTTCTCCATGGGCGGGGCAAAGTAACCAAAAGAGTGCAAACTAACCAGGGCATGACCATGCAGGCAGTCTCCAGTGTGGCTCTGGAAGGAGAGGGCTTTGTGTAGAAGTCAGCTCCATAATGCAAGTGTGAGCTTTGTTTGTGTTGAAGAGAGCTCCTTTGGTTTCAGGGTATTTTAACATGCAACCACTTTGTTTGCTGGGATGATAAAAGACTCCTCAACTTCCCCCTTGTCTGTCTTGGTTATCTTGTGTCAGAAAAGCCTTCACATCCATCAGAAAGAGATCAATTTCCAATGTGGTAAGAATTATCATAAATCCCAGACTTCAGAAGTTCTCTGTTTTTGGCATTATAGCAGTTTTTTCTGTGTTCACGTAAAGGATGAAGTGAAACTGCTATTTAAAACTAAGAGAAAACTTATTTCTTAAAACAGTTAAAGGCTTAGTTGCAATGAAACACAAAGCAAAAATCTTATTTTTCATTCTATTCTCTCATTTTCTTTTCTTGCTACTCCTCATTACTCAGATTGCTGAACTCTTATTTGATGATAGAAAGATCCGTGACCTCACTGAAACAATTTTTGTTAACTCAAATAATTATCTTGTGACACAAATTCCTAGACACATCTGCCATTGGTCACATCCTGGGTCAACCTGCAAACATCTGATTATGATTTGATAAACAAAACCATTCCTCCAGTGAATTTTTTACAAAGAGGCTAGGAAGAAAGCTGGACCACACCGTGGAATTTAGCTGTTTTGTAACCACCTTTTTTGGGTAGATTGTTGTACTGAAGAAGAGCCAATCACTTAAAAAACAAATACGAAATAATTTAAAGGGTGAGTCTCTATTTTATTAGTAACAGTAATCTGTTAGAATGTCCCTAAAGATGCTCTCTGATTAGTTTTCACTTTGCAAAGCAGCAATTTAATATAACAACTGCTTTCTTCTTGTGAGTGAATAGGATGATGGGGGTATTTCCTGATCCTCTTTAAAATTCTTTAAATGTAATTCTCATCAGGTTTAATTTTTTTTAAGAAACACTATAAACAGCATATATATTTCTAGAAATCTACTGTATTCTAAAGTAGAATTTATTCCATGTGTTTTTCCTAAGAGCCCCAGTCTCCTCCTTGTATTGTTACTGTGTTTGGTTTCTTATGGTTCTCTATTTGCCTCCTACACACAACCTCTACACCCTCTAGATGATTTTATCTCCTTACTTACCTATTTGTGTTAGCATTTTTATTCCCAAGAATACGAATAATGGTAAATTAGCAGGGTTTGTATTTCTTTTTCAGAAAATCTTTCATTTTGTGAGCAGAGTATCTGAGGCACGATTTCCATGGAACTTTTGTACATTGTAAACTATAAGTAAAGATTTACATGTTATGCATTCTTTATTCTGGAAGCTTGCAACCCACTCTTTACTGTGGCTTTCAGTGTTTTTTTACAAGAAATCCACGTGTTGTCTATAATTTTCCAAATATGACAGATATATTTTGTACATGAAAAACACATAGAAAATTACCTGCTCATGGAGAAGAGTTACATGTTTAATCCCTATGGATTAGTTGTTTACTTAGAGAAGTATTTTGTGGCTTGGGTGACTGTCCCTTTGCAAATGAGTAATGAGTATAATAGATGCAGGAACAGAGATGGAAGCATAGCTGAATTATCTGTGCTTCTGTGTGGAACTACAGAAATGTTTGTTTGTTTGTTTGTGCAGTTCTTATTCTCTCCTGTTGTGACAGGGAGATATCTGCAAGCACTTAGTACTTGCAAAATGCCTCCAATGGCAGTTTTTCCATCTGACACTCTACCTCTTTGCAGGTCTGTTAAATACTTTACACCAGCCAGTACACTGGTGCTCTAGCTGAGTGTAAGCAGTTTTACAGGTTTTCTGCAGACTTTTATTACAGCTGTGACACTAGATTGATGGACTGTTTCCATCTTGTTCTCTGTCAATTGTACACTGAAAAGCGAACTGACAGTGTGATGGATGCATGATAGTGCCACATTAGAGAGAGAGCTACTGCAATAACAGTGGTTTAAACCCTAAAGTGCCTTTACCCTCGTGCAGTTGCCTTTAATTTATTTTAATCTGAAACTTAAAAATCTAACACCACAGAGTAGAGAGGTGGGGAGCATAGTGGGTTTGTAAAGTAATGTGAAAAAAAAGATGACAGTCGTTCTTGGAGGTCCAATTAGGGCAATTCTGTGCTTTTAAGAAATAAGTCCTCCAGGAAGCTTTCAACAGAGAGAATATTGTTATGCTCTAGACAATGTCAAAGGTTAGCCTGGCTAGAAAGAAGATGCACTTTCCACTGAGGGAGAAGGGGAAGAAGGGCTTGCTCTGTCACGGCAGGGAATACTCAGGTCTTGCCTGAGGAACGGGATGAACTTGCCAGGGAGCAGGCTTTTGGAGGCTGTGTCAAAAGGAATGCTCTCTGAGACAAGCCAGCGTTTCCTTTGAACACGTAAAGGTTTAAGGTTTATTTACTTTTTCAAAGAACTAGTGGTGTCTTCTCCAGAGAGATGAGAGAAAGTGAGAGGGAATACTTGCACTGCTGTTTTAACCTTTGAAATGCCATCAATGATTTTGTTATGCTGGTGATTTATTCCTCAGCACAAAGGTAGAGGTGAGGGTCCAGGACAGTTGCCAAGACTGTGTGTACAGTTCTGAATGTGCTTCGTCTGTGTGGTGAAGAGGCTTGTGTGGGAGTGAGCAGGCAGGGGGTGGCTGCAAAAGGTCTCTAGTGTGGGTGTTCAGCTCTCTACCTCACACCTCCTGTAATTCCAGCACTGGGATGAGATAGAACAGGATCAGACTGAAACCTACAGTAATTTCACTACTATAAGCCGCACCTGATTATAAGCCGTACATCCAGGTAGCCGGGTAGCCCACGGGATTTGTCCATATATAAGCCGCACCCGAATATAAGCCGCATTTTTTTTTCTTTGAAGCAAGGGTCTATGTGTGACAAAGTAACAAATTAGTAACAGAATTGTGCCAGCGTGGGGTTTGGTGTCAGTTGCTCAAGTTGCAACAGTTTTCATAGACCAACAAAGCCTTTAAACGCAGCCCCAGGCGCCCTCCCCGGCCGGCTCTCACTTCCGGGTTGGCATTTCACTGGGATTTGTCCATAGATAAGCCGCACCTGATGATTAGCCGCACTACTGGGGTAGGCTGGATTCTTCAATGAAAAAGGTGCGGCTTATAATCGTGAAATTGCTGTATTCAATTAACAACAGCCTGCTAGGAAGATTTGAGGGGCTCATTCCTATCTAAGTAGCTGCCTTATTTAATCCCTCTGTTTGTTAAAGTTTCAGGGCACATTGCTCTCTGGGGTGATCCTCAGTTGCTAACACTGACCAAATGCTACAAGACAGTTGTCCTTCAATCTTTAAGGTGATTTAATTCTATTTTTTTATTCTTTTGACATGCTGCTTTTATTTTGGGGTATGATTTACCTTTTAAAAATTCTTTTGACATACTTGCTGCTTTTATTTTGAGGTAAAATTTACCTTTTTTTCTGAAAGACAGTGCAACAGTGATGTCTAACAGGCAGAGCAATGAAAGTGACCGGTTCAAAGACAGCATGAATGGTGATATTACAATTGGGAATGAGGGCACATGGAATTTCACTCTTAGGCTCTGTAATTAGATTAAAATCTACTGTGAGTGGTATATTTACATGCTTGACTGATTTTCATTTCATATATAAAACAAATTTCGCCTACATACAGACAACACCAATAAGGATTTGAAACTGCTTATTAATACAGGCTAGCAGATATTTTTTATTTATTTGTGATCAGCTAGTAAATACAGAAGACCATGAATTACTTGGATTCACCAATCATTAAACATTATTAAGTGAAATTCTTAGGCTGTTTTAGGATTGCATCTTGTAATTACTTGTAGCAGAGAGTTTTAAAATAAAAATCTACTTGATGTATTATTTGGAGATGACAATAGAATAAACATGAATTTTACCCATATGGGAAGACTTTTATTTGAATGCCAGTTGATTGTGTTTGGTTCTAGTTTCAGTAGATTCAGTTCAGCTGAAGTTAGAACTCTACCTGCTTTTATCAGACCTGTGCTTATCATGGCATGACTAAGTACATAGATATCTTAAATAAAAGATGAGATGCACATCAAGAGTCTTTGAATAATATTGACAGAAAGTGGAATCGATCTTGAACCAAGTTGATGTTGAAGTGAGATCCTGAAGTCATGCAGGGATCATAAGCCTTTGATAGCACAGTTAATAAAGGGTAATGAATCTTAGTATCTTGAAGCTGATGACATGGAAAACAAAGCTAAAAGTACAACTACTAAAGTAGTGTGAATCCTCAAATTTTCAAAGTCTGTTTTTCTTTCTGGATCATACTCCTGTGACATAAATTGGCCCAGGGGCTTTTTTTTAACCCAGAGGAACACCAGACATCTTTTCAGTTGTGGATTACTACAGTAAGCCTTGTCACAACATCTAGGATTTTATTTGATAATGAAGATTTTCATATATATACACACACACGATTTTGGATTAGAATAAAGCTATTCCCTTGAGCAAGTATTTTCATTTGTCTGAATGATTTCCCTTATTTCTGCTTCTTTAATTTAAGCATAATGCCTTTGATATTGTAACAAGATACAATAGGATGCTGTGATCCATTTTAAATGGGATTCCATAAAGGACTCATAGTCTTTTACTTTCCCAGAAGTTACTTGTTCTGTTTTTTTCTGTACGGCATGGTATTTATTGAACAATTAGAAAAATGTTCTGTGTCAACATTCACAACAATAAAATGTTAATTGGCAGGGAATGAAAGAGGTGCTGAGCTAGATTTTAGAGAGAAAAACAAATAATAAAAATTATATCAATTAGCAAATGAAAAGGGAATATGGGGAAACTTCTAGACTTTTAATGAATTAAAACCAACAGAATTTTAATACTTACTTAGCCAGCCTAAGCTAAAGCAAGGTAGCATAGTACTACTGAAGTCAGCAACAGTATTGCAGTGTACACAAACAAACTTGAACCCATGTTCATAAAATAAGAAAGGAATTAATAGAATTCTAAGTCACCATAATCTGAGTTTTATGGGCATGAGTTTTAATGGATAGGATAAGAGCAGCCCTACAGGAAATGCTGTCTCACTGAGAAACCCCATAGTCTTGCCAACCACTTATTTTCTCGAGGACTGCTGTGCAGCCTGTAACTGCACCAGCAATAATGAATGTTACTAACCTGTTGATTTAATTCTTCTCACTCCTTTTGGATTTATCTTCTGGAAAATGGCGTGCATTCTAAGATTTGTCTTTAGCATTTTAATTTCAAGTACATGACAATGATAAACAATGCTCAGATGATAGGAATACTGATACAGGTTAAGTTTAACTCTGCGTTTTTTGGCCTGGACTTTATTTTCTTTAGATTCAACTGTTCATAAGCACTTCTATCTCTAAAGCACTGATAATTTCCTTGACTTATCTCAGCAATTTTTTATTCTTTGTAGGGGAACGTATACTTAGATCTGACTATATCTGCCTCATACTGACTTCTCTCTTGTACAGAATTCTTGCTGTCTTTGGATATATGGCATTCAGGAGAAAGAGTGTAATAATTAGATGGAAAACATCTAAAAATCATCTAGTCAACCTGGAAGTGGTGTACCTGAGAAATCTAGTATTTTCTAGTCCAAAATTTAAAAAGCAGCCAACAGGGAGGAGAACTGATTCCTGGGTTAACTGTTTACAAGAAAGGATCAAAGAATCACCTTCCCCCTTGCCACAGTGATTTGAGCAAAGTTAGCAGGACTCTAAAGTTGCTGGGAGAGAAGAATTAGTTACTGAACAGTATTTTAGTTTGAATGTCTGTTTGTGAGTTCTGACACAGAACTCTACTAAGCAGTGTGTTATTAACGAGTTCTGAATAGAAATTGGGTTGTTGTCTCTTTTTTAAGAGTTGAAATATTAAATATTGAAAATGACACTGAGACTGTGTAAGACATTGAGATACTTAAATTCTTAAGGGAACAGTGGGGTATTTTTTGTAGTAAAAAATATCAAATTTAGAGGATAACCTTGTTTTGAAGAGAAAATTGAGTCTTGTGTTACTAATGAGCCTAGTGCAGTCTAGGACAGACTGATTCAAATCTGTTTGCTAAGGGAAGAGATGTTTACTATATATGTAAATGGAGGACTTTAGCTTTGTTCAAATAGTAAACAGATCATTAATGATAGATAAGATATAGTTATCAAGGACAGATCTAGAGTCATCTACAGTGAAAATTCAGTTTGCACTATTTTCCTTGCTACTAAGCCAAATGAGATAATGCATTCTCCTAGTGATCTGTTGCACAACCCAGTTGATAAATTTTCTTTCAAGTTTTCAATAGTCAAAGTTACCAGGTGAAAAATATGAGTCTAACTTTGTTTCCTTTGTACAGGCAGAATTTTACTGTGTTTAAAAATCTTCTGTCCAAGTACAGTAAAAATGTTTTGTAATGAAGTGTATTCCACTTTAGCCCTGAGGAATCAGATATTGTTGGGCAAGGATGGGGCAGGCTCAAAGCAAAGGTGAAGAAAAGTTATTCTCTATCACTATGGGATCCTCCCTTACCTATCAATTGGCTTGTGTGTTCAAGATCCCTCTGTCTGATCCACAAACCAACAGTGTAAGAAACTTTGTCTTAATATTGTCCTCTATGTGCTGTTTGCCTAAATCTTGTTCCAAAAAGAACCCTAGAACTATTAGCTGCATCACCAAGATACTTTTAATTTTGGTGGGTTTTTTTCCCTTTACAGATCACAGTGCAAAAGATTTCCTCTGCCTGCTCAAGAATAGATAGATTCTATTTTTTAAAAATTTTAAAGCCTAGAGAAGGTGCTATTCTTTTTGTTGCATCATCAAGAAATAATATTGATAGACTTCACATTCCTTGAACAACACTGGCATCTCAATTTATAAAATTGCAACAAAAGACAGAACATGGAAAACCTGTAAGAATTTTAGCAATGGGAATCTCTCGACTGTTTGGAATGAGGATCAATTTGCAGATCTAACAATCACAGACAAAGTAATCTCTTTGACATTGAACTGAAACATTTTTGGCACCAGAATCACTAAGAAACAACAAACATCAAACAATCTTATCTTTTGAAGTCACTTTTCAGAGTAGTGGCATTTAGAGAGAACACTGTAGAAGCTCCAGCATTCAAATATACTTTAGAGTAAGCAAATACACAGGAAATGTCACCCAAATACTAAAGGCATAGAGCATCGCCAGACCATACAGACACTTAGTGCTCACATTATTTATTTTTGAATTGAAAGGATTTTTAAAAAGTGAACTATATTTTTTTTTCTTGTAAATACAAGTCTCACAGTGATAACAAACTTGCTTTATAGGTAAGAATTTGAAAAATGAACTTCCTCAACAAATATTTGTTAGATATCCTGCAAGGCTAAAAATCCTGTTTGGCGTTCACAGGTGAAATCCCTTCTGAAATGTGAGAAGTCTAATGCTATGATTCTAATTTTAAACCTCGTCACTCAAATATGCTTTTACTTCACTCAGACAAAATTTCTCGCTTAAGCTGCAATGTGCTCAATTTTTTATGTGTTGATTTTGTTTTGCTGGCAAGTGTGAAAATTTGAATTAGTATAAGAATTATTCAAAAGTTAACAATGAAGAGACACAACTACAGTGCTGATCACCAGTTCCTTCTGGCTTTAAAGTGAAAATGTTGAATTTTTTGTCACAAGTTCACTACACAAAGTTAATTACTGCATTATAGTCATCTTATTACGCTGCAGAGATCAAGAATATTTGCATAGCATTTGTGAATCTTGCACTTTTGTCATGAGAGATTGCACAATTTGATTTACAGCATCTAAAATCACTGCGGTGGTGATATCATTTTTCTCAAGCAGAAAGATATCACACTGCTATGATATTCCTTAAATTCCTCTGGTGTTCAAAATAGTCAAATAAAGTAAGTGGTTTGCTATCAGTGACATAAATGTTTATGTCTCATAGTGACAAATGTCCGAGGAGTGCAGAGCGAGTGTGTAATTTTAGCTGCTATCCCCAGGCACGTCCGTATTTCCTTATCTCTTGGAGGCCCCTAATGAATGACCCTTGCTGGCCAGGGACAGCCCACACTTTGCCCTCACTGGCCATTTCTAAGACATTTCTCACGGGAGGGGTCTGGCCCAAATCCCACATCTCTGTTTCTGGTTTAGGCTCTATTCATTGTATATGAAATTGTATTCAATTGTCTTTTAATCCACATGATATTATGGGATGCATTTAAGAGAATGGAGCTTCCTCTGCATGAAGGCAAGTGTTAACATGTGTTTCCTGCATTCTCTGTGATGTTGTGAGCAGAGAGTCGGTGAATTTCTGCTGCTAGTAGGCATCAACTGAATATTTGGTATAAAGCCCTTTACAGGAAAGGGCAGTTGTTTATTCAGCCAGTCAATTAGCCATATGCTATTATTTTCTTTTAAGACTTCTGTCACTATAGTTGATGTTCTGGGCAAAATGGAAAGATCTCTGATCATAATTAAATCATAATCTCAGCTCTGAATACTATCAGCAAATAAAGCATGCTGCTTCAGATCAAAGTGTGATAAGAATCATTAATCAAAATAGGTCAGTTCTTGAAAGCCATCAGTTACAACATATTTTGTTACAAAAATGTGGTACTATGAATCTGATCAGTTTGGGGAATAGACAACATTTGTACATGCATCACAACATTTTATCATCTGTACATTAACCACTTTTCCCCCATATAGCAATATAGTAGGACAACATTTTAAAACTCTAGCATTTCCAATAAGAAATAGTTTTGGCTACAACTAAATGTCTAATAAAATCATGTCTATTTTCACACAATGGCCCATTTCAAATGTATAAGAACATATTTTTGTTTAAAATATTTTTACTTACATTTAGTTTTGTTTAATAAAGGATTAACTGTCACATTCTGAACACTTAAATAAAACATTATTCACACTGAAATACTTTTCTATTTTTCAGAATTTTCAGTGGTCCCTACATAGACTAATTTTTTGTCACTATTCTACTATGATAATGAGATTGTCGCTTCTGGCAGAGCTGAGGAACATGTACATGGCCTGGTAATGACACTGAAAGAATTGAGTCTGGGAGGTATAATTTTTCTGATAAACTCATGTACTTCAAAAATGAATTTTTTAAGCAGAACTAAAGCCCCCTAAATTTTATGTAATTTCTAAAATTTAAGTGTTCAGATGCTAGCAGGACAGGTTATTAATTAAATGAATACATTTAGGACTAAAGTTTCTTATGAAAAGAAATGAGCTATTGTTTTTTTACATATTATCCTAAACTTATGGGTTTCTGTCAAACTCTCAACAGGCAGGGAAAGCCTGTGTGCTGTACAGTTCCCTACAGCAATTTCAATGTTTTTACAGACAAACGAACCTGACATGTTTTAGAAGGCATGAATAGCTGTGCTAGGTGTTTGCAAACATCAGCTCTTCACAGCAGTCTTTTATAGAACTCATTCATAACTTTATTTGTCCTAATAGTGTATAAATCCATGCCTCTTCCACTAAGTTACTCTTCAGTTTATGGATTCAACCAAATGGATAAATATATTCCCCAGTCAAAAAGCTCCCTATGAAGTCGGTGAAGTTCCTCCAAAAAATTGTAAAATCTTCTTTTTTTGCCTGAAACAGTTCATTATTCATGATTGTATAGGGACTGCATGTAGAACTTGGCTTAGGCATGCTCCTTCCACACTTGGCTCTCTAGTGAGCCCTTAAAATAGCCTTAACTCATTCATGAAGCTTTTCATTACAGTCTAGTCCAGTAACAAGAATGATCAATCTCTATCATGATCAAATGACAAGGCATGTGGAGCCTGCCTCTGTTTAACCAGTTGGTGTCATGTGTAGGGCTGTATCTGCTAGTTACATCTTGAATAAGTTTGTGTTGGGGCACACTGCATTCTTCTTGGACGTTTTTCAGAAGCTCTTTTACAAGGCTATGGAAATAGGAACAGATTTTTTTCCGCCCTCCCTTATGAAATTACTTTGAATTTTTCATTTTGGAACTTTAGCACATGGAGATTAAAGGTATATCCATAAAGTTATCATTTGCTGTAAGTTTATTATTTAGATCAGTCATGTCCATACTTCGCTTGTTGGCATACACTTGACGATTTGTACTGACATTTATGGTGTGCATCATATTAATGGCTGTGATTACCTTCTAAGATTGTTACATGTGAGTGAATTTGTCCTCTCAGAGGTACTTCTTCTATGTCTGTGTCGGTTTTGCAGATTCCTGTGCTTGCTGAGAAAGACATGACTAATGATTCAGAATGATATATAACCTGATAAGCTGTCAGTGACAGATATACATTACATGAGCTAGCAGGAGTCCAGATGTCAGTGTTATAGGATACTACTCTCCCTTCAGCAGTCTTTAATTGAGATGCAGCTTTGTTTTCTAGAATTTATGAAAATCTTAAAAATTACTGGACAGAGTTATTTGAGACTGGAGGATGGATGTTTGATGTTTCATATTCTCTTCCAAACATATTTTATTTATATAGGACTTGTACAAAATAATGTAGGTGACTTTTAATTCTTCATCATACAGATAGATGTATTTTGTTAAAGCAGGCCTAGCTCCCAAAGGAAATCACAGTGATGATTTGCCTTTTATTTCTTCAACTATACTCTGGAAAATTAGAAGAAGGAGAATTAAATCAACACTAATCTAAAACTGGCTTATTTAGTATTTTGACTAAGGTATGATCTTTCTTTTGAACTCTGTTTTAGATTTTTCCTCCTGTCCTTTTCATCTAAAAAAATGGCAACAGGGTGCTTAAAATTAGGAAAGGTGTTCTGGTAGTGAAGACACAGGAGCTGGGATCCAGGAAAACTGACTTTCCTATCCTGCACAGGTCTTGAGGATATTATATCAATTCATTTGGTGCTTCCATTTCCCCAAAAAGCCAGAATCATACTGTACATAAGCAGCCAGTAACCACTAGCTGACTTTCATATCCAGTGATGAAATTTATGATGCAAATGGAAAATATTATCTGCTTTTACAAATCTTGGCCAAATACAAAGTATCATTTGCTAACAAGAGGGCTTTGTCTGAGTTAAAAGAACTCAATAGTAATCTTATAATGTGATTTCTATGTTTCAATGCTGAACATGTGTAGCTGGTTCTACCATTTCCTATGAAGTGCTTCTCTTTTCCGACAGTAAAAGTAACAAGAGGCTTTGCAGTCATGAAGGAGGCAAATTGGTTCTGATTTATACAAGATTTCATTGCTTTTCACTGTAAAAATCTATCATAATTTGAGATTCCAAGATAATACATATATATACCCACATCTATATACCCACTACTTGGTACTCAGAAAAAAGTTTATGTAATTTCTTTGCATTTATTTACTTTTTCTGCATTTTTTTTTCTTGCTTCTGGTCATATTTAGTTGTACTTTGAAAACTGGAATGCCTTTAGGTACCTAATGGGGTTTTGGTTATAATCCAAATTTTTAAAAATTATTCAGTAATCACAATAGTGTGTTGTAACTCTTAATGTGGAGAAGTCAGCTTTGAATTTCATAAAGATATAATTTCTTATGGCAGTAAAACATCAAAGTGTTCTATATGTGCTATAACATTTGTTAATGTAGGATTTAAGTTGACACCTGCTTTCTGTTGGCAAAGGAATTCACTCAGGCTTGGGTAGAAAGGTGACTGTTGATCTTTGGCGCACAAAACCAACTGATTATTTAAGACTTCTTCCCTTCTGCTTTTCACAGAAGTAAAACTTACAAAGGAGTTTAGAACTGCCCTGGAGGGACCACAGTGACAGGCATCCTACAGGCAAACACCAGCTTTCCTTCCTCAGCTGACATTCCTCTGGAAAGAAAAAGCTCATTTGATGTTTTGGATCACTAAACTAATACTAAGAAGCTTCCAGAAACAGTATTTTCTCATCTGATTATTTTCTTTCCAGGACACAGTTGGTAGGTTTTTTTTTCCTCCTGTTTTTGTTTGTTTTCAAAAATTTGTTTGCTTGTTTGTTTGTTTGTTTTAAACAGTGTAATGAAAACCTGGTAATGACAAAAATAAGGTGATATGCAACTTGTGTGTGCCAGTAATGAGTATTTAGTATTAAAAATAATAAAAATTTTGTAATTATTCAACTACAAAAGAGATTCTAA
>VRYO01002482.1:2961029-3069907 GCA_009812075.1 Sialia sialis
CTGGGGCTGCGTTTAAAGGCTTCGCCAGTCTGTGAAAACTGTTTGCAAATTGAGTATCTGATAACACAAACTCGCGATCAAGCGATTCTGTTACTAACTCATTACTTTGTTGCACATGAATCCTTGCTTTTTAAAAAAAAAAAAAGTTCGGCTTATCACCCAGTGCGGCTTATTTATGGACAAATTGTGTGGTTTTCCTGGCTACCCAGAAGTGCGGCTTATAACCAGGTACAGCTTATGAGTGTGAAATTACTGTAAATTCTTTCAGCACACTGTGGCAATGCATTTCAGACACTGACAAGTTGGTGCTGGAGGGGCAGATAGAGCAAAGACACCATGCTCAGGCAGGCTGGCCAAGGAAGTCATGTTCTGCACCTTTTGCTCCTAATGTGCATTTGTATATTTTAATAGGAATTTTCATACACTGCTGTGCATGAGGCAGGCATGATAGGAGATAAAATTCTATAATTTTTCTCTTATCTAAAGCTCACCTGGAAAAAATAAACAACACATTTTGATTTTTTTCAGTCTAAGCTGATGCCAAGAGAAATTTAAACTCACTCTGTGTTCACTGATTCATCTTGAAAAATTTTCATGAGTTTATGCCTGATAATCTTCCTTGGTGTACCTGATAGAATTGTGCTGGAAGGGAATGAATTCTGACAAGTTTGGGGTAAAATAAGAACCCAATTCTTCTTTCCTACACTCTGCCTGTCATCATGATATGTGATTGTCTTTGCTGCAAAAGTCTTTCCTTTGCCACCTTTGCCACGAGGTGCATCAGAGAGGAAGCATTTTGAAATGCAATCCTAGTTCCTGAGATATAGAACTCATGGTCTTTAATTTGGATAGAAGGACAGTATAGAAATGGGGGTAAGATGCAATTTCATATCATACTCTCCACTGATCTTGGAAATTTCATGTTGAACAATAAAGAGGAGCACTGGGACTAGATGTAAAAAAACCCCAAACCTTAGGGGGATAGACCTACCTCAGTGTGATTCATTGATTCAGACACAGCTATATATGTCAGGTAGCGATGAAATGTTGAGACAGCTGAGATTGTTCACTAAGTGAAGTCAATCCCTTAGTAAGTGTTAGTGGTATTGAAATGAAGTGTTAAAGAATTAGTTAGCTGACTGTGAAAAAAAAAATGAATAGGTCTTTCAAATTACCTAATGGAAAGCTAAAGACATTAGCTTCCAGCCAGGGAATATTAAAGGCCTTGTGCTGCATTCATTGACACAAATGGAATGACTATGAATCAAGCTCTACTACAGAAGATAAACAGCTTTCTGATAAATATGTTTGGAAGGAATCCACTATCATGCATTTCAGGCTTCCCTAAAGCAGAAATAGTTCATGTGTGCTTAGACTGCTGAGCTCATTGCTACTTTTATTAATCATACCACTATAATAATTAAAGATCATCAGTAGTGTGTGTAGAATTTTAAGGATAAAATTAGTTTAGTGCCCTTAAAAAGCTTAGAGCTTAATGGGATATTGCATTTCTCCAACAAATTGTAGCAATTAGACTTTTGTTATGATCATACTTCCAAGGGATTTTCTCATTAGAAAGTGGGGGAGCTCTACCTAGAGTTCTAAACTTGCAGAGATTTATGTCACACAGAAAAACTTTCTTCTTCTCCCTCTCTTTCTGTGAAAGAAGTTGTCAACTCTGGCCTGAAAAGCAAGTGTTGCTCTTGAGTCACGGAACAGGTAAATTAGAGTATTTTGTTAATGAATGGTTTCAGTGCTTTCAATTGATAAAATTTGGAACTTGGGTCTGCCAGCTGACAACAGAGGAAGAATAAAATACTGTCTGGAGTCATGGAAAGTAATAAATCCTCCCATGACAATATTTAACAGGTTGGTAGAGGGGATAAAATTACCTTTCATAAAAATGCTGTGCAGATGGTTAAGCTATGGGAATTAAGACTGCATCAAAATTCTCTAAAAACATAAAATCATGGAAATTGTAGTGGAGATTGATTAAACTGGTGTGGAAATTGCTTCTGCCTTATAATCCTCCAAGGACTAATTCAAATATTTTGGTTAGTTGATAAATCATCCAGTGATTTTCAACATGTGCTGTGTTTTGATACTTGACTTAAACTCACAAATTTTACAAGTTAGCTCTTTATAATGGCCTAGTCTTGTAGGTATTATATATGCAGTGTGTAAAGGGAGCTCAACAACTGGATGATTTCTTAGATTTTATGCTTTTCAGGAATTAGACACTTGCTTTGACCTGTGTGTGGGTATTGAGTCCAATTGAGAGAGGTCTTGGTCTTTAGCAGCAGCGCTTTCTTAAGTCATGTAGGAGAGGACATGAAGCATCTTTCTAGTTTCTGTACTGAGAGGGTGAGGGACATGGACAAAGGCTTTGGCTTCACAAAAAATCTTACAATCCAATAGATCCTCAACAAACCTCAGTACTGAACTATATTATTTTCATGTACAGTCAGCTTAACTGTAATCATATGTGTAGATTTCTGTTAAATAAGATGCCCAGATTATTAGCACACTGTGACACTGTGACAATGATGTGAAAAACATTCTTTAAGGAAACGAGAGGCTTTGTGTCAGAATTGTATCAGACTTTGGTGATGCTCTGATGAGTGCCATAAAATTTCATTAAATCTGCTGCTGCCTTATACTCATTCAGTTTTGTGCTGGGTTCCAAAAAAATGGAAATAGCTGAGACAACTTGTTGTCTGACTTTACAAGACAAATTAGGTAAACTGTAGACCAAATCCACTCTCTTTGATTCTGTATTTTTATTATTTTCTTTCTTCAATAGTTGTCTGAACATATTTCAAAAAGAATGTTGTGCCTTTTTAAGAAACCAAATGTATATTGACATTTGATTTGAGATAGAGTCAGCATGAAATATAAACAATTTGTAACTGTTAAGATGCTTGAAGGCTTTTTCATTACATTCCTCTAAAATTTGGGCCACATAAAGGTCAGCAAAGAAAAGTAATAGTTGGGGAAAAAAAAAGGAAAAAATTTGTTTCAAGCAAAGTGAATGAAAATGAATAATTTTCTGTTAGGTATAGATTTGCAGAAGGGATTATTAAAAAAATAATGTTCTTTAAAAAAACTTTGCCTTTTCTACCAAAATGTTGTATATTACTTGCATGAAATACTTGTACAAAGCAAAGTTTTCATGATTTATGATGTTTACTTTTTGCATAGCTCAGCTCAACAATGAAAGGAGTCTGTGCAGTTGCTCTTGGGTTTAAAGTCAGCTGTTATTTAGTATCAACAGTCTATCAACTAATAAAAGCTACAATGTTTGATTTACAAACATCTCCCTCCAGGAGAAAGGTTTGTTTGTTGAAAAGGACCTTTTCCAGTGCTGTTAAAAGAATCACAGAAATACTTGGTGTTTGTTTTAGGTTTATACATCTGGCCTCAGTTTCCTATCAAATATTTGCACTTTCGAGCTAAAAATTGCTGGTTTCTGTCAGCAGTGCACATATCAACAAAGGAAAACAAGAACAGTAGTGGGAGTGGAAGACTTTGATCCTTCACATTTTTCTGTCCCCAACCGCTGACGGTGATTTTTGACCCCCATGTGTTAAAAAGGTCAAAGAATCCATTGCTAAGTTCATGCCAGGTGTCCTCAGATTGACAACAGATTTGTTTTATGGAGCACTGAAAATGGGGAGACAAAAGATGTTTGATCTGAGGTAGCATAAGAGAGGGAGAGTGAGGAAAAAATTCTTGTGTGGGCATTGTGCTTAAACCATCAGAAAAGCACTGGAGGGATAAAGTAAGAGCAGCAGTGGTGGCCAGTGATGGAGTCTCTGTCAACTAGGAAATCAGTTTTGTGAATGTATGCTATTTAACACATATTTTTCATAATGATATTGCAGTTTGCTTACAAGCTAATCTGATTATAAGAAAACGATAGAAAAATAAAGTAATACATATTCTGGGTTAGGAATTACCCAGAGGCTTGAGACATGCCACACGTTCATTTTTTGATAGTCTGGAAAAGAATGCACTTCATGTAAACACTTTTTTTTTTCCTGCTGCAGTAACTGAATGGTTCTTACAATGTGATGTTTTCACACATTAATTGAGAGATGTCAACAAAGTGAGCTAACAGTATTTCAGTGACAGTAAGTACATAAACATTACATTATAGAATTAGAGTGCTTTCTCTATAAAATGGATATTTAGGACAAATTTAACTGTAGAAAAAAATATAGATTTTTCTTTACAAGGTATAATTGTTGTGCAAAGCATTTTCGTCTTCCTAAATCAATGATTTTGGTCACTTTCTAAGATATTTCACAATTTCCTATAAGAACCTTGTTCCTCCATACTTAGACCTCATATAACTTTGCCACAATATGCAAAACCATTAAAACTAAGCTTAAGAGTATGCTTTTAAACTATCACAGATCTCTGTTGTTGTTCTAGACTCCTTTTTATAATATACAAATATCATTGGCATAAATATTTAATACAGTTTTTCATAAAAATATGTAATAAACATGAATGGCTCTGATAAGCAGGTATTATTTATTTATATACATCACAGAGTTTTTGAAGATTTGTTGTGGTACTTGCTTTTCCCAGTGCAGCAGGTTGCCTTCAATGTGTGCAACAGCAAGTACATGGGTAATTCTGTTGAGTGTGTGCACTTCATCAGGACTGAAGTCAAAGTGAAAAAAACACACCTTGATGGAGAATACCCAAAGGCAAGGCAGACTGAAAAATAAAGGGAAAAAATGTTATTATACTCATTTTAGTCATAGCAACTAGATACACAGAGGTTAAACCACTTGCCTCAGGCCATAATGAAAGACTGTGAAATAGTAAGGAACATAACCTGATTTTTTTTATCAATCCAGTCTTAAGCAGGATATATCCTTCCTTTTGCAGAATTGTCCTATGTAATTTTTGACAGTGTCAGAGTAGGATATTTGCCTTCTGTAAAGACTTGTGAGTTACATTCTGTTCAGGTGGAAATTTGCAGCAACTCAGTGCTACTCAGAAATTGTGGAAATTTGATGGTAGTGTGCAACTAAAATAATTATGCTAGCATAATTACTGAGAAGTAATTACTCAGTTATTAAGAAACTAGGTGTGTAGAAAGATGTGTACATGTCTGCGTAGAACAGGGAGGCAGCTTTCCTTGTGTGAGGCAGTTTTACTTGTGTCTTTTCACATTTCTTTAGATTTATTTATTTGAAGGACTTAAATGTAAATCTGGCTTGTGTAATGTGATTGAATTAGAATGCAAATCATATTTCTCACTGTCTTATTTGCATATTTGTGTACATAATGTGTGTTGATAAGACCTAAATTTACCTAACACTTACTAAAAAGAAAGAAAGGCAAAATACCCCAAATTCAGAAATCCCTTCAAATGTAAAATAATCAGAAAGAAGGAAAAGAAAGAGGATTTTTTTGTGCTTGTTGTTAAAAGCCCTGTACTAATTTGTATCCATTTTGGGGCTTAGTGCTCATGTGCCAACTCTTTTCCTGCTTGCTCACTGTGAAATGCATGGTTGCTCTTAGACAGGTTCTGCCTGTGTCATTACTGTGATAGTTTTCATTCACTCTATGGTGGTGATTTCAATGCTAAAGTGGTTTTCTCATGCTCATTACTTTCTATTTATATAATTAGTTGTGCAGCCCTTTTCTTCTTGGAGGAATCAAGGAAACAGCCTTTTCTGGTGTGCCAGGAAGTTAATTACACCCTTCAAATTCTGTCTGTGTACTTAAGTTATGAATGCTTTATTAGTAATGTACGGAGCAAGAAAATGGGAGAGAGTGGTGTGTCCTGAAAAGTAATGTTAAATTATCACAAAAGTCTTTCAAATTTTGAATTCCTTAATATGGTGAAGAATTCTTTTTAATTTTTAATATCTGTTCTCAGATTAGTAGAAAAGCTCACTGTGTTTGTGACACAATATGTAAATGCTTTCTGCCCTTTTAATTTGAAAATTAAAGATCAAAACAGCCTCACTGAAAGTTACTCACCAATCTATTTTTGTTAAAACAAAGGACATGATTTGACACTAACTACTGTACTCTAATTACACTTAGAATTAAGCATATCATTGAAAAATATGGCTTAAAATACAAAAAATAAAAAGAATTGCATGTGTACTTAACTTGATATTTGGTCAATAGTCACATTCCATAGATTTTCCTTTAAAGAAAACAAATTCAGTATGTTAGAAAAAGCTTCTCCTTCTATATAGGTGTGAGGCCTTTGACATCAATGACACTGTATAGTTTCTTCTCAGCTATTAAAAACTTCTGCTAAGTATTCTCAGTCATGTGAGCAGAGGTATTTTGCCACTTGTCAAACCTCCAAAATAAAGTTTTTTGCCTGGGTGGCTCAAGCTGGAATATTTAACTGTGCCTTTTGTCCTGAAATAAACATAGGCTAGTTGTATTTGTGAGGCTTAACAATTCCCATTGAATGTATTAATGATGTGGTCTTTGGCAGTATCCCCAGGCTTTTGACAGTCAAAGTTTGTTTAGACAAAAGGAGTATTGGTGAGAAAAGAATCAATATGAATTTAATATGGAATTATGAATTAAGCCTGTTAAACTTGCATGTCATGTTAACTTTTCACTTCTAAGTGCTTCAGATATTTTCTATTTTCTCTATTAAAACCCAGTAGTCTATCTTCATAGTTTTATCAAACCTCATGCACAGTTTTTTGGTTGTTTGTTTTTTTTTTTTTTTTTAAATTATTTCCATTTTCTCCCAGATACTAGCACTGATAGAGATTTTAGGTCACAGGAAACCCTAAAATATTTCACTGTGTCTCTTGGGAAAAAAACTGATTGAGAAAACTATTGAGATTGGTTTAATCTGTCTGTTAATACATGAACAAGGATCTTCTTTCTGTTTTTTTCCCTTACTTTTTTTCCCAAATATGTTTGTCTAGAGTACAGTTTCCTGCATTGTACCCCACACTAAGTAGGATGTTTTTTGACTCCTGCTGAGCAAATAAAGCCAAACAACTTTCTGTCTCAGCTGAGGATTTTATTCAGGTCATGTTTAGATAATTTCTAGCGATATCCTTACTTGGTTAAAATTGAAACTTTGGCTGTAGGAACTGGAGTCTTCTTGTTCCTATTGTGTCTTTTCCTTAACCTGGAGTGAAAATACTTCAGTTGACTTTAGCAGAAGTGACTTTAATTAGATCAGACCGTGCTAAATGTGCAGATTCATTCAGAATGGAGAATGTTTTCCTGTAATTGCTCTATACTCGGCAGTTTATAAATATGTTCATAAAGCAGCTTAGGCTGATGGGAGCTGATGAGATTCTGAGCGATGTAATTATATACTTTCACCATCTAGTACAACCAAAAAATGTTTATCTGTTTTTTTTTTTCTTGTCTATATTAATAAGCTGTAGAAGTAAATAAAAATCCCTGCAGCAGTGGAAAGCATAATCATGCTGATTGTTTATTCCGAAAATCCCATTCACTTAAAGGGATGGTAGTCTTGTCTTGAGTAGCATCACTGAGCTTTTGTTGTAACAACCAGAGATGAACCTGGGCTCTAAAGATTGCATTTTTAATAGTAATGCAGCAGTTTTGGCATAACAAACTTTGTAGTGAGGTCCATGCATATGAACTCTTGGACAGCTCAGGGTGAAATCCTTACAGGTATTATTTCACAGTGATCTAGGTGATATCTGGATATAATAGCTCTTCTGAGCCTGATATGCCCCTGCCCCCCTTTTTGAATCAGTGGTGTAATTGCTGTGACTGGTCCTATCAACCATAACACATACAGATATTAATCATCATTCTTTTGCCTGTCTCCCTCTGGGGTTACTTCTCTGCATCTCACCCTGCTTACTCCTTAATTGTGTTTGGGGGCCCCAGATTTTCCTTGCATTTCTCAGTTTTTTTCCTTAGATCATTGCTACATTGCAGACAGACACAACCTGCATTACCTTTGTTGGCTTTTTGCCAGACACCTACTATTGTTTAATGTTCAGGTAACCCACACTAAACACTGCATTGCCAGAGCTTGCTGTAAAGGCAGTTTTACAAACTCTCTGGGAAGCTAAATGGAAAAAAACCAAAGGTAAACCATCATCTTTTATAACTAATTATACTGTCTTTTGAAATTCACTTACAAATAGGGGAACACATAGAAATAATATAAACCCAGAAGAAACTCCCAAAATGATGCCCAGGTGCACTATGATGCAGCATTCAGAATTGACTTGCTCCCTATAAATTTCTAAGATAACTTCATCCACAAGACTGCTCACTTAAATATGATGGGCAAGATGGGTAGAAAAGGGAAAAAGGACAACTTCAGGAAACATTTTTCTCCCTAAACTTTATGTGTAAGCCAAAATTTTCTCACATTCTGGCTGCTGTGACTTTCCTTTCTTACAGTCCCCAGGGAAAAAGAGCTGTTTTCCTCATGACAGGCTATAAACAGTCTTTGAAGAAAGAGTTTCCCAGGCAGCCCTGCTGATGTGCCCACAGGGATGGCGAGCACTCCCTGCCTGATAGAGAGGGTGGCTGGAAGCACTCACTGCAATTTTCTACCATCACAGGCTACTGCTTTCCTAAAGAAGGATGAAAATAGACTTCCCTGCATTCCAGCATCTATGGATCATGTCAGATAGTTGAAATAGTTTATGCATGGATTGCTTATTGACCAGTTGCCAAATTGTTACTGATGCACTTGATTCCCTCATGCTAACTTAATTTCTAGTGCACAACTGTAACATAAGGAAGCTTTCATGAAGTCAAACTAACAACTGCCTGATTTGTGAGTATATAAATTGTACCTCAGGTAAACACCACAGAGCCAGTCACCAGGAGCCCACTGAGTGCAAGCACTTTACAAAGCAACAGGGGTTTTTAGCAGATAGGGAGAAAATTCCTCTGGAATTCATGTCTGCACACAACCTGCCTTCGATAGACCGGGCTGGGATCTGGCACGTGACAGTTTCCTTGTGCCAGTTACTTCTGCTTGAGCTTTGAATTGCCACCTTCCATGACTCTCCATCAGTTCTGCTCTGTGTCTTCCAGAACACTGCTTACCTGCCACTGCCATGCAGGGCCACTCTGCAGATTATTAAGCCCCCAAGGAGCATTGTCTGAAATGAAAAAATAACAAATAGAGATGATTTTAAACTTTTACATCCTATTTTAAAAAAGATGAATGGGAAAAGTTTTATTGTAATCTGTTCAAGCCAGAACTTATTCCTTGGTATTTATCTCATGAAAGAGCAAATCCCCATATATTGAGTTGCAGCTTCCTGAAGCTCAGCTCCTCCACGCAGGTGTGATTCAAAGTGAACTGGTTTTTAGTTCAGGATTGAGCACCTGTAGCTCCCACTAGCTTCACTGGGAGCCATTTTCACTCATCATTTGGGGTAATTGGGCCCTTGGAGATTCTGGCAACAATACTTACAGGCATGGCCAGGAGGTATCCCTGCCTGTGGCACAGTTGTGGCAGCCTGTGATTTCAAGTGTTCTTGCTGAGTCCAAAAAACGCTAGCAATGAATCAAGGCAGAAAAATTGTAACCTTGAAGTTTGGGGCTTTTTTTGCTCTGATTTGTTTTGTTTTGCTTTTGTTTTTGTTTCCATTTCATTTTTCAGGCAAGTATACATTTTTATGTAGCTCTTTTCTCAAAGCCTCTTCCTGCCCTACAGAAAGTGGTCCTGTAGATGAAATTCCAAACTTTTCCTTCTGGAGGAAGGAAAATCTGCAATCCTGCAGATTTACAGCATTTTCAGAGTGCTTCTTTCTATTGCAACCAAATCACATTTCCTGATAATCTTACTCTTCCCTCACTTAATGAGAATTTTTAGGCATTTTACCAACACAAGCCCTCAGCTGGTCTGTGCATACCATTTTTCCTTCTCTGTGGTTCACTTGTGAATTTGTAGATACTATTTGCATTTTGCGGATGTTTCTCACTGAATTTGGGAAATTAAGCAGGTTTTTGAATGTATTTTGATTGGTTGGCAGTAAATCTCAGTATATAATTTTAGAAAAAATATTAAATCATCAATAGGTAATACTAATTGCCACACCTGACAGAGATTCTGTGTGTTTTAGAGGGACACTTTAGTAGCATGGTGTTGTCTGTTCTCAGCTGTAAACGCATTTAGTAGAATATTTACCAGTATAACTTCAGATTATTATTATAGTGAAACAAGATTACCATACATGGAGGGAGTAGCACAGAAGTCTATTTCATCTGTGGAAGGCTATGAAAAATCTACTGCTATATTTAAGAGATGGACAAAAGTCAGAAAGGACAGAGTAAAGAGGATATTTAATGTCACAGCTAAACAGCCATCAAAAGACGAAAGGTACACAAACCCTTCTGCATGCCAAAAAAAATCAGAAAAATATATCTGATTTAAAAATTGCCATACTGAACCCTTGGAATTAGACCTCGCTTCAAATGTCTATCAAATGTGATTGTGTACAACAGGGCCATCAAGCTTAACTTTTGTCAGGAAATGGTTAAGAATGAGAATTCTCACAGTCTATGTATTTTCCTATTTTGTGTTACCATGACAGAGGATTTTGAGGACTGAGCTACATTGCTGTCTGTTTTATGTGGTTTTAGGGGAGGACAAGAGCATGTTTATATTGGGTAAAACTAGATGTGTTACAAGAGCTGATCAATGGGATCCTCCAATGGATAGGATTGCAGTCAGAGGCTGTAGCTGTGTGAGCTCCTTCAGCCCTGTGAACCACTGGATTTTCCTTGGGCTCTACTCTGATCATGTTGGCGAAACCAACGTGATCTGATTCTCTGGACAAAATTGCATAAGGAGGTCAAAGGGTCTTACCCTTCGTCTTTCCTTACAGGGAGCTGGATTTTTATTCCTGTGCAGTTTGGAAAAGGTGTGTTTTCAGACAGGCAGGGGTGGTAGTTTGCTACTGCGCAGGATCAATTGCTAGAAAGGGGGCGTTGACTTTTTGCAGCATCCAGAGCACTGGCTGACATGGAAGGATCAATATCAGATGGTTGGATGATGAAGTTTTGACAATTGTTTTTATATCAACACTTTCCTGAAGCAAGGGAGGGAAATTCTTCCGTGCTTGCCAAGGTCTGCATAAACCACCAGTCACTTGTGGCAGATTGCATATTGATCCACGCTTTAACATTAGTGCTTCTTGGTTCTCAGTGGTGAGAGAAGGGCTGTCTACAGATTTCCATCCCTTCCTCTTCTGCTCTAGTCAGTGTAGCAGCTCAGCACCACAGTTTCTTTTCTACTTCTCAACGAAATCTATGGGCTTTGAGATGCAGGCTCCATGTGGAAAGGCAGAGAAGCTGGAATATCGCAGCTGCTTCCTGCAAAGAGCCACAGGCCAGATTCTGCCTCTCATGCCAGCTGCTGTGGGAAGGGCACAAGGGGCTTAGACCCACAACAGGCACCTGCAGCCGAGCCCTGGTGCCAGCCAGTACTTCCAGGACAATTCACAGTGCCAGGAGCCTCATGGAGTCACAGGGTCACTCTTCCAGGGTTACAGACCATTGCTTACAGAACGAATATTCAATGGTTAGCAGTGACTTATAGCCCTGTGAGACTTTATTCAGGTTTTGGTTGACTGGCCTTCTAACAGGGAAAAGGATGGCAGCTCCCTCTAAGCTATAGATGGCAGCAGGCTGAGGGATGACTGAAGGCAGGGTGAGAACAGTGGAAATGCAAGAGGTGCTGGGTTGGTGATAGACCTTACTTTCATAAAAGGAGCAGAAAGCAATCTAATAGCTGGGACAATTTAGTGAGGCTGTGCAGGATCCTTCACAGTGCTAAGCTGAGAAAGGAAGCACAGAGACTGAATAGCAAACAGTCTGAATAAAAATCAGCTACAGCTGCTGAGTAGGGAGATGGTGCCTGGTCCCCAGGATATTCTGGGTAAGAAGTAAAACTATGAAAATTAACTTTGGGAAATGCAAGACATAAAAATAACTGGAAAATGTGACTACCCTAAAATTTCTATGTCATCTTAGCATCCAGAAGATGAAGCAGATGAAGTATTTGATAGCTAATTATGTTATAAATAGCTTGGGAGGGATTTTGGTTTAAAATTATACTGTCCCTATAATTTCAACATTTTATTTAGGATTGAGAAGCAGCTAAATGAAAGAGAAAAGGAAGTGTGATAGGTGATGTTCAAGGCTAAAACTTCAGTTAAGCTGGAGAACAGTTATATTAAACAATACTAATGTTTTGAAGGGACTAGGGCAAGAAGGGCAAGAAGAGTAATTTCTGGTCTCTAGGAGACAGTGTAAAGCATGAAAGGAAAAAGCATCAGCCATATAAAAAGCTATCTTTACTGTTTTTTAATAAAAGCCTTAAGTTAGAAACATTCAGGAACAGGAAAAGAAAAATGCAGAAGTCCTTTAGACCTAAGCAGCTGAAACAACTGGTGAAGATCAACATATCTGCCATGTAATGCAAGTAAATATTTTCTAGTAAGTTCTGTCACTAAAGCTGTAACATAACTGAAAACAAGATTTCCATGCATGAAAAGATATGGAATAAACACTACAACATTGAAACCAGAACTGGACTTTAGAAATTATAAAGCGTTTCTGTCTTTGATGATATGATGATAGGATCTCAAAATTGTTTCCACATGATTTTTTTTTTTCTTAAGATAAAAATGTTCTTAAGGTTGAAAGGAAATTAAAATGTTTGGAATAGCTTATTGCTGTTTATCCATTTATTACTTTCCTGACTACATATTGCATAAATAGAGATGTAAAATATAAAGTCTAGAAACTTTTCTATTAAAATTTTACATCAGTAGACCATTGATGAAATAAAGATTAGAAGTTTGATGTGATTGTAAGAAATTTGTGTGGCTTCTCTGATGCACAAAATATACTTGTAAGCTGTTGGATGGCATAAGGACTTTGCATCAAAATACTTTTATCTGACTCAAGATACGTATGTAAAAGAAATTCTGAGCTTTTAGGGAAAAAAAAGTCCCTATCTCAGTGTTACTTTAAAGAGTACTCTGATTGAAATTATGATGATGGTTAGAAAAACAAATCTGACTGACTTCCAGATTTTTTCCAAGATGCAATGCCCTTTTAAAGGGATAATTTGACAGGGAGAAAAAAAGATTTTTAAGGCAGAGATGCTTTCATCTGAAGTTATGAAGTAACTACCTTAGCCCCATTATTTACTACTATAAATAAGATAACTTCTGAAACAATCTAGCTACTTGTAAGAGCTAAGCCATGACCTGCAGTTTACAGATCTGGGTGCAGTTTAACAGCAAAGGAAAAAGTAGTAAAACCCCAAACAAATCAGAAATAGATTATAGAGGTGATGAACTTTTCTACTGATATTTCATTAACACCTCAGCATGATATAAGAGGCATAGACTTACTCTCTCTTTGCCACCCCCTGGAAGCAGAAGAGGGAATTGAATTTCCTTTGTCATAGTGAGTGAGGCTCAACCTGGGTAGGGGATGAGAATAATGATGCAGAACTCTGGATTTCTCAAAGAAAATCAGGCCAAAACCCTTGTCTTCAACATAAAATTGAAATCTCAGTCTTAGTTAACTGACTTGGGGGGGATGGAGAAAGACACTTATACCATCTCCACACAGTCAGGACCCATGGCTGCCCATCCTTCCTTAAAAAAGACAACTGCAAAGATGAAACCAGCCACAGTTTAGAAGTGCTTTTCTAGAACTCCGGGCTGGTTTTAGGCATATGGTGGCCAGCTGTTGTCAGGCTTATGTTGACATGCTAGGATTTGTAATGTTGTGCACAGTGCAAGTTTTTCATATATTACTTTAGAACAAATTTAGGGGGGATAGAATAGAAAGCAGAAAGAGCAACTATTTTTAAGACCTGCTGTTTATCATATTTTTTCCAGGCTGAACATTCTCAGAGTTGACATAATCCTGAGAATTTGATTTCAAATTATTATTTTTTTATGCTCTGCAATACAATTGTGGAAATACAGTGATCATTCTACAGACACACCTGCACCAGTCAGCAAGCGACAACTCTGAATCAATATCTCTGCTCAGTGACATGGCTCGCACAAGCATGTCTATTTGCAAGGAGGAGATTGTATCTCCTGACTAGTATATTCCACTCTTTGTATAAGATTTATGTTAGGGAACTATTTAACTTCACTTCTCATGTACACAGCCAGCAAAGAATGTCCAGTGACAGAAGTAAAAGACTGGAAAGGAAATGCAGGTGTCATCTATTCCATCTCATCCCCCTGCTCTACAGAAAAAAATCTCTAGGGAGATGGTTGTCATACTGCTTCTTAAAAACCTGCCAGCTGCAAGGGTGTCAGAGCATTCCTACATAGCCTTTTCCAGTGTTTAATTGTCCAGGGTTTGACCATTGACAACTGCTTCCTAATATATTAAGCCCCCACTGCTGACACTGAGTATTCATAAATCCTCAAGGAACCTTGGAGAAAATCAGTCTTTATACTCCTCATTGCAATATTTCATGTAATGAAGAATTTACAGTCTTCAGATTTTTGCCTTAAAAATGGAAGAATTCAGCTTTCCCCCCACTTTTCTGCAAAGCTTCAAAATTTCCAAACCCCTCAGCATTTTTGTTGTTCAACTTTAGATTCTCACTAATTCCTCTAGCTCCTTCCTAATGAAGCACTTCAGTCATGACATCATCAGAGGAAAACAGAATTACTGCTTGTGCCTATGGATGACCTCCCAAACAATATTCCTTTTCTTGCAGCATCTGCATAATATTAATTTGACTTATTTTATTGCTGTGTTGTTACTCTCAAACCTTTCTTCAATGCTGCTGCCAGCACAGTAGTTTCCCAGTTTGTTTGCATATTGGCTGTTTTTCCTTTCTAAATGACATACTTTATACTTTTTCAGTGCTGTTAATACAGAAACACTGAGACTTAATAGAATTATGTATTGCCCGTGCAACATTCCCATAAAGCATCACCTGATTCTTAGGTTTAAAGATCATGAATGTTTATTTACGAATACCTTGCTATTTTTTTTATTGTATTTGTCACTGTGCTCTGCTTTGTATATGCTTCTGCTTGCTCATGCATGCTTTATTAATATAGAACTTAGATCTCATTAGCTTGGTAATTAGACCAATGATAAACAGCTGTTTGTTTACTGTGCCGGCCAAGATTTCTACAGAATTTCCTTACCTTTCATGCACAGTTGTTTGGAATCTCTGTTGCAATATAAAAATTATATGGATCTGTAATATCTGCTCTTAATTGTTATTGCCAGCTCAGTACAATATCAGACAGAGAGAAATAAAAGAATTGGAGCATCCTTTCGACATCCAAGACACCAGATCATCTGTGCTAGTAAAATACTTAGATCTCCCCGCCTTAGACTAGAGTTCTATAGGCCGTACAAACACACAGAAAGAACTTCCAAAAAACAGCAATGGAATACAGACAGAGGGATGCATAGCAGTATTATATGTCATTTCTGCAAATTGAGTTAGATTGAATGTTAATAACATGCAGAAGCCTCTTGCAGTCGAGATTTTCAGAGCTCCTACTTGCCCTTAGATTTCAATCCACTTGGCCCCCTGCTTCCCCATATACAGCATTCCCAGGACAAGGAGTCCCCTGTGGATAAGTGATGAATCAATCCCTATGATAGAGGAACTAGTCAGAAGAATTAATATTAATCTTTTGGAAGTTACATGATAATAGGTATATTTTTGAGATCAGAATAACACAGTGCTGCGACACCTGGAGAAATGAAGACAACAAATCAGTGTGGATATCCACAGTGCTCTGAAAAATCTCCCAACTGGTGGAACTATTTCTATATTCCTGAGTTCATGGATTAGAGTAGAACACAGGAACCCGCAAAAAAACCCAACCAAACAACCAAACCAAACTAAAAAACCCTAAACAAACAAGCAAAAAATTCCCAACAAAAAAGCATATAACCCCACAACCCAAACAAAAAAAAAATCCCCACTACCAAAGAGATAACAGAAACTTACCCTTATTCTCATCTCTCTGAAACAGCATATGTTGGTTGAACTAACCCCCTCTTCATCCTGTAGTATTTGCTGATTATCAAACTGGGAAGTAACCATTGGATATGTAAGCAAATTCTTGAGGAAAAAAAAATATTGTAAAAAATAATGTACAGAGAGAGCCTTCCCTTTCCTGACTCCCTGGAGTGTTCCAGAAAGTAGAGCAGGGAAATGTATGAAATCCTTGCAGAGAAGATTTCATAAAATAAAGTACCTTCTCATCTAAGGCAATACACATACAGAGAAAAGATCAACCATTTCCTAGACAAACCCTTCTTTCAGTTTCTTTATCCAGCAATAATTTACTTAGCTAGTTGAGTCTTCAGGTGGTTAACAGCCTAAACCAAAAGCTCACTTAGGTAGGGAGGCCTTTAATCATGTGTTGTCTGTATGCTTTTTTGTTATGTCAGTGTTAGAAAGGAAGTAAGCATGACCCATAAGATTATTTGCTAAAAGGTTTATCAGAATCAGGCAATTAGCTGTCTTCTCGTTAATCAGATTGCCAAAATGTAATGGGTATTCTACATTTTGTGCTGTGATTTAGTTTTCATTGATTTCTCTGGCCTTTCAGTTTATTTTTAGAAATAGAAAATGTGTCATTCTGGCTGCTTTTTTCATTTCTGAGAAAACAGAATGTCCCACAGTGGGAGAGTTTTCAGGTATTCATCAGCTGTTCTTGAAAAAACATATGATCACACCATGGCTGCTCTGAATCTCAGTAGATGAAAGTGGAGAAATAAATTGCAGAATGCTTTAGGATGTGAGGAGTTGAGAAGAATACGTATATTTGAGTCTATTTTTTATAATGGTAGCTGTCTTTTCTGAAAAACTTTATCCATAGTGCAGGAGAAATCTTTGCTGTCTGATGTAGGATATTTATATTCAAAACTAAAGTTGTCTGAAAACTAGTTTGTCGAAATCTCAAAATGCTCCTGAGTGTTCTCAAATATAAACAGAAAAGAAAATTTTCAGTATTTGTACTTTTATTTAATTCTTGGAACGAGTCAAGTAAGAGGGGCTGTGATTTCAGGACTTTGTGTTTCTGAAGTGTTTGTACTCTGGCACAATTGGCTGGCATGAATTTGACTTTTCCTTTGAAATCAGTAAAAGTCTTATGTATTATACTCTCTCTCCCCTTTTTCCCCACTGCAAGTTTAATGGATACTCCTCTGGGAAGTGTACTCATGTCCCCACACCTCCAAAGACCCCATACAGGGAAAGGAGCAGCTTTCAGAGAGAAGGCAGAGAGAACAGAGCTGTGCTCATCCTCTGCTGAGTGGGGTCTGATAGGAGATGTGTGCAGCATAAGGCTGCCACGCTTTTCCAAGTCCTGCCTGAAAGTACTTCTGTGGTTTGAGCATGATTTAGCCGCTATGTTCAACTCAGTTACAAAATCTGTTGTGTGAATGAACTGGGAATGTGTTGTCCAAAAGCAAGTTAGAGTCACCTAGAGATAAGGGCTTCTCTGCAGTTGTCTTGGGCTTCCTGGTGATCTCTAGGATTCCCTTGCAAGATTGCAGAGACTGTAGAAGACCTTCAAAGCAGAAAAACAATTGAGAAACATTATTTTGAAGGTATTTTCTGTCCTTGACGTTTATTTGTTGTTTATCAGAACGTGATTGAAATTTTTGCTATTAAATGCAACTAAATTTCCCCGAAATAATTCTGCAGCTATCGTTTTTAGTCATATCATCCGGTTCTCTGTGCATTTTCCTCAGTTACTCAGAATATGTGTGTTCGCAGAGGTTCACAGTGTTCGTTTTCATCTTGAAAGCTCCTGTTCTCTTAACAAACTCATTTAAAAACTTGCTTTTGGAGAGAGTTGCTTATAACATACAAAGCAAAATTAAAAGTAACTTTTTCTTAGATGATGTCTGTGATAAAGCAAAATTACTTAAGTAACAATTTCAACATTAATAATCTGTCAAGAAAGTATGTATTCTTTAAAATAATGAAAATGTATAAATTTAGGAGACATTTGCAAAATGTGTGGAACTCAGAAAACTAATTCTTTGTTGCAAGCTGTTTTCTCAACTCTAATTAGTATTGATATTGGCTGCTATGTTGTAAGTAAAGAGTTGCTACAGTTGATTACATGCAGCAGGGGATGGACTGCTGGTTTCCTGAAAGTATGATTGTGTGGTAACTATCATTGATTTTTCTGTATTAGAATATCTCCTATGTTATTTTCCAGGCTATGCTCCTATTTCCAAAGCAATATTTAATTCCCAACTGACAGATTGCAATTCATAAGTATCTTGTGAGGAAGTCTAACTAGCCTTTTTGACTGCATGTAAATCAGGTGAGGTCCTTAGCTTTTGTTGTCTGTGAGAAGTCTCATTGCTGCAAGTGATGTAGTCCAGGATAATGAGATTGGATACTGATAATATATAGTGGCTATGTTGGCCCTGCAGGAGATGGTGCACTGGCACAGTCCCATCTCAGTGGAGCTGCAGTACATAGTGCGGAAGCAGATTTCCATCTCTGTTGGAGGAGGAATTCAGGGAAATTCTAAGCTAGTGGTGGCACACCTGGCACAGCCCTGGTTACAGGCTGGGGGAAGGACCTTCAAACTGAAGGCAGGAGAACATGAGTGGAGCTGCTGTCTGCCCACTGCTTCATCTAATAAAGCAATGATGGAGAGCTCAGTGGAAATCAGTTGTGCCACAAATTCCTGATTCAAAAAGTAATCAGTGGTCAACAGGAGTAAGACATTGACAGAACTCTACTGTACCTTAAAAGCAAGGTCAAATTAAGTAACATTTTACTACGAAAAGGTAATTGCTGCAACTGATTGCAGAAAGACTTCAGTCCTTGGAGTTTTTGTACCATGAGGTGCTGCATGTGGCCACAACTTCAAAAGAATGTATTTAAATTTCTGGTTTCTTCTGTCTTGTAGGAGGCAGGGGTGTGAATTCAGAATTCCTCTATTACTGTTGATGATAGATCCTGGGTACTACAGTCTGCTTGCCATTAATTCAGGATAATTAATGTAAAGGAAATCTCATTGTAGGGAGCAGAGATTGGATCAAACAAAAATCCAGGAAAGACACATTGTGTAGTCATGACATTAGGAGGTGAACATTGTTCCAAAGAAGAGCACAGCAGGTGAAAGAGAAGAAGATGCATGAGCTGTTAATGTGGACTTTTGGACAGCTTTACTTTGAAGGGACTGTGTAATTTATATACAATTATGAGGAAAGCTGTGAAAAACCACTGCTGGAAAAGAAGGAAATTGGGATATTTTCATTGCCATACTCCCTTCTACTTTAAGAAGTGATAGGTCACATTCCAGTGGAGAATTGTGGTTTCTGCTACAAGATCTATAAACACCCCAAAAAGTTTATGGCAAGTGAAAGAACTGTGAAATTTCCCTCTGCTCTCTCCTTTTAAATTTATAACCTGAAAAATGATCCTGTACAGTGCTGTGGGAGAGATGAGTATTAAAAGCATTTTGCAAGGCAGAAAGATTTTTCTGGATTGGGATTCCTTTATGTAATGAATCTCCATCCAAGCATGACCCTAAAAAAATTACGGAAGATTTATCTTTTGATCCTTACTAGTTTAGCTCACAATTCTGTATATTTTATATCTTGCACTACTCTCTGCTGATGAAAGTTGATGGAGGTCCAAAATTTTGTGACAGGGATGACAGAACAGGGGATGAAGGATCATGTATGTTACTCTTTCTTCATATCTGCATTTGGCTTGTAATGCAATGCTTCTTGCATGTTGATTTTGTGGGCTGTGCATGGTTATAGTACTAAGAGAAGAGAAGTGTCCTTGGATGTAAGTTCAAAAAAATGCAAATGTTGAATTTCTAGTTGTGAAGTGAAATGAATTTCAGAAAGAGTTGTGTGGCTTTAGGGACAATTGAGGTTGGTGTCTTTGGCAGACTCTGCTTCTACAAAGGCACCCTGAAAAAAAGGGAGAAAGTTCCTAAAAAAATAATTACCTGATACATATTCCTAACAGGGATTGTCTCTTTATTTGCTGAGAGGGCATAATGGGAACCTGATTCTTGGCTGAGGTTTGAAGGCAGTACAAGAATATAAATAAAATATTAATAGTTCTGCACAAAAGGAATGTCAGTGTTATTGTAGAACTTTTACAAAGTAATTCATCCCATAAATTGACCCATTTTCCTTTTGACAAAGGAATGAGAGGACTGTCTTTTCTATGAATAAAAATCTCTATTTGCTTTAATAGTAAATATAAATAATTTTAGCGGTGTTAATTTAATATTAATCAGATTTTTAAAATTTTACTTGTTATATTTTCATCATATCTGATGGCAAGCTGGAATGAGGTGGTTCAAATGCCCAGATGTGAAATCAGTCCTGGCCTGAAAAGCTAGCAAATGAGACCTTACCAGTAAAAAACATCTGTAGACACCAGAGCATATCTGCGCCTCCAAGGAAGGCACCACACTCCAAACCACGGAGGGAATTTGCTGAGGCCTCTGTGCAGAAGAACACGAGGTTTCAGGTGGAAGATGGTGTGGCTGCAATGTGGAAGTTGCTTCAGCACTGTGATGTTGGTGGATGCAAGGGAAAGGAAAAGAGACTAATTTTTTCTCATAGTTGTCTCAAATGGTCAAATACTTGTAAAGAATATGGAAAGGACTGGGAAGCAGATTTAGAGAATGGTACAGCAGCCTTGAAATATACTTTGTGGAAGGTTTTTGATGGGGTTTGTGTCATGGAGGGTGAAAGGACGGTTACAAGTGAAAATGGAAGAAAACACCAAGACTACCTCCTGCAGCTAGCTGTGCTCCTTTTCAGGTGCCATTCCTGACAAAGCTACTGCTGTATACATAATTTTTATAGAGCTTTAGATAGTTTCAAGGTGAAAGGTGTTAAAAATGAAAGAAGATTATTACTACTATTATTGCTTTCCCTATGTTCTTTGTTCAGAATTATCATCTAGAGTTTTTTCTTCCTTTTCACAATAATTTTCAGTCCCAAACAAACTGCTACTTTTTCTGCTCAGACTGAGATAGGACTGAGGACTGTTCTGGCTTGGAAAATGCTACAAGCTGACTATGAGAATTACTATAGCGTTGGAATGTGCTCTAATCAGTGGGGAAAGTAAAAAAAATATAGTAGGACTACTTGATTTCTCTTGTGAATTCACCATCATTTATGTGAGATGTAACTAACTCATAATTGAAAATCTATGCAGTGGAACAAGTAAAACTTGTCTTACACTGTGCTTTCCAAAGCATAAGGGAATCTTAGCTTCATGCAGGCTTTTGTTTTGTTATTATGACAATCAAAGTGTACTCCTGAGTTTATTAAGTATTCATACAGAGAAACAAACCTTCATGGCAGCAACACTAATCAATAGTATATTTTGTGCATTAATATTTTTATCACCATTCAAGAAGATGGGTACGTTTATATCCTGTGTTCCCAGGTGGAGCTGCTTTTCACCTGAGACTTGCCCCTAGATTTTGATCTGTGGATGGAGAAATGCATGAGCTGTCTGACAGAGGGCTGAGAAGGGACACTTAATGGTGATGTCTGCACTTGTGACCCTCTCTTAGCTGCCCTGTGGTCCTAGTCCTGCTGGAGATACAGGGCAGCCCTGCTGTGCTGTGGCAGGAACCCTGCCCCTCTTGCCTGCAGAGCCATCAGCATTTTATGCCTTCCCTGTACCGGGAGCTTCCTCTTGCTTGCTGGAAGGCTGAGCAGGTTACAGCACTCACTTGTGATGGAGCAAGTGGGTTTTCTCTCTGTGAGACAATGAGAGGCAGAAGAATATTTTTAATACTGGGAGAAGAATGAGTAAAGGGGATATCTGTGTCCTTATACACACAAGCAGGTCCATATAGCAATTAAGTGATACCATGAATCCTAGTTATTCCAAAATTTTTCTTTACCTGATAATATAGAATTCTGCTTATGGTTCTTATAACTTGCCTTTTCTGCAAGCTGGCTCTGTAACCAAAAAAGCTAAGAAGTTATACTGATAAAATACTACTACAACTACAACTATGACTATGAGTACTACTACTGTGACTACTACTACTACTATTTTAAAGTTTGGGGTTTTATTTAAAAGATAGTGGCCACAACTCAAGCCTGATATTTTTTTTCTGGATATTAACCAGCTGACCAGTGAGTACTTGCATGTTGAAACTAGGCTCAACCCTGCCGTCCCTTCCACCATCATATTTTCAGGCTTAAAGAGGCACCTGGGATTATTGTTGGGTTTTGCAGGTAGGAATTAGACAAGGTTACAAAACTGTAGGAAATCAGTTTTATTTATGGTATGTGGAAACTGAGCTTATCCTGTGGTCAGTCAATTCCAGATGCTGGGGCTTTAGTTAAAATAAATCATGCTATTCACACAATGAGAGCAATGAAGCAAAAAAGAAGATGCAAAGTTAAAACATAGATGGAATAATACAGTCAAAGGAAGAAAAGAAATGAGTAAAGGAAAGTAGAAGGAATGTAATATAAAGAAAAATCTGTTATACAAAATCCAGTTTTTAGAGATATAACACAACCTTTTCAACTAAAAACTTGTTTCAGTAATATCATAATTACACAGAGTAGGTGGAGTAAAAAAGGATTTTTTTTTTTTTTGCATCTGTTTCAATTTATCGTCTATGCTGGATACCACAAAGAAATCCCTTCAAAGAATCACTTTAGTTCATAGACAGCACATATGATTTTTTTTGCTCTATGCTCCAAGACTGTATCAATAACCACATACTTCAATAAAAATATGTCTTCAGAGAATTGCTCAGTCCCTTCCATATCCTTCCTCAGAGGCCTTTATTTCCTTCTTAACTCTTCTCCTATTTTACTTGGTAGTTTATGGACTGCTAGAAAGATGATGCCTAAGCTGCTTCCTTCATGTAGTTCAGCCCTTCTGATTGAAAGACCATGGAAAATGCAAGAGTGCAGAACAGTCATCTGCTCATATACTAGTAGACATTCCAAAACAGACTTAATACTGCAACAATGAAGAGCAATGGTAGTTTTCATATTGAAATTCACAGGGGAAAAATCTAATCTTTTGCTAGATTTTAGACATCCTGTCAGAAAGCTGATGTTTCCAATAGCATGCTGCATCAAACTTAGGTCTGGCATATAATTTTCTTCAGCAATTCCTAAAGTTCCATCAGCTAAACTTCTGTATTTCTGTAAGAGTTGGCATTTTTCTGTAGAACTCTATGTGTTAAGTTCTATGGGCCAAATGAGCCTCAACAGCCAAAGCCAAAAATGTTATACATGGGATATTAAAACAATATGGAAGGATTCTACCTTAGAAATCTATTTCAACTTAATTCAATGGTAACTAACTATCTCTAAACATTTTTCCACCTCTTTAGAATAGTATAGAAGAAAAAAAAAATTTAAAGTATTGAACATGTTTAAAACCTGTTTTAAGCACAGGTGCTAGTCAGTATTGAATCATGCACTTAATTACGACAAGACAGTTTAAGAGCAGCTGTTCCTAATATTAGTTCCTAATATTTGTAGTAGCTTGAAGCTTCCATTCTAGAAGAGTTTCTTCTATCTGCTCCTCAACTAAATCAGTGGGATGTTCCTATTTCTGTCTACAAAACTTTGTGTTGCTCATATTCTTAGCCAGTAATGGATAACCACATCATTACCTCTTGAAAGGTAAGTGACAAATAACACCGAAAGCATTTTTTTTGCTTTTTCCTTCAACAGCAGTTTTCTCAATGATATTAATAATTTTGGATAATTTTAAGAATTAAGAAGCTTTTTGTGTCTGAGGAAAAACATAAATTTAATTGAAAAGAACAGGAGTTTGGTTTTGGTATTTTTTTTTGCTATGTTAATGTTTAATTCTCCTTGACGACAAAAAAGTACAAACAGAAAAGAGTGTAAAAAAAGAGCTGGCATGGTCCCAGCCGTATTTATTTGTGCTCTTGAAAAAGGGCAGCAATGCACATAGCCTTTTTGCTGATGGCAATGGGACAAGCCATGCTGATATGCCGTTTAGCTGCCTTTCTGTTCACAGTAATGTCTGCATCACCAATAATGCAGAGGAGCAGTCAGTGTGATACAGAGATCTTTCTGCACTGACTTGAGACTTCTTAATAGAATGCAATGAAAGCCAGTGGTAAAGAAGGAAGTGGTTAGGAATGGAAAAGACAGTCTGGATGCAGGAAGCTGGGCTGAGGCTGGTGAAGTTGCTGTGCCTGCTCCATTTGCTCCCGTTTGGACCATCTCCTGGGGAAGGGCAGTAACAGCCAATATTACTGCTTTAAACCTTAGCTTGTCAAGAAGGGATGAATGGATAGACTGCAGAAAATTATGATAGAACTGAAGCTAGATGAAAAAGAACCTTTCAAATGTATTTGGTGGAAAATTATATGATAGTATGTGAGTGGAAGATTATTTTCAATACATGAATTAGTGAAATGAGACACTTGAATGTGATAAATGAGTAGAAAGATAAACACTGTGTGTGTGTAAATAGGATACAGTGGGAAAGCAGGAAACAATGCTAGAGACAAGCAGGGAGTCAAAGAATCATTTCAGTTGGACAAGATCTTTGAGCTCATTGAGTCCAACTGTAAACCTAACACTGCTGCGTCTGCCACTAAACCATATCTTGGAATCTGATGTCAGTGCAGTTTCTGGTAATCCAGTCTTTTGAAGGTTGGAAGCTGGGACTGATTGTGGTCAGTGAGGATTTTCTGTGTATGTTAAATACTCATGAAATGAAGGGGAATGCATCATGTCCAGAGCTGTGCCACGAAGGTGTTGGTATCTAGGTTTGCTCTGGTCTTTGTTCCAGAAGTCTGAGTCACTGTGAAATTAAGGCTGAGGAAGGATAGAGATACACCAGCAAGCAACCTCACCTATTAATAAAATGGCTATGCTGCCTTTTATTTCCTCCTTTCCTTTCTTGTTTTTATATGAATGTCCATTTGTGTAAATCAGCTATATTTAGGTGGATTATCATGTAAAATACATTTATGGTGCTGGGTGTTTGTTTCCTAAAGCTAATCCATGTGGATATTAGCTTCTGCAGGCTCCGGTTGTTTCTTCCCAGTTTGTGAAAAGATTAGATGACTGGAAATCCTTTTAACTATATGCTTTGTTGACATGTAGCACGAATGCATTTCCACTAGAGTTGTGGTAGGAGATCTTTAATCTTTTGAAAATAGTGCTTCACCATTTTAGAAACATTTAGGAATACAGCTACATGCAAAGATTGCTTATGGAGGTGTTACATGACTGCATTTTGGGATGTTTCCTCTTGCCAGTGCTGTTTTCAGTTCTTGTGTTTGTATCAGTTTTCAGAGTTGTGGATTTTGGGACACATTGATGTCTGATCCTTAAACAGAATGAGTTCTTAGGTTTAAGTGTATTAGATCTGTGACTTCATAGAGGACTCTCTCCATGATATTTTTTTTTTATTTCTCAAAAAAAAATCTTCTTATGAGAAAATGACTTTTTAGCATGCTTAGACTGACTTTTCTCTCAAGAAGGGCTATTCTTTAGGAAAAAATTGGACTTTCTACTGAAATATAGGGTAAAGCCAGTGAAGTCTTCTTGGTAGTGCTGGTATGAGGCATAGGAATTTCCTGTTAATGTGACAAGAAAGCTAAATTGAATGGGGAAGAATAATGTCAGCATTGATTTAAAGAATTCAATGGAGAAAAACCCCAACTTACTGCTTACACAGCTTCTCCTTAGCTCCCTGAGGTCTTGCTGCAGCTTTGGAGTTATCTTTTGTGTCTCCTTGCCTGAAAAAAAAATGAAGTCCAAAGTTTGAGTGGTTTCATAAACTATGCAGAATTTAAAACAAAATAATATAAAAGATACGTGCGCATGCTCAGCCATGGTGGCACCCTTCTTTCCATAAGGTTTGGGCCTCTCGTTCTCCCCAGAGCCTTTGTGGCTGCGTCTGCACTGTGGGAAGGCTCAGATGCCATTAGACATCATTGGAGTCTCTCATGACGCTACACAACTACAGGAACAATTATCATTTATGGAATAGTGCAGACTTTCTTAAGAAAATAACCAGTTGTACAGCAGGGAGAACTTTTGTTTGCCATTCAGTACTACACCTGTGAAAAAAAAAACCAACAAAAAACAACTGAAAATCAGTGGAATACAATTGAAAAGACAGACCTTGACAAATGACAAAGCTTTGTTCAATTACAAACAGTAAAAAAGCAACTTGCTTTCTGAAACAAAGGCCCCCAAAATGCGCCTGGCAGGGGAGATGAGAGTAGCATAAGTAAGATTTAGGAAAGAAAACAAACTGGTGAGAGAATGTTTTGTGTTTTATGGGAAAAGAAAAGAAAGAGTGGGCTGCTGGAGCACACCTGACTTTTCCCCATGTGCTCATTAAGCATCTCTGTGTGCTGCGTCCTTGGGTAAGCAACTGGGTGGCCTGCAGCTTCAACACCCTTGTGGGCACTGGGAATTACTGGGAAAGATAGTCAAGTAGGGCTGCAGAAACACTTTGTCTTGCTAGATTTAGCAGTTGCAATTAATGAATTTCCAGCTTAGCCCCAAGTAAGCCAATCAAGGGCTGGTTATCCCCCTCAGTTGGCTCCTTGGTGCAAGATGAGCAGGCATCACATCTGCTGGCTGGGGTTTGGTGGCAGGGATCTCCCCGGCAGCAAGGCACAGCTTTGTGCCATGGCTGTGCTGGGCAGGGCCAGGGGCTGTTCTTCAGCTGTGCTGATAGCATGTGATGCAGCATGGTGCCTCCCTGATCTCTGGGCCTGGCCCTTTCAGCAGGAGATCTAGCTTGTCCCTGTACCAGACTGCTCAGCTCCTTGTAGCAGCTACCCTGGGATTGTTTGCTCTCCCCCAAATAATCTGTCTTTTGATGAAATGCGACCCCTTGATAGAAGCAGCAGTTTCATTCCTTGCACTGTCCCCAGTGACCTGTGGCTGCTCTGCTGATTCATCACCATATGAGACAATTGTTTCCATGTTTAAACCAGTAAATAGCCTTTTTTTGCCATAAATCTGAGTTTGATTTCATTTTCAACTTCACTGTGCAGCCAAGACATTTCTCATGTGCTCTCCTCTTCCTCAAAAGAACTTGTATTTATTTTTTTTAAGAGAGAATGGTGAGAGAAATGAATTGGACAAGGTGTTTATGAGACATGCCAGTCTAAAAAATGCAGTGTTTTACGTTGTTTGAATATTGTTTGATTTACTACTTTATTTACTACGTAGCAGTTGAAAAACAGCCTGACCCATCAACCCTGGGAGTATTTTTTATATAACCATGAAAAGATGGGTGCCTTTTGCTCTATCTGGAAGACTATCTGGCTACTCTCAGAGTTGTTTAGTATGAAGATTATAAGCAGAAGATCTCTGCGCAGGGAAAGCTGTCTGCTGTCACACTTGGCAGAAAGCAGAGACTTGCAAAGATGGGGAAAGAACTGAGGGAACAAAGAAGCTATTTTCATAGTCCATATTAAAATATTCCTTAGAAGTCTTAGCTAGATAGTTATCTCATTAGAGCAGCAGCCAGTTTCATCCACTTACCACTTTACCAGGACTAAAACTCTTACTAAGGTTTTATATATATTTTATCAGCCAAATACAAGGGTTCAAGGTTTTTCATTGTTTTATGTAGCTAATCATCTCATTAAAAAGGTCTCATACTAACCAGTTAAGCCAACTCTGATAAGCCTCCAAAGTCTTAGATGACATTTCAGATAATATAGTGTAATTTGGCATTGAGCTGTGGGAATATAATTGGGGGAGAAACCTTCAAACTAGCAATTTAGCCAGGGCTAGGAGTAATTGTAATTACAGATTTTCAGATTGAGCTATATGTGAATCATCCCAGAAAGATACAGGGCAGAGCAGGAGTCTGCTTCTAGCAAGTGATGTGCATGAGCAGGGAGAAATTAGGAGCTGTCTGCTGCCCTGTTTTTCTGCAGGCAGTGACAAGAGGAATATTTATGACTGTGTCAAACTGCAGACAGTGGTAGAAACTGGACACTGGCTTGTGACCACTTGGAAGCAGACAATACTATGGATACCAGTTTTTGGCTATACCTCTGGATGTTAGAGGTAAGACAAGACAGAGGCATACTTTCTCTGGCAAGCACAGTGTTGCATGGAGGTGAAACCTGAAGAAAACTATCAGTGGAGAATGGAAAATGAGAAAACTATCTTTAGGAATGACTGGACTGGGTTGCACACTCTAAAGAGATTGGCCTGAGGTAGATTTCTCATTTCTTTTAAGCAACATCTAGAATCTGACATCCAGAGATCTGGGGGCAGGTACAGACAAACTCCATTAATTTTTTTTATTGGCAAAGCATGTAGATGTTGCATTTAGGGATGTGATCCAGTGGTGGACTTGGCAGGGTTAGATTTATGGTTGGACTCAATGATTTGAAAAGTCTTGTCCAACCTCAATCGTTCTATTATTAAAAGAAAACAAGACAAGCAGGTGACTTAAGTCAATCACAAAGATCATCACTTAAAGGATTCGTCCAGATGATATTATCTTGACAACTGATTTATGCTGATAATAATAGAAACTCTATGGGGCCTTTGTTCCTCACTTAAGAGGGAGGAAGGGAAAGGGGAGAACACCATGTTGGAACTCCTACGAGCAGCTACAGAGTAAGAAGCAGAAAATATTTGGCTGCAAAAGCTGTTGCAAAGCACACCATGGCACTCCACATCCATCATACGTGCAAATTCGCTGTTGATATATATGGAGAAGGTGATGACACTTTTTGAATGGAAACCTGATATTTTTCAGGCTGGTGAAAGAATAAGAAAAATCTGAGAAAAGTCATGAATACCAGTAGCTGTGAATGTTATGTTTTAGATTATATTTAAATCTGCCTTTCCATTTGCTGTGTTTGCAATGTTCAAGACGCAGAAGTTAATCACAGATTGTGCTGCCATTTTTTGATTGTCCTTTTCTAAGATAAGTATTGTTCGTCAGCTATGACGTAAGACATGTAAAGCTTCTGAAGCTAGTTTACCTCTTTAGCTCTCAATAAGGTGCCACATGGGTAGGTAGTTTTATTGGGTTTATCTGCATGTAATTGCTGGCAATTCATCCACTCCCCATCATAATTCTTTTTTTCAGGGCACTACATAAAATTGTTCATAGGATTCTTTTCAACTAATCTTTTTAATCAGCTGTTTCCAACTCTTGCTGTTATTCTGGTCTTAAAACTCAGGATCTCTTTATGGCTCTTTGCTGGTTGAGTTTCTCTTATATTTTCTACTTTTTTTCAGAAGTTTCATCTGTTTTCTTCAAAGGAGTGGATTTTCAGTGGATAATTCTACCAAGTCTAGTTTATTCTGCCTTTCTGCAACATTTTTTTTCCTAAATGTGGAAGTTCTTGATTGTGAGAGCCATAGCGCCAAATTCAACATTAAGTAAACAATGTTAGTTCATAATTTACAGCCTTCCTGCTGCTAATGCAGATATGCTTCTGGCATGTGAACTGGCGTGTTGGAACTGCTGTAGTATCCAGGTTCTTTCTGTTTGGAAATGGCATGTCATGACAACCAGCTTGATCTTCTGATACATATCAGCAGTCATCCCAGTCTGGGAGCTCACAGCCTATGGCCAAAAATCCAAGTTACTTTTGGCTTTTCAAGGGCAGGCGGAAGAATAGAAAGAGACATTTCTAATTGTAAAATGCTTCTGCATGACCACAATCTGACTTCTGCATTTGCCAAATGTTTCCTTTGCAGCAATATTTCATTTTTGGGTAACATTCCTTTTCAGTTAACTGTGCTGATCAGCATCTTGGGTCTCCTATTTCATGAAATAAAACTTAGCACAAGTTAAAGCTACCTAACAGGGAGACAGGAAAGAGAGCAACTTTTGCTTACATGAATTGGACAATTATCTCTTTAACAAAAAGAGCAATTCAGTGTTCTGCTTTAGAAATATGATAACAATTATTTATAATCATGAAACTGATTTGAAATGCTTACTGAGTGGTAGATGGTTTCATATTCATTGCCTTTATTGTCCTGTCTCACCCATGAATCAAAGCAGAATTTCTGGGCTATCTTTTCTGCCTGGTTCATTATCTACAACTGTGGCATATCAAGAGAATGTGCTTACTTTCATGTAAAGTATAAAGAAATCAAACTTCAAGCTGTTTCCATTTTGAGGATTTAAAATCAGGACCCAATTCTTAGGGTTTTTTTTTCTATTTTTTTTTCTTGCAAAGTATTTTACAACATTAATAAGGATTTCTGATAAGCTGCGTTGCTAATGATATTGCCAGACACAACTGATGAAAAGTAGCACTAAATTGTTCAGTAGATTAAGTTCAGATAATTTCTGTGTGAGAAATGTATTTGTGGAAAACCGACTTTCCCCAAACGATGGTACTCTTCAGGAAATATTTTGGTGTCTGGGCATGATCAGGTTTCTTGACACAGAGGCTGTGGTGGTATGCCATCAAGAGAGGAGTTAATTCCTACCTGAAGTAGAGCATATGCCTTCTTAGAGAGAAAGGTTTATATTGGTGGTGCCTGCTGCATTCCCTGAGTACCGTGGCAGAAATCTCTTCAGAGAGTCCCAGTGAGTTAGCGAACCATGAACCCCAAGCTCGCCCCTCTCTACTCTTATACTGCCAATCCTTAATCAAGCTGTGCTTCTTCAAGTGTTTTCCCATTTGATATTCTAGGAGTTTCTCCCCACTTCATATCAAGCTAACTGGTCTATGGTTTCCTGTTATGTCTCCAGGCACTTTTAAAATAACTTTGTTATGTTAGCCACTTTCCAGTCCCCAGGGGTCTCTTCTGAACTAAATGAACTTGTGAATGTGCCTGCTAATTCCTTAGTTTCTCTCTCCGATTTCTTAGCAGGTTTGGATATTTGTCTGGCCATGGTTTTTAAGACATCTAAGCATTTTTTGTAATGCTGCTACAATTAGAGACTTAGCAGCAAAAAAACCTTTCTCCTTCAACAGCAAACTCCTGACCTCTTCATAGAAAAGATAAGCACAATACATCCTTCACTTTTATTTTGTTTTTGTCTCATATAATTAAAAATTATTTGCACTCCCTTATCCTTGTTCACTGCACAGTAAATCTGCTGCATGTGAGGAAGGGTAGGTATAACAGGGCAGCTTTCACTGTACCTTGTGGTGTTTCCACTTTGTTTTCCTTGCTGTGAATATAAAATGCTGGGAGGCAGGAGTGCTCAGTGACATTCTCAGTCACCGCAGCCACCTCTCTGCCACAGAGCCCCGGTGCCACCTGCTCAACAGTGCCTGTCACACCCAGGCTGGCCCCAGCCCCTTTCTGTGACAGGGCCAAGCCCTCTGTGCGACACTGGGCTGAGAGTCACACCATGGGGTGCTCTGTCTAATCCACTGATGAACACTTGTTTTTGGAAGTTCTTTCTATTTTTTAAAAAGTTTTTTAATTTAAGCTTATGAATATTTTGTTGCACTTTTTATTGTCACTTCGAGCCTAATTAGATGTTTCATCTTATCATGGATAACCTTTTCCACTTTGGGCTCTATGAAGAATATAACTTACCAATGTAAATATGAAAGTTATAGTGTAAAAATCAAAGTTCCATTTGTTTATGAGAAGTGTACTGACATAAGTCACTGTCATAGTTCTCATGATGAACACCCGAGCATTATTTTAGATACAAATGTGGGGGAAGTAACATTGTTGAGAAGGAGCAAATATAATCTGTCTAATTCAGGCAAAATCTGTTTGATTCTCTGAATACATTTAGATGTAAGAGAAAACATATGTTTGTATGTGGCTATGGTCAAGATATCCTGAAGTATGAATTGTTTTCAATCAGCTATTTCTCATACTCACTAAAAGCTGTTAATTCTTATGTATTTTTCTTACTGATACTTGTACAATTATACTTTTGTAGTATGATGACATTCTTTCTTAGAAAAAACATATTCCATATCTTTATAATCAAAGAGACAGAGGAGTAAGTCTATATTTTCTCAATTAATGGATGCTTAAATGGAAGGATGTAACATATCAGAAAGGCAAAGAAATAATCAAATAGTATCTACAGATAATGAAACCATACCCCATAAATATAAAAACTAGGTTCCTTTGGAAATATGCAAGCAATCTGTTTGCAGGAAGAATTTTGAAAAGCAGAAAATTTCCTGCAATACTGAAGAGGGAAGAGAAAAAAGGGGTGCAGTTATAGGCAGAGAATCCTGTGTAACTCTCCAGCAAGCACCAGGATAGAGAAAATCGTTTAAGTTTTGGTCTGAATAACTAAACACACTCCATCGCAGAAATAACAAGTTTTTCATTCCTGCCTGTGGTGCAGCTACATCTGGAAAAGTGATCTAGGTTCTGAAAAACGCAATGTCTGGAAAAAAAAAAAAAAATCAGTAATTGCGTGTGCCTCTCATCTTATGCCTTCTTGTGTATGTGCAGCTTTCTGGGAACATCTAAGAACTGGATCTGAATCTGCTTATTGTCATTGCCCGGGCCAAAAAAACTTGTTAATGTATTTTAATTGACTTGAAAATCTTCACGTTGTTTTAAAATATAGACAGGATTGAGCGCAATCTTAATTTCCAATTATTATTATTTTTTTTAAAATATATTGTTTTCTTTATTATTATTAAAGGGGCAAATAGGCCACAAATATCTAATTCTACACTTTTTAAAGTGAGAATCTTGCCCCCCATTCCCTGATCACCAGTTCAGGGACAAGGCAGTAGGGTAAGAGGACACTAAGCCCCAAAATCCTGCTTTCAGTGCTGGGTGCATCCTTTGCTGGAGCCCCTGTGCAGCTGCTCTCCGCGCGCTGCTGCAGGGTCTGGGGTACCTTTTTGGGGTGCCTGCCTACAGAACACCCTGTCCCTCCAGCTCCCCCTTCTCCCTGTCCCCGAGGTCCCACTGTCCTGTCACAGCAGTGTCACTGCAGCCGTGGCCAGCAGCAGGCACAGAGCTCCTGCAGCCCTGGCAGAGAGCCCAGCCCAGCCTCCAGCTGGGCTCATTCCATCATTTCTCCGATTGTCCAACTGTCCTTTGCAGCAAGGATGTGGCCCCAGAGCTGCCAAGTGACAAGCCCTAACAGCCCCATTTAAGCACCCTTTACAGGATTTCAGGCAAAGGGAGTTCGAGTACTGGTTGCTGTAAATTACAAGATTTCCAGTAACTACTAATGTATCCCCACAACCCATGAGAACACAATTTATCACTTCACTTTACCAAAACAAATAGGGAATTGGCCTTGAACTTTGAAAGGAAAATGACACTTGACAATTAAGCCAGTTAGATTGTTTCATATCAACACAGGATAGCTTTATTTTTTTTAAATAATTAGTTACAAATGGGTGTTTTTCTTTACTTCTTACATCTGGATTCCTTGATTTCTCAATTAAGTATTAAAAAATAAATCTGGTGTAAAGTCTGGAAGATGTTGCAGTGCTCCGTCTGCAATAGCTGGATGTCCATTTGAACTTAGAATGGAACACAGTGCCTCAGCTAATGGCCATTGACCAGTTTATGATGTGAAAAATCTTGCCAGAGATGAAGTATCAAGCCATTAGCCAGAGAAAAAATTATTTTGTTTGGGTTTTTTTGGTCATTTTTGCCTGTGTTTTCCCATTGATGGATTTCTGACTCTTTGCCAACTTGTGTAGTAAACACCACAACAAAAGAACTGTCTCATGCTGAAGGTTTAGAAAAGACAAATGCATGGAGTTTATCTAGGCAGGGGAATAAGAGACAGGAGTTAGTATCTACTCAGAAGTTAAATTTAAAATATGAACATTCAAAATGCCACTAGAGGCAGTAGGATGTAGAGAGGAAAGTATCTGAGGCTGATAATTAGAGAAGACATGCCCATTGGGACTACCAGTCATTTTCAGCAAACATACTGAGCACTTTATTTTTGTCCAAATGCAGTCTGTAACTCTAGTTATAGAAAGCCTGTAAAAGTTTGATTTATCCAGGGTGGAAATGGGACAAAAAAGAATAGAAGTGGAGGGCAGAAGACTGAGGGAAAAGTGGGCTAAGAATATGGAGAATAAAGAAAAATATAATAATATAATAAATGATAAATATAATAATAATATAATAAAGAGAAATAATGCAATTCTAACCTTCTGGAACTGTTGAACTTGGGTATTGAAATATCTGCAAAGTGTAGATGGAGTGGTGAATCTCAACTGGAAGTTATGGAAGAAAGTGCTGATAATTCCCTGCAGTGTAGCACCCTCAATTGGGTACTGCACTGCATGAATGCTCCTAATTCTCTTAGCGTGAGGTCAACTAATTCATTTTAGATCATACTGTGGCCTTAAGCTACCATACCCGTGTGTTATTTATAGTACTGTAAAGGTTGATACTTGCAGGAGCCTCTTGGAAACATTTACACATTTAAGTCTCTCAGGCACAGAGACCTTAGAGATACACTGTCTTCCATTCATTTATTTTAGCATTGAAAGGTTGGTAGCTCAATTTTAATGTTGCTGAAGAGTGCACAGGGTTTTATCGGGTTCACAGGATTTTTGATGCAGTGCACTGTTTCTCATTTAAGTAAAATACTGTCAGGGATGAGAACAAATGAAACTAAAGTGCGAGTTACAAACCATCTTGTAACTGAACTGCACATTCTTTCAGTGATTTTGAAAGTGAATTTGACATATGAATTCTGTTAAATTACTTAATCCTGCACAAGTGTTTTTATCTGTTAAAGTTTTACTACTTATGTGCTTTTAAGTTTGAGGAATTTTTAGCCATGTGTATTTGAAACTCTGTTCTCAACACTAAACTACAGATATTTGTCCATTATATTTGGTTTAATTCCTTAAGCTAACTCCAGAACGTCTTTTCAAACCTGTTGACTCTGTCCCAACTCCAGGAAAATGAATGCTTTCTTTGTAATCCTACTGTTGTGCCGATTGGAAAAGTAATTGAAACCTCTCATGGGCAATAGACCAGCCATTTTACATACCTCTCTTATCTATGTAAACATTTCCTGATCTGCTTTCTTCTCCATCCCTTGGGGTCAATGAAAGTTTCTTATGATCTCTTTATTTTGAAATAGTCAGATCCCTCCCTCCCTTCCAAAATTATGAGCAGAATTAATGAATATTTCCTTTACTGTTCATTTTTCACTCCCTTCCTCTTCCTTTTATTGTACCCTGCTCTCCCACTCATAGGAGCACTTGTGGGTTTGTATTTTTTCTGTTGGAGCTGGACAGCCCTGCCTTTAATTTTTGTAACCTTCATATTTCTTTTACTTTCATAATGATGTTTTCATTGCTGTTTTTGTCTTTATTTCCCTTCTTGAATATTTTGGAGAATTACTGTAAAAAAAAAAAGAAAATAAATTGAAGACATTGACATAAGCCATCAAGTTACTCTCTTCTCAATAGGCATTTGAGACTAATGTTCTTTCTTCCATGCTAAGGATGGGCAGGTGGCACGTGACTTTGACTCCTGACTAATAAATCTGGGCACACAGTTGATTACCAGCAAGGTGTAGGTGACTAGTTGGTGTTGATGAGTAAAATGGTTATCATACCAAACTGGGTGCAAAAGTTTCTGAACTGACAGGGATAAAAATTTTGACAAAGATGAATTTATGTGATATTGCTCAGCCTGTGGTTTGTTTAGAATTTGTCGTTCTTGAAGGTATCATCAACTTAAGTTTTGATCATTTGCACAGCTCTGGCCAGAGGGCTTCTCTGCCTGTGTTCAGCTCCACACCTCCTGCTCCTGATGGTGAAGCTCAGGGGGTTTCCAATGAGCTTTGCTGGTTTTCCACTTCTTGCCTCATTGCTTGCTTTTTGTATATGGGTATAATTTATAATAATTTATAATAATTTATAATGCTGAGGGTTTAGGAAAGCATGAAATGTCATGGCCAGCTCCATCTAGTCCTGGTGACAGCAGAAGAACTCCAGTGGCTCCAGCCATGTGGAGGAAGCTGCAGGAAGAGCATCAAAGAACAGTATCTCCTGGGAGCCTGACAGTTCTGCTGCTCCTATTGCCAGCGCCATGCTTCTGAGTATGGTTCAGACTATTAATGCACTGGACTAAAATAGATCAGAGTTTGCCCATTTTATTGGGGCTTGTAAATCATGTTAATGGTTATAACGATAAAATAGCTCTCCTCCTTCAGAATTTTCTGTTGGAAACTATATTGAGGCTGCTGTGTTACTAATACTTTCCTGGACCTCAGATGCTTTCACCAAGAATAAAATGGTCAAGCCATTTACATATATCGATCGGGTCACATTTTATATAAAATATCATAACGTTTATGATCCTCATTTAGTTAATTATAGATTTTATTAAAACAGTTAGAAAGATATTAAAGTATATCCTGAACTTCTTACAGACATTGAATTTTAAGGCAATAGAGTTGATGGCTTTTACAGCTTTCCAGTCTTAAAGCAGTATGTTGAATTGAGATGAGCTGGATGAGACAGTGTCTTGAGCTGGTTTCTGTGAACAATGAGCTGTGGGTGGAAATGCTGCCACATCTGAGCTTTACACCTGCCCCATGTGAGTTGCAATAACTGCAAAAGCTGTGGAGGGGCTGTGATTCAGGTTGTAAGAGCTTCATCCTGCAGACCTTTGTAAGAATTGCCTTAACCACTTCAGGAGTTTTTACTTCAAATTCTCTCATTTTAACCTCCTACATCATTACTTCTAGTTCTTGTGTGTATGTGTAGATTATTTTTCTTGGATGCAATTTTTAATTGCCGGTTCAGCTGGCTGCAGGACTACTGAATCATAGCTTTTTTTCCCCAGGATTTTTATTCAGGCAGGGAATAATACTGGGGTGTGATGAGCACTAGTAAAGTTCCTCTGACCAGCCATGAGCTTTAAATTTGAGTTAATATCTCTGTGTGGTGCTGGTGTCTTTCATAGGGTGCTTTTTATGCCCCATTCTTAAAAAAAACTGTGAGGGCTATTGCTGGTGGGAGAGACATATTAAGGTTTGCTTCAAATTCATAGTGAGCAGGAAAAGACTTTGCTGTTCTGCTAGAGAAAGATTGTGGGTAGGTGTCTGGGTTACAAAGACCTAAGATAAACCTAATGACTCAACCATGCAGTGCTTCAGGGCAGGATGGAAAAAATGATACTTAAATAGCTTTAGTGCCAAAAGCTGTAAGATGAATTCTTTAGTTCTTTATTTTTGTTTCCTAATTTTTTACCCTTATTGCACTGAAATAAAGCTGAGAGTTTCTTCACAACTGTTTAAGTTTCAGAATATCTAAATTTCTTTCATTACTCACCCTAACTTTTTTGAAGGATCCTAATATATTAAACAAAATTTGCACTTACAGAAAGTTATGCTGGTTTGTGCCTCAGGTACTTTATAATGACATTTGTAATGACTTTCTCAACAATTTTCTTAAGTGAGGATCATGAGCTTATAATTCCCTGGATCATCCTTATCATCTCTACAAGAACATTGACTATCTTCAGATTCTTCTTATTATAGCTATAATGATAAATTAAATCACACTTATTTGGGGCTTGTTTTTTCCTTGGAAGTAATTCAGCTAAGAAGAATAGAATATTTTAGTTGAAAAGACTTGGCACAATCATCTAGTCCAAGTGACCAATTCAAATTTGCAGGCTGCATTCCATTGTGAAATCAGTTATTTCTTCAGCTGCTGTTCAGTTTTGCGTCAAACATAGAATAACTAGGAGAAATGCTGTGACTATAAAGTCAAAATTCTGATTTATTCAGTCATTAACAAAAAAAGCCCCATGCCATTTCAATGATAATAGAATGAAAATCCAACTGGTGTTTTCTTTCTCAAACGTGTTTTCCATAGAGATTGCTGCTCTTAGGCAAGCACCTATTTAAACCTTCGAAATGTATAATCTTAACTTCATACAGCTCTAGGAGCCTAAATTTGTTAATGTTTCATCCCTACTTGCAACAGTATTACAATTTAAGTTGCAGTAATATAAAAAGCATTTGTGGAGCAAATACTAGGAAAATATCTTTCTCAGAATGATGTTACAGGTATGAAATAAGGTTTAGGGTTTTTTATTATTATCATCAAAGCTTTTCTTTGCTGCTGCTTTTCAGCCTGTTAATAAAAGAACTTGATATGAACCTTATGAGATATAGCAGTAGGTGGTCAAAAATCATTCCAATGTGTTTCTTCTACATGCAATTAAGAAAAAAGAAAATCAAACATTCCAGCTGCAGTCATAGACAAGTTAACCTCAAGAAAGAGCTCTGATTATTGCAAGCAAAACTAATCAACATGCTAAACTTAGTTTGATAATGAATGCTGATATACTTGTGCAACATTAATAGTCCAAAACCATTAAATAGCATGCCTGCTTGAGGATTGTCTAGGCAGGATTGACCTTGGGGCAGCATGGCATACAAAGGCTCATTCTCACTTTTTCCTATTTCACATTGGTCAAATTTGCAATATGTATCTTGTTTGTGTTTGCCCTTAGATTTCTCTCAGGCCTGGTGGTTTTACTGAAGCTTTTATTAATTTAATTAGGGTACTATGTCCCAACAGTGGCTCATGAAAAGTATCAGAAGAGATGGAGAAAACATCCCCCATAGACTGCAGAGCAAATGTACATGAACCTTTCTCAGACAGCAGTGTGAGCTGGTGTCACTTGCGAGGTGGAGGATGGAGTGGCCTCTGCACAAATGGATCCTTGTTTCTGAGTCTGGGTAACACCCACTGCTCTCTCTGCTGCCAGGATGCAACTCTTGCCAAAAAGCTGTGTCTGGCATGAGGTGTTGCTGAACAGGAGAGAGCCACCATGCTGGGCAAGACCTGGCAAGGCTAACAAACCTCTCCAGCTGGCAAAGTCCCCCTATCTGCATCCCTCTGAACTGTGACACAGGGGCATACTACTTGTAAGCCCATCCAAAGCCTGTGTCAAAAAGAGGCAGAGGTGTACTTGTTTGTGAACACAGGTAAATAAGCAGTCAGTCAGCATCTTGAGCCACAGTTGAAATTTTAGGTGACTGTGCATCATCCTTTTTAGGATGGAATGAATATAACTATCTAGTAAAACAAAAAATAGTAAAGAAAAACAACTCCAAAAAAATCTGCCCCCTGACCCTTAGGTTATGTCTTAGCGACAGCTGGGTCTATTTTATTTACTTGGGTTTTTTATTACTGTATTTGTGCTATGATTCTTTTATGCTAACAGCATCTTATGAAAGTCCTACATTTTGAATAAGTGTTTTCTTAAAATAATGCTGAAATTTTGATTTATTTCTTTGTGGTTCTTTTTCAAGTGCAGTATATCACATTTTGGTGCTCATTTACCTTTGCATTCTTTTTTGAGCCACTGGCGCTGAAGCTGACGGATGAGAATCAAATGAAGTGTGCTAAGTATTGTTGCTGTAGGCTTTCATCTCCCTATATTTTGTGGTATGATTTATCCTGGTAATACATCATGTCCCTCATTTTCTTTTATTTTTTTCATTTAGTATTGTCACCAATAATACTGTTTGCCCATCTAAGATTAGTACAAAGCAGTTGTAAGTTAATTAAATAAACTGAATCTTTGTAACTAAACTGTCCCAAATTTGATCAGGAATGCCAGAGCTGTACCAAGTCACTTACTGCAGTTGAACCTCATTTATTAAGAGCTTTGAAAGATCTTCACTAATGGTAAATCGGTGTGTGTAGTATTTGCAATTATTTTAATGAAATGGTTAAAAATGACTTTTTATCTCTCAATTATGGTTGGTGCTTTACGTTTCTAAAATTTATAGTTTTAGATACTATGTTTTGTTCTGAGTCACTGGCATGCATCCACATAAATGCCTCTCCTCTCTCTCTCCCTGAAATGGGATGTCTTGTGAGTAGGAGATATTGAGAGATAATCTTAAACTGCCTTAAAAACTAGGATATAGCCATCCCCCTCATTATGGTTTTGATTTTAATTTAGGGTGTTTTTTACTCCTAACTGTTGTGTGTAAGGTTTTATTTTTAATTACTTCCCCCCCTTGGTGCAGCACCTGCATTGCAGTGTAATGTGATAACATAATACTGATATGAGCCAAACCCAAGATGCAGTCACACTGGGAGAGGGAGAGAAATTCCTATGTGTGAGTGAAAGTTAGTAAAAAGACAGCAAAAACTGCTGTTCATGTGGAATGTAGTTTGAAACGATGGCACACTCAGATAAAGGAAGTTAATATGATAGTATGGTATTTTAATGGCATGTAAAATGTCTGATACATATTGAGACTTATGTCCTGGCAGTAAAAGCTCAACAAAGGTTAAAAATGACACAGGGAAATTCTGAAATGCATTTTCCGGGAAGTGGCTGAGCTAGATATAAAACATTCAAATATTCTGGACTAGAAATCATGTTTAGAAAAAGAACAGTTAAACACACTGGACACACAGGGCAAAGCAGGGAAAGGCTGGGGAAACAATGGTAACTGAGAGGTGGGAAACAGCATTGGCAAAGGGATAGATCAGGAATGTAATGCCAATGTTCCTTGGAAATAAAAATCATACGGATACAAGAAGAATTAACAACATCTGAAACAAGGTCCATTTGTGCTATGGATGGCCAGGGGAGGTGATGACTATCTAGAATTCCCTAGAAATGATTCATAATCCCACTTGGTAGGGTAATGTATATTGGGAGTCATTGTGAATGAATACAGAATGAAAATACAATACTTCAGCTGAACAAATCTATCATCGATGTCTAAGAAAACTTTTTTTTTTTCACCCCTGAGTTTTTTTCTTCTATAAAATTTTCAGTTTAAACCATTTGGGGATAGACTTCAACACTTGTTCTGGGTATTTTGAATATGTGCTCCAAATACTACCTTGCTATAGTTGTAATGCTTTTTTGCCTCCTTTCTAAATGTGTGTTTAATGAACCCATAGGACGTTGGTACATGTAGATCATAAAGAGCACATACAAATAAAACTGCATTCAGCACTGTTGCATAATGTAATATTAAAGGGAATTATATGTATTATTCATTTTAATAATGTTTTATCTAAAGTTTTTTGTAGAGACATTATAATTTCTAAATGGCAAAACATTCTGATTTTGGCTTCCAAAAGAAATAGGAGTATTCTTTATTTCTATTCTTGTACTAACGTAGAAGAATTATGGCATCATTAAGGTTAGAAAAGATCTGCAAGATCAAGTCCAGCCTTTGACCTAATACTACTAGCATGCCCATATCTGGGTAAAATCAAGATTAACTTACTGTAATTTCACGATTATAAGCCGCACCGTTTTCATTGAAGAATCCAGCCTACCCCAGTAGTGCGGCTTATATTCAGGTGCGGCTTATCTATGGACAAATCCCAGCAAAATGCCAACCCGGAAGTGAGAGCTGGCAGGGGAGGGCGCCTGGGGCTGCCTTTAAAGGCTTTGCTGGTCTATGAAAACTGTTGCAACTTGAGTACCTGACACCAAACCCCTCGCTGATGCGAATCTGTTACTAATTTGTTACTTTGCTACACATGGATCCTCGCTTTAAAAAAAAATAAATAAATGTGCGACTTATATATGGACAAATCCCGTGGTCTACCCGGCTACCGGGAGGTGCAGTTTATAATCAGGTGCGGCTTATAATTGTGAAACTACTGTGAGTTAATTTAAAACTGATTATTTATTTTTTTTTTGCATTTCTCCCTAAAAGGTTTGAGAATCAGAAGTAACTAAAAATTTATGAATGCCACAGCAAGCAGAGGTGCTTGCTCCTTGACAGAGCACTAACAGCTCTGCTGTATGGATGGTGTCCATGAAGTTTTTGGCTTTCAACAGTATATTAACAGCTGAGGGTGAAAAGACACAAAGGAACACAACTATATTCAGGGAAAGCATCTTGGCAAATCTGAAGTCCACTTGATAATGGTTTATAATCAATCCTGATTTTGAGCTGCTGTTTGATGGAATTCCAAGTGCTTTTGTGCACTTGGCTGAATACCTATGTGCATGTCTGCATGTGTATGTGTACATATATGTGTATATGTGTGTGTGTGTGTCTCTATACATATATATATATAATGCACACAGAAAGACCACAGGACAGGAGATTGAATATGTCTACACAGACAGCTCTAGAAAACATCTGCATTTTGTTTTGTAATGGCAGACTGAAGATAAATTACTAGAGGGAAATGGGCTGCCTTTATTCCCTGTATGTGACTGAAAGAAGTTCTGATGAGGTAATGCTGGACATGATGAGTTCTTTCTCTCAAGACAAGTTTAAGCTCTCAAAAAGGGTTTCTGTTTTATAAAGAGTTACTCCAGTTCCACAATCCATTATGTCAAAGTGAAGTCTTTCCTCTATAACAGTCTGGAGCAATATTGTAAAACAGATCTTGAGTAAAACAGAAGTGGTTTCAACAGATTTTCCTAACTTTGTATAGTCTGTATGTTTATAACAGGCAATATTTTCCCTATGATATATATTTCCCAGCACATATATAATGAATCACACTGTTTACACAATTTCTTTAAAAAAAAAAAAAAAAAAAAAGGAAGAATTAAGTTTTAGGTTCTAAGATTTAGATTTTTGGACAGCCACTTGGCATATTTCTGTGCAAAGTACAAGAAGAAACCTAAATTGAACATGTATGCCTTGCTAATGAACCCTATATGAAAAATTTAATGCCACCTTGTACCAAATATACGGCATCTGAAAACACTGAATACCATAAAATATCTTGCTGAAAATAGTTAGAGAATTATAATGCATGCTCAGCAGGCTAACAGGAAAGCACAATTTTCTTTACTATATAAGCACTGAAGTCTTATGCATAACACCCCCAAGACAGCTCTAATACAGTCTCTGCCACCTGTGGTTCACATCAAGATGGAGGTCAAGGTGTCAAATTATTTAACTTAAATCCTTAGTCCAAGCTATTAGCTAGAAAAAGAAAAGGAGGAAACATGCAACGGAGATGCGTTCTACATGACCAGCATAAAGTAAATTTTTACTTATAAGTGGTGATAGGTAAAACAGAAAATGAGAACATCTCACAATCCATTAGAATGTTTTAGCAGAGCTTCAGCTCTATTCCTTACAGCTTGCATGAAATCATATGATTTAAGAAGGAAAAAAGGAGAGAGCAATTGTAAAGGGAAAGACAATCTGCTAGTAACTACAGATAAGGGCCTGCTAAAATTTTTGCATTAAACTTTTTTTTCACTGGTTTATTTGTGTGAATATTAAATGCTCATCACAGAGTTTGCTACAGTGTAATAGTGGAATACCTGTCCCCTAAATTGCTTGCATTTTGTAACTACCTTACTTCCAATTTTTGTTACTGTATTATATAACTTTTCTTTACTTCTCTCCATAAGTAGAAAATTAAAAGAGTATTGTGAATAATGGAGGGTGGGGGTAGTGAATGGAAACAGGAGCAATTACCCTTTTCTTGCGAACTCATAAATAAAGCAGTTGTAAGATATGTTTTTCAGACCAAAAATTTAAGAAATTTACTTAACGGCAAAACATCATCACCCTCCCTGCCTCTGCTCTCTCTTTACCTCCCATAAAAACTTCTCCAGCAGATCATCATTGGTGAAAAAAAGGAAACTCCATATGTGACATTGTGATATTGTTGTCTGCCATGAAAGCTGGAATAATAATTCCAATTTAGCTTTACAGTGCTGTATACCAGTAATACATTGGATATGGTAAGGGGCCTGGCTGCAACATGTACCCTTGCTAGGCAATTCCCATTTCAAAACTGGAATTTTGTTTTTTTTTGAAGCTCAGTGTGTCTACACAATCAGTTAAAAATACCTTGTATTTATCCTTCTGCTTCTATGCTTGCCTTTAGTGAAATACTTGGAGTGTGTTCACTTATATGTGACCATGATGTATTTGAGTTCTTACAGTGTCAGGCTCACCTACAGACTACAGCTTCCAGTGTTACTCCTGGACACTACATACTGAGGGACATCTGTGTCTGAAGGTAGAAATCAACTGCTGCTCTGGGGAAATTTCAGGTTTCCTTAGGAGGAAGTTTTCCCGTGTTTTTCCCCATTTGTTCCCCAGTATACAGTAAGGCTCCTCACAGGAGGATCGAGTAACTTGCCTTCAAGGAAAGGATAGAGTAGGTGTGTAAGGAAAGGCCTAAGGAATAGCTCATCAGTGAGAACCAGGATGATTGGCAGGCAGATCTGATTTTATTTGAAATATGACAACTTTTTTGAGTTTATGAAAGTATCATAAGCTACAGAGTCATAAGAAACATACTGCAGTTTCTTACTTGTCTCGGTAAATATTTTGATGCAGAAGATTCTCCTTTTTTTCTTCACATATGGGAACCTCCCAGGTATACTTGCCACTGTACCATTTGTCTAGAGAAAAAGGAAGAACAATAATTTAGGGTGGAAAGCCCATTTGGAATAAAGGAGAAAATCTGGAAGAGACGGGTTTGCAATATTTCCCAATGGGTACAGGAAGGGCTGATGTGATTACTTCCAGCTCCTGAATGCTCCTGTTTCTCCTGACGTCACAACACCAACAGAGTTCTGGCTCAGACAAAATAAAGCTGCTGGGTTTTTTCCCTGATAACATCCTAGCCTAAAAATCTTCTATTTTGCTTGAAAGATGAACTGCTTTGCCCCATTAGTGGGACACTGTAATGCATCAAATTGGGTTAGGAAAGATGTCTCCTAAATTACTACAAATGCTTGTCCCTTTATGCAGCCACTCCCCTGGTCCTACTGTCAGTCAGACAGACTGAAAGACAGGTTATTCTGTGCCCATCACTCCATATTCTTCAGTGTGAGCTCTTGGTAGCAGCTGATCATATCAAACCTCAGTGCCCAAGTACAGTGAACTAGGCCTTTCCCTGGCCAATGTGAATATTACTCCATTGATCTGTCAGTTGAGTGGTATGAAAACTGTCATTCTGGGCTAGAATAATTGCTGGGCTGAGAAAAGTCAGGGGTTCATTGCATCAGTCTCAGCCAGGAGTGACAAAAAAAATTTCATTTTTACTGAACTGATAAAACTTGATCAAAATTGCCAAGTGTGCTCAGTTAAAGGACAGAAATATAATTCCAGTCCAGCAAGGCCTTGTGAATGTATTTGTGTGCACAGGGAGCAGTGTTTTCCTGGAGATGATTGGGCTTCTTTACAGCACAGAAAGCAAAACTCAACTCAAAGACTTTGCAGAACCTGGTGCTTTTTCACTCCTGAGACATCATTACAACCTCGCACTGCAGACACTGTTGAAAGCTCAGTTACTGAAATCAAACTAAATGAAGACATGCTGCTAGAGCCTAAAGGAAAACAGTTGTCTGGTTAGAGATGTTTTTATCTGTCCTTAGGCAGCAGCAACCATAGGTATGAGCTGTGCACACCACTGACTTCCCTGCTCTATAATTTTGTAAGCAGATGTGCAAAGAGATGGATTGTTTGCAGTCTTATGTTTGACACTATAAATGTCATTGAAGTCAAGCTATATATATATTTATGTATTTATGAGGCATTGAATGCAAAAATTAACTAAAATAATATTCAGTAATCAATAATAATATTATTTTGCTAGGAATTATTTTAATAGCTCTGATTTACTGAACGTGATAGTTTTCCTCAAAAATATTTTGAATAATACCTCAGGTCAGTTGCCCTGATCATATCATATTCTGCTATGATCTGTTAGTGTTATAAATTATCTGATTATGTCACTGTTTCACTTAGTAAACTTTAACTTCATTCTTATTTTTGTCTTGCTTAAAAATAATAATATAGAAAAACACCATAAACTTCTTTTTGTAAATCTTCCTTTTTATTCTGCCTTCAGCCTCTGACAGAACTGTGCCCACATCAGTAGTGTGCCAACCAAAGACATCTCAAAATATGAGAATGTTTGTTTAAAATTAGAGAGAGTAACTTTCCAAGACATTATACTTTTTGTTGTATGTTTAGAGTTTTTCAGTGAAAAAAAGAGGGAACCACTCCCCCCACGCAGTCAATAGCCAACTGCAAACTTAGAAAACATTAGAAATGTATGGGAGAGACAAAAATGAATGAGCTGAATCTCATCTGTTTGTCCTTTTGCTACACGTGGTAATGGCCACTTATCTGACTACCTGTGGATATGAACAGGTATTTGAAATGATGAAGAACTCTCCATTCCATGGTAATGACAATAACCTGCGACATCCCTAACCTTACCAGCAGGTTAGGAACTATTTGTGTTCTCTTCCATTAAGAATTTTACCCCTTCGACACATCTGTTTAGCTGTGTTTGAAAGAGAAAATCCCATTAGTATGACCTAAACCCCAGAAGTAAAGACTACCTTCTCCCAACTAATTTGCATATGTTTAAGTATTTATCAGCCACCTGCTGGTGATATGATTTGGTTATCAATCTAATAACACCCAGTGTTCCTTGAACTCTTTGTGAGCACCAAGGCACACATGCGGTAACACTAAATGAAACCAAGGAGCTGATAGTAAAATATTGAATACATGACGTTTGTCTCTTTCTCTGTTTTTCTCCTTTTTCTGGAGTTCTCAAAACTATCTAAGCAAAGTAAAGAATAAACAGTCTTTATGGATCTCCAGCCTGGAATGAGTGTGTAATATATTTCACTCAGCGTGCTTTAACATTTTGCATTGGAAATGTCATTCTTCATTTCTAAGTAGGGCTACAACCTCTTTTAAAGGCTTGCAGTGATTTTTATTTAAGCGTTTTTGTAGACTCACAAACATTTACCTATATTCTCTGGATTTTAAGAATTAATTTTGGTCCTATTGTCCTTTCTTTCATTTTTGTGCTGTTGTTTTCAATTCCAAAGAGTAAGAGATATTACTTGATGACAAAGGCTGGAGTTAATATTGTTGTATTTAATATCCCTTCAGTGTCTACAATGTAAGGACTGCAATCTAGGTGAAATTACTGTTGATGCTAGGGAATAAGTTATTCATAGTTTTGCAGAAGGAGTTGTGTTTCCAACTTGAATGCCTCACAAGTTGTTTATTTTACATCTTTGGATGTAAATTATCAGCTATTTTAATGTAGGAATATATCAGATACAAAGCTTTAGGGTAGTCTGGTTTACTGCAGCTTTGTCAAACTTACCAGTGTTCAGCTTATTTTCTCAAATTACATGGGTCAAATAGCAAGAAGATTGTTCAGGATACATGTAGAAAAAAAATATATTTAGAGATCTAATTTAGTTTCTGACCACTAATGGCAAGTGGAGTCTGTAGTTCACCAAAATACTGTTACTGTTGTCCTTAGTAATCAGCCTTTACTTTATGTAGGGAAAGTATTATGGATTTGGGGCTTTATTTCAGTGCCCTGGAAATTCTCTTATTCAGAAAGATGCCAACTGTGGTAAAAATAAGATGTTATTCAGTGTAACATTAAAGTTGAATTTATGTTATGATGCATCAGATTTTTGTGCTCCATATTTAGTAATAAATAACCCGGGTCTGAAATAGGAGGAGAAAGGGAAAAATATACATTTCAAACTATTTTGTTCAAGTTCTTATAGTTGGATTTTTTTCCCCATATTCTTCATTTCTCTAGTCCTGACATGAGATTTCCCAAGTAAGTTATTTTGTAATCTACCCATAGACTAGATTCTAATCTTCCTTGCTCCTAGCCCTGAATGCAAATAAACGCAGATGGCAAATAACTGAGAAGTTTTTATTGGAGTAACCACTTAGTTTGTGCTACTTGACCCATTGTCCTCCAACAGCTAAAAATATACTGGGAAAAAAGCCCTAAGGATGATGACAGATTCTAAAACCTTATGGAACAGATTTACATGTGTAGTGCTATATCACATCACAGCTTTGCAAATCTTACTAATAGAATGGTGTTATCTAATTTCTGAAAGCAATATTTTTCTTAAAAACTGCAGAAGCATGGCTTGAATATAACACAAATTTTAATTTATTCTATATTTAGCACAGGCCTGGCAAAAGTCAACCAGGAATAATCACAGAAATATGGATAGCTAATAGAAATTTTTCACAATTTAAAACTCATAGTAATATGGTAGAACTTGCCATCTGACACAGAAGCATACAGAAATTCCCTGGGAGGTTTGATATCCAAAACTGCCCTAAAGCCTAAATTGTATTTACAGTCCTTATTAAAATACACAAGAAATATTAATAAATAAAAATTTAGTAGCATTAATTTTTCTGGCTTTTTCTATATCCTCAGAAAACTACATTAAAATAAAAATAGTTCAGCAAGTGGGAGAACAAATACTACATGTTTTATGACAATGTCGGTTCTTAAATATCAATATTGATTGATTTATTTGTATAATTTTGTTTACATAAAGATGAGGAAAAGCAAAAATATTTGTCATCCACTGGAGTAGGACATACCTCAGATTTATTTTGGCTTTCAGAGAATGAGTAAGTTTTTGGAATAGAAATAGAAATTTGGGAGTTCAGAATTCATTATATTAGTTTTGCTTTAGTTCAGCAAAGCATTTGTAGAAATACTATACTTCACTGAGTAGTAAAGTTCACTTACATAAAGTGCTTTACAGAGTCAAACCACAGTTTCTTTAAATGTCAACAACCTAGACAAATGTAACCAAAAACAGTATCAGGGAAAGGAATTTATCAGTAACAACAAACAGTGAAGTGCAGATAAATCAATATTTTTCTTCATGAAAAGTATCATGGAGTATTGCATAGGAAAAGAGGAGAATAACAATACTGTAGTACAATAAGGACACAAAGAAAGTTAAGGGGCTATTTAGATATTTAAATTACGTTCAAAACTGTAGGTCATATGAAATAACAGTGTCTTCAGGTCTTGTAGTAGCTCCTTTTTGAAAGCACCAGCCTGGGCTGTAAATCACCATCCGTGTTACAAGTTAATAAGTGGCTGTTAATAAGTGGAGAGGCTTTGTGGTGCCTTGAGCTGCTCAGGCTTCAGAGTCCAGAGTGCAAACACATTGCTGGGTTACCTTGGGGTAACTTGGTGAGCAATTAGCAACCTGGCAGCTGCTCTGACCTCGGTGGATGAGCTGTGTGTCATTTTGCCCTCCTGTGTTCACAGGGTAACTCACTTGCCTTTCATCAGCAGGTAAGCAAGCTAGCATCAGCTCCATGAGCAAATCAGCTCTGTGAGCTGCTGCTTCAGACTGTGATTTGTCTCATGTTGATGTTTTTGTATGTTCATCATCTGGAGTCACTCATTTTTTTGTTTTCCTTTATGACAAGCGATAAATCAGTTGATTTTTTTTTCTATTTAATTTAAATTATCTCATAATAAGTATATGGTTTAGGTGTTTGGAAATATTTTTAAAAATTAGAAGGTGTATATAACTAGTGGAAAATTTACTGCTTTCCTACTATGGTTAGTAGAGCATGAGGCTGGCAATAAAGACATAAATAAAATGAATATTCGTAAGTAATAAATATTAATTACACAAGGCTTGTGTTTCAGTGTGCTGTAGCTTGTAACAGGTCCCACCTGCATGGCAGAGTGCACTTGTTAAATGAGAATTGCTATTGGAAAAACACCTAGTGGGATTTCACTAGAGAAAACTCTTTCATCTGCAGTAGATGTTTACATTTTTTTTGGCTCCAGCTTGAACCAAACAGAATTTTTAAGTCTGAGTTTCTTCCTCAAAGCTTGGTATGATTTAACTGATGTCTTCGATTTTAGGTATTCAGCATGCAAGTGCAGGAACAAATTACCTGCTGGTTAGTATTTAAATCACACTCATAAAATAAAATTAATATGAGAAAAGGTCATCCACAGGTACTTCTTCTAATGTATGCACATATCTATAGCCAGGTCTTTAATTTTGCTTCATTTGGCTCTAGCAGTTTCCGTGGGATGGCTGGGGCTGTGTGTGGGGTTTGGTTTTATGGGGAACAGAGAGAGACCTATAAGGTCTGCAACGCCCCATTAGGATGAACCCGGTTGTCATGGCTGAACCTAGGCTGCATGTAAGTGTAACTCATCATATATCTGTTTGTCTCAGAGGTTCTATTATATTACAAAAAAGGAGCCCTTTTGCCATTAAAGCTAAAAAGAAGAAAGATAACTGTTCCAAGTAACTTCTTGACAGTTCCAGGGCTGTAGTGCTCTAAGGGATTCCAACTCTAATACATGCTTTTGGCTTATTTACAAGCTCACAGTTCCTCCTGGGTGGGGAACAAGTCTCAGACTGTTTCTTGCCCTACACTGAGCACATGAGTGCAGGTTTATTGCAGAGTCCATCTCCAACCTGCAGTGTGAAGAATGCGACTGCTCAGAGAAAGACCAGTGTTGATTTTGTGCTTTGGCCAAGACAAATTGCAGAAGCATGACGCTATGATGACAAAAAGCCAGCAAGACCACAAGGGAAAGCTAAGAAGTTTAAAAAAGACCCAAAATCCAAACCCCCAAACCAAGACATTAAAAAAAAAACCCAAACCAATAAGACGCCCAAAGAAAACCATGTGTAATTTAAAAGGTTTGGTGAATTAAAACAAGAGAAATTAAAATTTAAAGATTACACTTTTATCCAGGAAAACAGTCACGCACATACACGAGGCACAGAACAAAAGGCAGAATATTCTGAAAATTTATAAGAAGTCTGAAAGATGCTTCATTCAACCTTGCTTGGTAGCTAGCAAGTTTTCTAACTCTTGTGATGTTTATTTTAATTTTTGAGAGAGATATGACAACATACCTGGCAAGCTGATTCCTTCCCAAAGCTCTCTCAGCTCTACCTTTTTCAAAGCTTTCTACTTTGATTAATACTTGCTTATTTCTGGTAAAGCACTATGGATCATAATTCAATAAAGATGGCATTTACTGCCATCTGTCTTAACACTCTTTGAATAGAAAATGTGAAAGGTGAAAGGTTTACTGGTAGGGCTTATTGCCTCAAGCATACATAGAATAAGAAGCATTAGATATGGTACACAGTAATCTTTGTAAAAAATTATTATCTTTTATTCTCTATCACAGCTGTACCTTCTTTGACCCATTCTTTTTCCAAAACAGCATTTTTAAGAGATAAAAACACAGCAACATTGGGCTGTAGTCACTGCCTTTCAATGCAGTGCAGCAATCAGGACTTGGAGGGTGGCCACCATGATTCCACATGACCACTGTTACACATTGGAAGGCAAATGAGGAAATACTGTATATTGCCTTAATGCTTATTCTGAAAGGTGAATGTTTTGAGCTGAACACCTTAGTATATAATACATATTTTTCTCTTTCTGACAATTCACTGTAAGTATTAAAAAAAACCCACCAAAAATATGTTTATGTTTTTATTCAAAGTATACTTAACACATTAGATACTTTAATTTATTGGTATAATTCGTTGGACCTAAATCAGAATGTTTAGTGTAACTGAGTAGGATCATAAATCCATGATTGATCATCCTAATAATTCTTATTCCTGTAGTGTATATGGAAATAGCCTGCAGTTTAAAAGAGACAAGAGATTTCTGATAGCTTTAAACTAAAAAAAAAATAAAATACTAGTGAGGCTTGATTTTTGCCCACTCGATTTTTTTTTCCTACCATCTATTTTAAGTAACAATCTGGTATGAGGCGCGTCTGATTTTAAATTGCCTGGAGTGCACAAAACATGAAACACTGTTTTCAAAAGATGATGTATAAAAGCCTATATCATTACTTGTCTAAAAATAAAGAAATCAGAAAGATCAAATTGTTCTCACTCTTAAAAGCCAAAATACAAAACATACTGCAATATTTTTACCACCCTGTAAAGAAATGATAACAAGTATCTTTTTTTTAAATTCCTACTGGACATGATTAGTAGAAGCCAGAAAATAACACCATTTCCTTTCCATGTCTTTCTGTTTCTCAAAACGGGAAAAGTATTGATACCTTCCCCTTCCATGTTTTTCGTACAGTTCAAGCCAGCATTAGTGTGATCCACTCATCACAATCTCTGATGGTGCAGTCAGTGATATCAGATATCAGATGCTAGGACACTTGTTTTCCAGAGTACTCTCTAGTAACAGATCAAAATCAGATCAAAGGCCAGGCAGTGAATCTTGAGTTGAGGTTTCTTTTCTGTCATGAGCCAGCCCCCTTCCCCCCACCAAATATCCTGCTTTGTACTCTCGATTTTAACCTAAAATTTTAATTTCAGGTAATTGTCAACCTAAAATATCTGATACTCTACTTAGACTCAGCGGTATGGGAACGCTCAGAAAATCTCATTCTGAAAACCAGGTCCCCTTTCAGGGCATCCTTATCTGTGTAGTCCCAATGACCCTGAAGAGGATGCACACTTGCACAGTGTTGAGCCTGTGGAAAGTGGAATTAAGATCTCAGATGATAGCATTTTGCTCATGTTCTAGAATTACCTTCCTCTTCTTTCATCACTTTGAAGGCAGTTTAAATTCTTTCTGGTTGTTGCATAATAAATATTTTTGCTTTCTTTAATACGTTGCAAGGTGCATCTTAGCTCTACAGCTAATTAAGAGGAGATAACACAAAGGACAGGGATATGTATGAGTTGCAGAGGCTGTTGGTGCAGTGAAAGAATACTTCTAACCCTTTATCAGCTCTCCTTCACACTTAACTGCTTCATTGTTTTGTGATCTTTAAAGGTTAACTTCTTTTTAGGATAGGGGAAAACTTTGATGAAGCAGAGATAGATCCTTTCTTTATGTTAGTTTTCTTTTCTCTATATCCTAAGTTTTGGATCAGATTTAGAGAATTATTATTACATTAAAAAGGCTTTGCTGATAAGGACAATGTATGGACCATAGGCAGCAGTACTTAGACCATGTTGAGGCCTGATGTAAGTGTGTGTAGCTCTGCTGATGTCAGTGGAGTTACATCTGCTTGCACTGAAGACTTAATATAGTCTTCAGCCTGCAGGAAGCATTATGGATGTACTGAATGCTGCATGGTAGCAATAAATAAAGGAATTTACTCATACAAAGTATCTTCCATCTGAGGATCCTCAAACACTTGGCAAGCATTATTTTCTTTCATGGGAGAGGGAAGAATCTAAAGGGCTACCCAGATATGTATTCTTTATCCATTTGAGAACAGCAAAGATTATGCATTGCGGGAGGGGGGTATTTTTTTTTTAATGTAATGATATATTTAGACATTAATGGTATAATTTTATATCATCAAGAGCTGAAAATTTTCTGTTCTGCCCAAAAGCATTTTGGAAAGATGATCTGTGGTATACATGAGTTTGCAAACAGCATGAATATGTTAGCCTTTGCTGCTTTATCCTCTGCCAAAAATGTAGAGACGATAGCATCTGTTTCCACTACCCACGCTATCCAAATCATTAAAAACTCACAAGAGTTGGAAAAGAAGTTCTGAAAGCTTTCACATGTCTGTCTTTGCTAGGAAAATCACTCTCTTGTAACCATGTGTTCAGACAGTCTTTTTTGCTTGTGGTTCCTGAATTTCAGGTGTTAATGAGTGATCCCTGGAAAGGTGCTATTAAAATTTAGGTAATGAAAGATCTCAAACACAAATGAATCCTGAGTGCATGCTTTAATAAGTGCTGCTTCAGCAAGTTTTGAAATAATAGCTACACTTTTTTCACAATGCAATGAGATGAGGAAAAAAACCTTCAGACACATATGTAGCTGAGAATGGGCAACAGAGCTCGCAGTTAGGTTTTGCTGGTATTGATCTTGGACATCTGAATGGACTGACTGACTTGTTCTCTCCAGTGCTGGAGGAAAAAAAGATGTTGGCTTTAGAACATACGGAGATTTGGAATGGGTTCACTTTTTTTCCCTGAGAGTTTGGTAGCAGCTATTAAGAGCCTTCTAAAATAATCAAAGTACATTTCCTTTTCCCATCTCTTTCCCATATTCCCTTTATTTCTCCCATAGACTGCTGGTAAGATACTGCTAGAAAGAACTGTATGTACTAAATTGACCAAAATAGAGGAAATAGTGGTCTCTTACTTGTCTTTTCTTGTTATTTTTAAAACATTCTGCACTTGCACAATGCAGAACAATTTGAAAACGTAAAGAAACTAAATCCAAAGTGACATCCAGTTGTTTCATTTTCTTCCAACTCGGCCACAAATCTGTGTTTTGCTGTTGCAGAGGGCCTGGCCCCTTATTGTATCAATAACGCAGTTAATGATTTCTGAGCAAGCAGAAGTGGCTTGGGTTTGTTGTTTGTTTGGTTTTTTCCTCTTTTTTTTAAATTTTTTGTTGTTTTTTTTTGTTTTGTTTTGGGGGTTTTTTTGGTTTGTTTTTCTCTAGTGTAGAATTTAAGGATATCAAATAGCAAAAAACCAAATAATTGATACTTGTGCTGTTAGATATGCAATGGCCATTTTAAATTCTCTTAGTGATTCACTAGAATAAGAAGTAGGAGGTTTGAGAAGAAAGCTACAAAAGGGACTTGAGTGTGAGGGTATCTAAGAATTTGGGGAAACAAAGTAAAATCACAATTAATGAAAATAAACAAAAGCTTGTAACACTCAGCCAAACTTAGGGAAGTTAGTAAGATATAAACTTGAAATTCTGCTAACATGGCATATATGTATTTTTAAATGTCAAAAATTTTGGTTTTATTCTTCTTGACTTCTGGGCCCACAGGAAGGTTTGAATCGCTTCATAATCTTTGATGCTATTTCATCTTGTTCTTTTCAAAACTGGCAAAATTTGCAGTTACAGGTAGAATTTTACATGACTTTTTTCTGTGTCTGAAACCTAGTAATAGAAATAGATTATATGGACACATTGTTATGTTAACCTCTAATTTTGTGCCCTCTGATTTTTGGCTGAATAACAGACCACAACAGACTTTCTGATACAAGTAAAAGAGGCTCCTTGCTATCTGGACAGATAAAAAATATAAGCAACACCCCACTCCCACATCATCCTCACCATTTTTGCATGCAGTGTGAATGTACAGATATGGTAACTCCTGTCACTAGAACCCATGCTTAATATTATAAACAAGTATGTTTTGTCATGTCTGAAAAAACTTCTGATGTGAGGGTTTAAAACTCACGATATCTGTCTTGGGACTGAGCTGATTTCCTCATAGTGGGAGAAATTAATTGTTTTTTTCAGTTCCAATTTCATGAGTAAGAGGAAAATACTGCAAGGCTTCCCCTGATTCTTAGTGGGAAGGCAGAAACAGTCTGTTGTGCAATGTGAAAGTTTTAAGTTGAACAAGTTTTGTCCCTATCAGTGACAATGCAGGATATCCTGAAATATTCAAAGAAAAATATCTCTCCAGATGAGTCCCAATTTTAATGTATGTTAGGTATGTTTTCTACAATGATGCCTTTTCTTGGTCTTAAAAGTGGAGAGCCAGACACAGTTAAGGGATAAGGAGTTTTCACTTTGGTATTTTTGTAAGGATCCTTATGCTGCACCACTTTGCCAAGGTGGGATGCACCTCAATGCACACACACAATAGGTTGTGTATACAATTTATAGACCTTACAAATTAGCATATCTAACAAGGGTGCCCCAAGGGAGGCCTGGATGAATGGTGTGATATTCCCACATCTAAAGAACTCCCCCTTGGATGGGCAAAGCTTTAGTTTACAGGATATGCTCTAGAGAGGATCTTGGTTTCCCAAAACGGTGTCGAGTTTTCTGGCCTCCTACTATGAGGCCTTTACAATGTTTGGTCTCCTGGCCTAACAGAATACTGAGTTATTAGGAATTAAGGAATTAAGTATGCATGCTGAGATTACTGAGGATACATAAAAGGTATATAAAGGGTAGATAAAAGAGAAGGCAAAAAATCATCTTGGCATCAGTAAGTTAGGGAAAACTGGTATGATTATAAGGCACATATTCAAAATCTATTTTCTTGCTGGGCCTGTGTTATGAGGCAGAGCCCTAGGAAAGACCTGATGCTGACCTAGCGGCAGTCCTCTGACAGTGGGATTTCTGCTCAACACTCTGTATAATCATCTTGTAGTCTTTTCCTTGACTACAGAGTAAACTTCCCTGACTTTCATCTACCCTCAAATTAGGAATGTTTTGGGTCTTTTGATATTGAGGCATGGCAAGAAGCTGGCTTGAATTTTGTTGTGTTTTTGTTGTAAGAGAGGATTTTGCCACGAGAAATGGTCAAATCTATCCCACGTTGCAGACAGGAGCCTTAAGTGTGGCAATGATGCTTCCTACTCTTCCTCAGTCTCAAGAAGCAGCTCACTGTGTATCTACTATGTTTAGTAATATTGTAATGATATAAGTTTAGGCTAATTGTATCCTGAAGGTAGCCAACAATACTGATAGCGTATTTCCTGCAGGTATGCTCCAGGGTAGATTATCCTTTGTTTTTTTTTTTTGTTTTTTTTTTTTTTTTTTTTAAAGTTATTGTGTGATAATGTGTTCTAAATGAATAAACCTGCCAGTTTAAAGAGAAAAAACTGTCTGGAGATGTTACACTTATCAAATTAGAACCAGCAGACTGTTTACCTGTGTTTCCTTCAGCTGTACTGCGGAATACATGTCGTTTCACTGGATTCAGAGCTGTTGTATGCAGTGCAAAGATAACTCTTGCATCATTTATTCTGAAGTTCTACCCATGGAGACTATGTTCAGACATCCAACATTTCCTTAGGCTCATAACAAAACTTTTTTTATTGTGTCCATTCCCAAAGGAAAAATTCAGTTCACTTTTTGTGTTGTTTTAAATCTTTAAGGTAGCTATGACTAAAAAATAAAGAATTGGATAGGAATGAGATAGAAATGTGGTAGCACTTGGGGCAATAGAAGCTTCTTGTGCAATGTCTTAGGTAAAAAGCAAAAAAAATCTTACATATATAAATGATGGAGTGGAGGATGAAGATAGACCTCTACCTGCACCTCACACTGAGAGTCTTTGCAGGGAATTTCTGTTGCAAACATGTATAACTCCCTGCAAAATATCCTGAAAAATAAGTATTACAGAAATGCCAAGAGGAATTAAGGAGGCACTGTGACAATGAGATGAAACAATTCAACAGGTTCTTCAATTTGTAAATAGCTTGTGGATGCATGGAGAGGAAAGATAATAGTTGAAAATAAGAGGGCTTCTTCTCCTATTGTGAGTTGCCATTATGAGCACATGTTACTCTCCACCAATACAATAAGAGAAGTAACACGAACACCATTTTCATTTTCCATGTTGAGAAATTCACATCAATACTGTGTGTGCAAGATAATGGGTTAAAGTAGAGAAAATATGTGCACGTTGTTCTTTTGTAAAATACCAGACATGCCCACGACTTATTGGTGTGAAACGCTGTGCGTGTCCTGTATGATGATGTAGGAGTCTCAGAGACAGCACGCAATGTGGCTGTTACTATGGTAACAAGATGTTTTTCATTGAAGGGCCATTAAAATGGTGGCATATAAATAACATATGTACAGTACATTGTCTTTGAGAGAACTGTTCTTGTTCAGGAATTGTAAGCACATGCTTTCATTCTTCTTTCCTCTCTCTCTTTTTTTTCCCACCTCCTTATCAGAATTCTTGTATATTTTTGAACTCGTATGAACAGCCCGTCTCATTTTTAGCACTTTGCCTCTTTGAAGCTATAGTGCTTGCAGACCTGATACGATATAATAAAAGGTGACTGAATAAGATGCTTCTTTTAAGGACTACAGACAAATGGAAGTAAAATGGCTAAGAGTCTCATTCCTCAATTCTGAAGTGTGACAGTTAAGATGTGTTCAGTTAGGAGTGCAAGCTTCAAAGGTGCAGAGCAGTTTGTGCATGCTTAGGCACCGAAGTAATTCAATGAGTGGACTTCAGTTAGGGAATTTGTTGAATTAAAGCTAAACAAGGTGTGAAATATTTTCCTGATTTGGGACTTGGTGTTCTAGATCAGTGGAAAAGAGTTACTGACTATTTGTAGACAGGAAACTTTGCAGAGGGTCTGTTCCCACATCCCCAACTGCTAGCAGAAGTCAGCAGGGCTAAGGCAGCAGAGGGTGGGTGATTCCACTGCAGTGCCATCAGTAATGAAGGCTGATATCTCTTTTCCAGCTGTCCTGCTATCCAGAGTAATGTTGTGAACACTGGAAAGATGGTTTGTGTATTGAAAATTGAAGAATTGTAATTTATATGAAAAATATGCTGGTTGTAATATTCAATAAAAATATCTTCATATTTCTCTGACATGCATTGGCTAAAATGACTTGCTCACTTGGGTGAGGTAGCTGGCCCTGTGAAAGGGGGTTTAGACCTTACCCTGAGAGAGGAAAGAAATATCCTGAGGGAGGAGATGCATTTCAGCATTAACACACAATTGCAAAGAAAATTGTAAAAAACCCCTCCAACAGTTTAAAGTGAGCTGTGGTAACAAGAATAATACCCTAACTTTTCATCAAGTCAATGCTGTGTAAAAGGAAGAATAGTGAAATTAAGAGCACATTTGCCAAGCCTGGCATCCCATGGATTAGAACACAGGTTTTTTGGTAGGATTTTTTTTGCCATTCTGTGAGGTACATTCAGGAAGCTGTCTTATACCATGGAAATGAATTCATAGATGTAGATGAAGATCCAAAGTTAAAGCCGTATAATGTACAACTCCATTACCATCCATCTCTTCTAGTGGCTAACTTTACCCATTCTTTCCAAAAGCAAAATAAGTGGAAAACTTTTAGGAAAATTGAGCAGGAACTGAAATTTAATATAAAGTAATAGCACAATCCTTGGACAGAGTAGTGCAAAGAGCAAAATATCAACCTACTGCTTCCACTGGCTCTCAAGAATTCTTGAGTTTACTGCTTATTGTTGGGTTTTTTCCTTAGTTTTGAGCTCTTTCCAAACCTTCTTTTTCAGAGAGCACCACAGTAGCATTTCTGAAGAATGAATGCTGGCACAGACAGTCACCAATATGCAATAGGAACATTTGCTAATCAAAAACAACTCAGTCCCAAAGTTCATGTTAGCAGAATTTCACTGCCAATTATCCAAAATCACTCTGGTGCAGCAGATAACATAAATGAAAGAAATGGAAGAGCTGTGGCAGACTCCTGTATGAGTGAGCTGTGGCACTCAGTAAGACCGTGTCTGGGTGATGCTCAGCACTTTTTTAATATTAGACACAACGGAAGAAGTAGTTGTATTGCTGCTTCAAGGAGGTTTTAGCCACTGCTAGAGAGAAATACATAATTCCCAAAGGACAGCTCTCAGTGGAGATGGAAACCTGCTTTTGCGTTTTCCTGTCCTGCATCAGAAATTAAAGCTGAGTTGAATAATAATCAAATATGGATCTGACTTGAAACAACTGCTCAATTACATTGATTCAATGGCAGAAATGGCAGCATTTACTCCAAGGAATTACCAGTATTTGGATTCTGGAAGGAAGTAGCTCCTATGCAAAATTATATTCTTAGCAATCGGTTTATTTCCCATTCTAAAAAGAGAAGACCAAGAAACTTCTGTGAGAGTGTGTGATAAATATAGGCAAACACTGAATGTCTGTAACAGTTCTTTCTATAGGCAGTCAAAACAAAGATATACATTGAAAATCTTAAGCATTATCATGATTGCAAATTCAATAATTTAAGAGCTGGTTTAGAGGTCAATCTGAATGTGATATCAGTCTTGTACCATAATCCATGTAATTTCATAGTGTTTTTAATAATTCGATTACTATTTTCCTAAGGGTTCATTTGAATATTTATGTCTCTCTCTCTCTCTCTAAATATATCTATAGCTATATAGATATAGCTCTATAAATTTAGACCAAATAATGTTGTATTCTTGGACTAATGAGGAAACTAAAGCTGAACAAGCCTTTACTCTTTTTTTGGGAGGTGGAGAATTTTCACTGATATCCACCTCAGAAAAATGTAGATGTCTGCTATGTGTATAAGGCAGATCTCCATTCTCCTAGATGATCAAGTTTATGTCAACTTTTGTGGCAGAAGAGTGACTCAGTGGGATTCAAGTGAACTGGGTCAACTCTTGAACCTGCCTCAGCATCACTCTGTGGCCATGGGTAATTCAGTCAGCTCCCGTCTCTTTCTCAGATAGCTGGTAGGGAATAAGAAATATTGGAAAAATAGTCTCCCTGTCATAAAGGTCCTTTAAGTTGATGACAGCAGAAATCCTTAAAAGGCAAAGCTACACTGGACCAATGTTGCTATTTTTGCATGATGACATACAATAGAAAACATAATAAAAAATTCATTAGACCAATTAGAGGCACGTCTTCATAATCTATCATTAAATCTAGTAGAGATCAAAAAATATTAAGCCCTGCTTTTTTATTGTGGAAAAAGGAATATTTTTCTAATCACAGTGCTTCATAAATGTGTCTTTGACTCTAATATATGATCACACTCACAACCTTGCACAGCTGCTGCCAGCTCTCACTCCTGTGCTCAGCCAGTTCTCTCTGCTGGCCTGCCCAGGGCTCTGCTGTGGGACCAGAATGGAATTAAAGGGTCCCCACAATGACAGCTGAAGGCAGTGCACAGGAGCTCGCAAAGAGGTTGTGCTTTGCCAGGGAGGGTCCTTCCCATCCATTGCTCCTTGGCCCTTTACAGCTGTTGGTTGCTTTAGCACACGCTCTTTTTATTTCTGCTGTGTTTGTGTTGATGTTCCTCGATCCAGACCCAGTTTTAAATAAGTGGGAGCAAGTTGCCCATGGGAGATGGCTGATGTGTGGTGGTGTCCGGTGTTATGTGCTGGGGTGTGGCTGAGCTGCTCACTCTCTTCAGGAGCCATCTCTGCACTTCTCCTTTTGCGCTCTGTGGAAGCCCGTCTGATGTCAACAGCAGCAATATGTGTATGTGGGACATTATAGCACAGAGCATTGACATCACTCTTCTTTTGGTTGTTGCTACGCATTCCTGCTGCTACTGCAGTGGAAAAGGTATCCCAGGATTCTGCTGCTGGTTTCACATTTTGGCTCTCAGGCTGTCTCTTTCTAAAGTTGCATTTGTATTGATCCTTTCAACTTATTTATAAGAATACTGCATAAATAATTTCTCTTCCTTCCACAAGCTTTTTCTCATAACCAACTTCAAGAGAAAGACTGAAAAAGAGATGTATTGTGTTTTCCAGATGAGGAAACCTGTCATTTATTTTTAAAGTGCATGTCATATTTTCCATACTTCTCCAATAACTAGCATTAAAAATTTCATCTTACAGGAGTTTCTTTAGGCTCCTGAGAAAATGCATAGATTTGTAGAAAGTGCTTTTCTGCAGAACTGACACAGTTTGTGTGCAGACAGCTTTCATTTACCTATCATCTAAATATATTATGTCCATTTAAAGTTGCACAAAGCAATGAAGAATGAAACCAATGTTTTTCATTTCTAACAAACAGGATTCAGTTCTAGCACACAGCTTATTTTGTGTAACAAGCACAAGGCAAGCTTGTTAAGCTGTACATTCTAACAGACCTATGTTTTACATGCTCATGGTAGCTGAAGAAATGAGAAAGCTACCTTGGGGGAAGGATAAATAATTACAAATATACAAACTTTAAAAACACATTAAGTACTCTTTGGCATCCTACGAATATGAGAACACAAGTAAGATGTTTAAATGGAGTATAATCCTTGAACTTGATATACACAGAAAAAACAACTTTCTTACCTCTGTAGAGCAAGGCAGAAAATATATTTGTCAGTGGCATGGCTCTGCTTAATGGAGTAATTTAAATTTAACTTTAGCTTCATATATTCCAGTATTTCAGAGATGGATGAGAGAAATTAATCTCTTTATATGTTTGCTGCTGCTGCTTATGAAAAAAATTATATGCTGCTTATATAAATAGATAGTATTTAACTTTATTTTCTTCAGTCCTTTTACTTCTTTGTTGCCAACAGAAATATATGGTGTACTAGGCTTTTTCTGGGCTAAATTGGACTTTTTTCTTTAGCTGCATGCTCCTTGTAATGCAAAACAGTAGGCAGTGATCCATGCAGGCTTCCATTTATAATATTAATACAAGCCATGTTCCATGCTAATACATCACATTAATATTAAAGCAAGAAGTGTAAGACTAGTGAGTGCTTAATCATTTGCAATTAGTACCTAACAGCTAATTCAGTAGAGGGCTTTTAGAAAGAAAAAAGTGTGTACATGGAGGGGGAGAAGGGCGGGAGCAGTAGTTTGCTAAATGCTGGTTGATTTAACTTTAAGTATTTAACACTGTGAAAACTTAGTAATTAGAAGAGTTCTTGTCACTAGTCAATTTTCCTTAATTGATAATTTAAAAATAAAATAAGTTAAAATCTTATTCTCCTTAGAAAAGACAGCAATGACAGCATAAATCATAAAGTTTCTTTACTAATTTAGTTGAAGATTGTTCTAACTGTTCTTGAATCATTTAGGATTATATGCTCAAGGTCAAAATCTTGGATTTACTGAAATGCAGAGCACCATATTCCACCTCTTAAGTTGTGTATCTAGAAAAATGAATCTAATCAGCCTATAGCTGAAGTCTCCAGATCAGATTGTTAAAAAACTGATTTCCAAAATCTAGTGAGAGAAGGGGGGTGTTATATTAAGTGAAGCAACTTCCTGGTATTCTTCCCATGAGTTTGTGTTGTGTTTTGCTGCCTGTCTGTTGTTCCAGTATCTCAACAGCCTGAGATTGCTTGCACTGGGCTTGCCTGTTTGGGACACTTTGATTTCCCAGGTAGAGAAGTGTATAGTTAAGATTCAAGGTGCCTATAACCTCAGTATTTAGAAAAAATTATATCCAGAAATTATCAAGAAAATGTCAAGAGATTATCTGCCTTGTTTCTCATCCCAGGTGCATTTGAAGACCTGATGTCCAGTTGTGTTAATGTTTGCTATGATTTTTAGTTTTTTTCTTCAACATGTCTTTGTGAAAAAGGGTGAATGGTGCTCAGAACCAGAGTCTGTAGGCAGGACTCTCATCTCTGTTCCTAGCTTTGCTTTTGATTTTCTGTGCTCTTTTGTTTAAGATTTAACACTTTCAATTGAAAGAGTCTAGATATGTAACAAGAGGAAAAAAACCAGCATCGTCTCTGTCTCTGATTGGGGTGTGTGGTCTTTGGAAGGGCTTATGGTTTTTTTGATAATATTGTTCTATACCTGTGTATATAATTCCATGTTTTTAGGAAAAGTAGATAAAAATTACTGCTACCTGTTATCTGTAAAGAGTAAATGCCATTGCTGAGGTGGAAGTAGCTTCACTGTCAACAGCTTTGTGGAGAATTATGTATAATTTCATGTATTATGAGTAATCTGATGAAATTTACTGAGTAGATAGGAGCTAAAATGTCTTACCTCCCACCTGTCCCCTCTTTTTCTCTCCATCCCTGGTGATTATCTGGCCTGAACTCATTTTATGTTTTCTATCCTTCTCCTTTTGTCATGGCAGTTTGTATTTCATTCCTTTCCCAATTGCTTATGACTAGTCTGTATAATAACCTCAGGACTCCCTACCACTTTTTCCTTCATGCACTACTCGCCCCATGCACGGTGTGACCCGAGAAGAAACAACCTGTGTCAGCTCATTGATTCTGGCAGTGTGAAGCAGAGGCAGTGCAGGAGCAAAGCTCACTGTACAGAATGTACATTCCTCTCTGACCCCACTAATGCTGGCTCTTTCCAAACAGCTCTTACTAATGTTCACCCACATTGTAACAGCTGAAGGACACTAATGACTCTTAGAGGCTCCATGTGTCCACTCAGGGAACATAAATGCTTTCAGGAGAGTTTATTTCCATTTCTCTCACAGGTCTTCCAGGGTAGAGATGCTGAATAGTATTTTTCAAATGCGGTGTCCTAAACTTTGACAGTTAAATAACACTTAAAAAGCTGAAAGGGGTGGGGAGACAGAAAAGCTAACAAATAATACTATGCAGAATATATTTCCAGTTTCTTTCTATAAAAAGACTGAAGAGCCGTATAATGATATAGAACAGTAAAAGGCTGTATCTGTCTCATTTTGAACCTTAAAGGAAAATGCTTTTATTATGCAACAACCAAATAAAAATAGATATAAAAAATAGCAAATGGCTTCAGCAAGGATCATGAGAGCTTCAGAAGAGTGCATTCATGATCTTTTCCTCTCTATTTGCCCTTTATCATTAGAAGTTGTTTATCCTTGATTTTAGAAAAACAAGAGGGAGCAGAATGATCAAGAAAAGAACAACACTGAGGAGGTGCTAGATTAAATTAACAAGATTCTCTAATTTGCTTTTTCTGCTGCTCCTTTGAGAAAGATTGGAAAAGCTGTTTGGGGTGGGAAGAGGAAAAAAATGGAAGAAGAAAGTAAGTTTTAGTCACCAGCACAGAAAAAGAGCAACTGTAGAGGGGAAAAAGAGCAACAAAAGATGAAACAAATAATAGGAGACCTGACTAGAGAAAGGATGAAACAGAAGAAAGCAAAGGAGAATCAAAGCAGAAAGAAGTAGAGAAGAAGGACATGCAAGGGGAAAAAGATTCAGAGATGCTGTTAAGAATATCTCACCAGCACAAGAGAGAGGTGATATGGACTTTTACAGGAGGGGAAAGGGAGAAAGGAAGACCAGAGCATGACTATGGTAGGAGGTGACCAGTGTTAAAATTCATTCATGCATGTAATCTCTTTGCACCTTTGCAAACCTTTGCCTAGGCACTCTCCTGCCCCATCCCCTTGCTGTCAGCAGAGAAGGCAGTAATGACTCTCAGGACCTGGGCCAGGCTGACAGGCAAAGTGAAAAAAACATCTCTTTGGAAAGGAAAGGACAAACCTCTCAAAAAGAAGTCATTCACTTGTCAAATTAGTGGCTTTAATGAAAGTGGATAGAGACTAATGAAAGGTTAAACCTGTAAATTGCAATCTAACAAATGGGTCCACAGAAGACAGATCTCTTTTCATAGTAAGAAAAGAAATAATGCCGACAAAATATTATTACCTTGGAGAGACTGTGACCAAGCCACAATTCCCTCAGAGGGCAGCATGCTCTCCTGCTGTTCTGCTGAGCTGGGCACTTCTGCTTCTCTTGAAGGATTGACAGACAAACAGCTCTTCATTGATCACTGAACTTTCAGAGTGCTTTGATCGGTACTCTGAGTCTTCAGGAATATATACTATAATGATATCTCTGCCAGGAGCCAGGCAGTTCAAAATAGAATCATTAAGTTCAGTCAAAAGTCTTATGTTTACATTTTGTGCAGGGCTTAGGTATTATATAGGAGGTAAACTTATACAGCTAAGTATGTATGACAAAATTACAGTAAAATCATAAATAAAAATAAGATTGGAATATGGGTTCTTTCATATTTTCTATCCTGCTTTTGTCTTTCTGGGATTTTTTAAAATGGCTTTGGTGATTGTTAGGGAAGGGCAGTAGAGGACTACTCAGTCTGACCCTGAGAACTGTGAGAGTGTAAAAAAAGATAGAATTGGAGAGTTAACAGGGCATGTACCGTGTTTTGATCTGGCTGAACTTTTTCTTTGCATCTTAACCTTTGTCTCTTTTAGAGACTTCTTTCTTATATTTTTTTTCCCCCTGTTTTCTTCCAGGTTTCTTTCCTAACATTTTTTCATATTTTGTGTTGCTTATTACAAGGATGAGTTCCACCAATGCTGGCCTTGTCCCAAGTAGGATATAATAAGATTTTGAGTTTCAAGTTCTTTGAGGCAGTGAGTTTTTGTTCTTACTCCTTCTTGGTGAAGGGCACTTTAAGTAATTAGGAATAATAAAAATTTACTTGTTCAGGTGAAAAGCCTGACTTCAAGAGGTTACATTCTGCTATGTAATTATTTAAATTCACCATACACCATCAACTGCTTTCATATGATGTGCCTTCCTTAAGGTTTGCTTATGTTGCTGTTCAAAAGTTTTAGGCAAATCAAGAAACTTCCTTTCCAATTTGTACAAGAGAGATCATGAATATTCTTTTCTTCCAAATAAGATGCATTTTTAAGTAGGACATGAATATAATAAATATGTTGTACAAGGGTTATACTTCTAATTTTTCAGCAGTTTGGGTATTTAGTAATTTGATGTAACATCAGGAAGTTTTAATTTGAGTGTTTTATTGTGCCATACATTTAGTAGCAATCTGATACTGGAGAGAGGAAATTGCTGCAGTCCCTATTTTTCATGGTTTGTTTGAATGAATAATTAACTACCACACATGATTAATTTAAAATATTTAATAATAAAATATTTCAGTACACCTCATGTAGCATCCTGTATCCCTTTCACAGTGTGCTGCATGTAAGAAATATGTCAGTAAAAAGTGGATGCAGAAGAGCGTGACAGTGAAGCACGGCAGCCAAGGCACAGAGGGCAGCACAATGCCCTTCTTGTACCCAGCTGGGGCACAGCTGGATCAAATGGTGGGGTGGAGGAGGGAGTGCAGTGAGAACAGCTTTCAAGGGTTCAAAAACATCTTTAAACAGGAAGAAACACAGCAGTTTTAGAGAGAACTACAGAGAACGAGTTGGTTAGTCAAATTTTTTAAGGAAGTAAAGTGTGATCTTGTCGCTTTAGGAATGTTAGAAGATCGAGTCAATGTCAGCTGTGTGACCACTCTGTAGCTTTGTAGACTGAGTGTACGCTCAAAGCCATGCCCTGGGTTTTCTGTGTGCAGAAGAAACCTTGATACGTCTAAGCATTTTGAGGTCATGGAAGAAAGCTCTAAGAATTCAGGGTATTGAGTAGCATTACCAGTTTGTGTCTGAGGGATTGCAGCTTGCAGAGTTCTGTGCATTTATAAGAAATGGAGTTTGTAGCTGGTGCCAGACACAGAACAACCATATTAAGAGATGGAGCATGGTTTAGCAGACATGGATGGCCTGGTGCTGTCTACTTGTGATGGAATACTTACAAAGAGAGCATCAGTTCTTAAAACAAAATCCTCTTACATGGTACCTTGAAAACAAAAGTGATAAAGTAATTGAGAATAAGAATGAGAAAGAGTTGTAGAAAGCAGTAGAAGAGAGAAAAAAAAGTGCCTCTGCAGAAACTTCCTGGAAGGCTCAGTTTTATGGCATTTTCTGTGCAGTCCCTGGAAGGAGCTCAGGAGGAGCTCTTGGGTAGCCCATCAGGCTCTGCTGCACCAAAAACTCTCAGCTGTGCAGGGACTCCCATTTCCTTCTCAGATGTACAGTTGTAGCAGCCAGGAGAAGTATAATCCCAAAACTTTTCAAAAAAGCTTATATTATACCACATCCTTCCACTAATGGAGAGGGCTTCCTGAAAACTTACTGAAGAGCAAATTCATCACAGGATTTCTGGGCAAGAAAACAGACTTTTTAAACATAATCCACATTAATATTCAAAAATTTGATGCTGTAGCAGTCTGAGTTACTAAAACTCCCACTGATTTCTGTATAAAGCTGAGTGTTTCTCAAGAGGTGCACAGCAGCTTGCAGCAGTGAACCAAAGCTGGGTTCTATTTCAGTCTTGCTCCCTGTGTGGAATGTGTCTCCTTGGCATTTTCTGCTGGCTAGTTGGTGACTTCTAAGCAGGTGCAAAAAAAGACCCAGTTGCAGTTTTCTCACAACAGTTTTCTCATTAAACTTTTTCATTTTTTAAAAACTGAAAATTAGTTTTAATTGGTCATCCTAAATCAGGTGTTGAAATCCAGATTTCTTTTTACAAGAAGGTTCTGTGTTCAAGTATGATTTAATACAAACTCTTCCTTTCTCCTGGCTTGTAAGCAGCAAGTCAGTATGTCCAAAAAATCTAACAGCAGTGTTTTGATTGCATTTTTAAAATAATGGTGTGGGGTTTTTTAATATCTTTGACACTTCTGATTGGGCCAATAAGAAGCTTAAACAAAGAGGTAGAGGCACTTATGTAGCTACATGAAGTTTGTCTTTTCTTTCCCACTGAAATAAATTTGGAGTCTCCCTTCCTACTCAGTGTGTACAGAACAGAGATGAGCGTTGGGATTTGCCTGTAAACAATCTTTGGTTCTTGAGAAAATTGCGCAAAATGTGAACCTGATCCAAAGCTTGTAATTTCTTGGGGAGTCTTTCAACTAGCCTCAGTCAGCTTTGGTGCAAGCCCTTTGTGGAGGAGTCAGAAGGTATCTGAGCTGTTTCTGGTGAACAGTTCCTCAAGGACATGTAGTCCATCAAAAACTGACTCTTGCTATCAGGCAGGCAGAGTGATTGGGACCAGAATTGCTGGGAAATCGCTGAACAAGTTCTCAGCAACTCTGTTCATGGATTTTTTTTAGATTTCTCCTCATATTTGAAAGTTATCCTGGCTGTCCTGTAAATAAAAACTATCAGCTTTTAACTCCCTGGCAAAGTGATGAATACAACTGTAACTTTGTCACAGAGAAACCTAAACTGAAATAATTGCAGTAAAATTTTTCTGGTCACACAAGATAATGACAGATAGCAGGGCAGAAAGAAGAGGTTTTGCCATCGAGAGGAGCAAGTGTAATGATGAATCCCAAATGGAAGATCAGTTTTTAATGAAAATTCCATATTGGGGAAAGCTAATATGGATTGCATTGCAATTAAAATGTATTTTTCTCCTTTTCTGGCACGTTTTCTGGGTTTTGGTGTGTGTTAAGAATAACATGTTATGTAATTATGAAGTTCTGATAACTTGTAAAGAAAGACTGCAGTGCTCCTTCTGGTGTGGAGTGCCGTTTGATTCCCTAATATATGAAGAAGTCTTCATAAGTCTCAAGGAAAAAGCTCTTTAAAAGTCAAAGTACAGTGACTGTAGTGGAACTTGTTGTTTTCCCATGTTATCTGTTTATGCATTATGGAATTTAAAAAACTAAATTATATAAATATTTATGCAAATGATGATTTATTATTCAGTAATCAATCTTTGTTGGATACATTATAGCATAATCAGTTGTGTGTTAAAAGGCATTTAATTTCATGCTTAATTAACATATTATAAATTGAGGACAGAAAATTAAATTATTATGGACAGTTTGCAAATGTAATACATAGAGTGTTCTTCAATAATTGCATGAATATTGGATGTAATGTGATGTGTTACTGCCACTCTCTTTTGTGCTCACTCTTTAGTGATAGAGTGGAAGGAATGGGCTCCAAGGGAGGTGTTCTGCACTGCCCTGAAGCAGCATCAGACTCCCATTAACATCAAAGGGAGCTGTGTGCAGAGGCAGGGCACAGTGTATGGCCCAGTCTGTGTAAATTAGATCAGCTCCAAGTAGGCATCTGGAATTTCAAAACACGTCTACCTTTTGGGGAGCAATTTCCTGTAACTTGATTATTTTGGCCGCACAGTTTGGGCCCAATCCTTCTCTTTGTGTAGTCAGTGGCAAAATTCCCACTGACTCCAATGAGAACAGGACAAGATGCCAAAAAGCACGTGAGTACTTGTGGAGTTTGCATATGCCAAATTTCCCAGAGCTGTGACTTTTGCAAAGGTTCCTGCCACAGAATATCGTTGCCTTGTTTTGTGCTATCTTTGCACTTTACATAATAAATTGCTGCTTTTTGTAAGGGGAGTAATGATTTCTTGAGCAGCCCCAGAAGCAAGATGTAGTTTATAATATTTTCTTTGAGATTCTTGACTCCCTGGGAATTTAAAGCCAGCTGTTTGCATTGTGTTTACAGTGCTTAGGAACTAAGATTTCTGTATAGGTTAGAAGATTGACTATTGTCTAATTAAAAGTGTTTAATAATGGAAAATATGATACAATGTACAAAGCTGGGGTTAGAAAAACTAAGGGCAGACTGAGACTGTTATTCAGCTGAACTGTGCAAATTGGCTTCCAGCTAAACTGTTGCTGTTAACTGAATAACTGAGTAATCTTTGCTGTTTGGAGATAAATGATAATATGTGTTACTGAATTCCACTGACAAATAAATAATTTCATGATTGAGATTATATAAACATTCATATTGAAAAAAAAGTCTTGAGAAGTAAAGCTTCCTTCAGTTGATAACAGGACAGTTTTGTAAACCACTTAAAGCTGTGATAAAATCCTACTTGACTGATCCACGAGCAGATGTGACAAGTTGAATTTATTTCCTCTCTTACCAGGAAGCTTTGCAGGAAACTCTTAACATATGGTGCTTTTCACTTCCATCTAGAGCTATAAATGTTATTGGAAAAGGATGTTCCCAGGAGCAGCAAGTTTCTGACGTTTCTGCCAAATGGACTCCAAATGATCCTTCTGTGGTTCAGAATTCCCCAAGTTCTTAGGAGTTGGCAGCCAAGAATCTCTGATCTAAACACAACTCACTAATTTAATTATTTTATTATAGATCTGTGGAAAGCTCTTGCAGACCAGTGACTTTGCATCTGCATTGGATCTAGCTAGACAGGAAGTGCAAGTTAGAAGAGTATAAATATTTTGTTTCTTAACTGCTTTTTGCTTGAAAACTTGGAAACCATTTCACACACAAATCAGTCACGCAAGTGTGAATGCAGAGGAATGGGAAATAGGCATAAAAGCAACATCAGCTTGTATTTGGTTTGTATCTTGAATGTTTATATTTCCTAGGAAGACCTAGTAATGTGTGTCCAGTAGGTAGAACTAGTAATCATAATAAATCATAAATAAATAAATCATAGCATAATAAAATCATAAAATCACTTGAGCATAATAAAATCACTTGAGCTGTCCCCTTGCCCCAACTCCAAAAAGGTAAATTAAGTACTTGTAAGGAGAACAAGTTATTGAATCCCTTTTTTTGAGGTGATAATGCACAAGAAGTCAGAAGAAGCAGAAAAATACATGTTTTGTTTAACATGGTTCTGGAATAATTCACTTTCAGAAAATAATGGCTAAATTTTGCTACCTTTTTAGGACTATCAGCTGCTAGCTATGCAGTAATACTTATTCTGAGAGCATGAATTTACATTGCAGAACAGTTTTACTTGTAGGTTTAGTTGGAGGATTAAAAAAGAAGGAAGAGTGTCATGTTTTAGGCAGGGTCTGCCTTGGAGTGGCAATAAAAAGAGGAGGAATATCAGCTAGGGCTGGTAACTCAGGAAATCCTGAACAAACCTCCTTCCCCTCCATCCCCTCCAGATGCCAGAGCCTGGGCGTAACTGGTGGCAGCATTTGGTGTGACCCTGAATGAGTCCTCCAGTCCTGGGGGACACCAGAGCTTTTTTCAGTCAGCTCAGCTGTGAATAAAAATTTAGACAGAAGCTGATGCTGATGGGAAGGTTTTGAGTTCCTTGGCATGGGCATTTTGCCATAGAAGTGAAGGGCTAAAGGCTGTCTGTCTCAAATATACAGCATTTGATGAAGGGAAGAATATTGACTTCAAATGCAGCTTTGGCTTGGGTGTGGCAGTGGGATTTAGCTTTCCCTCGGCCCCTTATAATGGGGTTTGTACTGGATGGGAGGGAAGATGGAATCCAGAGAACTACTCTGCCTCTGCAATCCATGAGCTTTATGTGAGAGTGTAGGAATAAAAAAGAATTAGTGGATCTAACTTCCAAAGACCTCGTTTTGATAACTGCATTTTTCACACAAGTAAGAAATAGAAGTCCTTGCACCAAAGAAAATGGTGATTTATCTGATGTCAGAAGACTTGGGATAGGTCCAAAGACTATATTTCTGGTTTATGAAGGATGGAAAACAAAAATGGTGATGAGCAGTGTTGCTGAAATGTGTGCTGGTGCTCTCTAGACCAGGAAGAATTGGAACTGCTGAAAGGCAGCATATAAAACAGGGGATGAAGAACGGTGATAAAACATTGAAATCAGGAATTGAAAGCTGAATGTGAATAGATAGAATAACATTTAAAAAATGTCCAAGGAATCTTCATGAGAAAGGGGAATTCTACCTATTCTCACTGGAAAAATGAGTACATTATGTTGCTGAAGAGAAGAACTATCTTAAGGGGGAAGAACTGGGTAAGAATCTAAGACATATAGAAATGATAAAAATCATAGTTATGCTCTCATTCTGTGGCCAGCTAAGACTACAAAAAGGTTGGTTTTTTCCTCTTTGAAGGTGCCAACCTCTTAAATGGTGATGGAAAAATACAGAGAAAACATCTACCCATACAGGACTACATTTTGGCAGGACACTACTAATGCAAGTTCAGTGGCTTATCTTGCCCTTCTAAATGGAGATCTCCATTGATTATGTTAATTGGTAATGAATATTCTGCAAGCAAATTATGGCATCCCCTTTGAACTGCCTCAGCTGCAGAGGGAAAACCCAGGCTATACTCATGCACATCCTGAGCTTTCAGCATCAAATGAAAAAAAATTCATCACAGCACCTGCTTAGTGCTTGTGTTCCTGGGCACCATGGGACAGCAGGAGTTCTTACTTCTCCAGGCTTTGCTGATGGGTGATTGAGTCCAATTCAGTTCTCTAGATATGACTTCCCAGTCACACTCCCACAGTGTTATTGACCAAAGTGTATTACAGCTATAATAGCGTGAATTTATACTTTATATGTCTGGTGCCAAACCTTTGTACAGATGTATCAACAGCCTTTGATATCTTTGAATTAAAGATTATTTTGACAATTGATAAATGGTACCAAACACAGGTACAAAACATATGACATGATAATATTCCTTAACAATTCAACTGTCATAAATAGCTGTAGTTAACCATTTGGTTTAGACTCAGTGACTTAGAGTATGTTAAATAAACACTGTCTCAAGAAAAAACAACTATTCAGTTTACATTTGCAACCTCACTGAATTCACTGCAGAAGATCTAAAAATACAATTTGGACAGTAATTTAGCAAATTTTCTTATGCAGTAGAGCTGTTAAATCTCAGTAAAATATTTTAACAATCAATTGGTATTTAATTAATATGCAATTGCCATTATAGTAAATCCAAATTAAATTCCCATTTTAGGCAGTTCAAAGTGTGAATTAACATTCTCTATTGATAAGTAGTATTATAATAGGCTTTCAATCAAGGAAAAAAATAAATGGTAACACTAAGTTTAATTCAGTGTAAAATTCATCACACATTTCAAGTGCAGTGTAAATTCCTTCTTGCATCTTCTCATGGTGCATATGTCTGTTCTTGGCCAGAACATCTTTGTAAGGGGACAGATTGCATTTCCCCTTGCTAGCTTTCACAATTCTTCAAAATGCAAGCATGCTGTAGAAAAGAGAAAGTAATAGAGTGGACAGATTCTTTTAGTAGAGTGGGAACTTTGGGCTGCTTTGGGCAGATGTTCCAGGAGAACGCTCCCACCTTTCCCCTCTGCTGTGTGGGGAGCAAAGGAGAGCTGATGGGGACTGGTGAAGGAAGAAAGAGACAAAGATGTGAGAGAAAATGAAGTGTATTTAGGCAGACAGAAAATAAAGATCTACAAAAGGCACAGCAAACATTAAGGACAGGGGAGATGTCAAAATATTTTTTTATAATAAAGGGCTAGGAAAAATTTGCACAGAGGGGGAATTGAACTGGTGTATGCAGTGGGAAAGAAGAAGCAACATGTGCTTTACCTCCCTGATGGAGCTCATTGTAGGAGCTGTAGCCATTGACCCTAAGGAGTGCATTGGCCACTTGTACTGCATCCTATACCCCCCACGGATTTCAACCAAAGTCTGAGTTGAGTTAAGGAGTCACATATTTCAGCTGTAGCCAATACTTTCTGCTAAATCTGTCTGTCATAATGATGTCTCAGCAGGACTGGGCCTCATTCTTCTGTCACTGATCGGAGCAAATCCAATCGAAGCAAATTGGAGCCAATTGGTGTTTCTGTTATGCAGTGGCAGGAGAATTGAACTCATTGTCACTAAAGATATATCAGCACTTCCTATTAATGTCAGTTTTCAGTTTTATAACATTTTGTTAAAAGTTCCCTCGGGCTGTATTTGCTATACAGATTTTCAGAGAAGGAAGACATATTTTATATTGAGAGCTCGTTTGGTTTATTGTTAGAGGATGCTTGTGTTCAGAACTTACAGGGATATTAAATTCAAAAAATTAAGACACTGCCTCCTTTATTGTAGCTACTGGTCTGCAAAGGGACAATTGACCCAAATTTTTATGGAATATTTGTGTTAGGTTTTGGACCAATTTAACTAGAATTAATATTTCTTTGCTAAGCTCAATACTTGGCAGTATAGTCATGACTTAGATTTTATAATAGATGACTTTTTAAATATTATATGCTCTGTATTAATACCAAATGTCCATGTTTTGCTAGAAAGGGAATATATTTTGCCATTGGGCATGAACATGCAACTTTTGCTAATTTAAATAAAGGTTAAAAGGACAATTTCAAGTATTAAAATAGATTTTTCCTTTGCTATTTTTCTCTTTATTATTCTAAATGGATCTTAAAATGTCCTAGCTTGTTTTGTAAGTTTGAGGATATATTATTTTGTGACAGTTCTACTTTGGAATTTGTTTTTTTTATCTATTTTCAGTGTTGTCACTATTGTTATTTCTTGCACCGTTTATTTATGATGTCATTTTACCTTAAGGCTAGTTGTGGTGTAATTGTTCTGCCTTAAGCATCATTTTCCCCCATGGCATGAGGATGAACATAGTGAACAGTGCAAACTACAAATTGTTGTTGCTGACATTCTGTTTAACAACAACAGAAATAAGCCTATGGCACCTCTCATGGTGAGCTCTTCCACATGTTTTTCTTCTCCCAGGCTTGCTGATGCAAATCTGGAGTATACTACTTATTCCAGTAAAATATGTTTTTTCTCAGCGAGGAGACCTTTACGGGGTTTGTGCCATATCGCTAGTCATACAGAAATATTATTATTGGAATTGCTTCCCTTTGCCCATAATTTTGTCACAGTTTGAGTGTTTTTGTTGTGGCGCAGAATCCTACTGTTCCCAAAGGAGCAGGAACCCCAGCCAAGAGTGTAGAACACAGGGAAACAAAACATTTGTTTATTGTCTTTGCATCGTCTATTGTCTGCCTTTAAAGGCAGAGTCCATAAATCATAATATCTTTGTTAATATCAAAGGAGTGGAATTTGGGTCTATTTCACATGTTTACCCATGAAAGGCCACCTGCTTAGTCCTGTAGTTATGCCACAAAGTCCTCCCTGTTTCATGCTTGCAGTAAAAGTCCTTCAGCTTTCAGAGACTGACTCTCCATTTTCTGTAGCTCCACCATAGTTTGATAGTGTCCCTTTTGGAAATCTGTTGCAGAGAATCCAAAATTGTGTTGCAGGTGACATGAAAGTGAGAGGAGCAGCTGATACAGCAGGGGGTTGTGCTGTCATTTAGAGGGACCTTGACAGCCTGATAAGTGGACAAATAGAAACCATATAACATTTTTAAAAAGGTAAATGTAAGACCCTGACACTAGAAAGAAATTGATAATTAGTCCATGACTCAGTACAGGCTGGGTCTGACCCATTGGCAAGGAGCTTTGTAACAAAGGCTTGAGGGCTGTGGTAGATCCAAGCTGACCATTAGGCATCAACATGTTCTTGTGCCCAGGAAGGGTAAAGCCCCATGGCTGCATAGCACCTGGCCAGCATTGCAGGGGAGGTGATCCTTCCCCTGCACTCAGTCTCTCCTCAGGGCTATCTAGGGAAAAACAAGAAGCTTTTTTACTTTCTTACCTTTCTTACTGTGAGTTTGATCAAACACTGGAGCAGGTTTCCCAGAGAGTTACTAGGAGCCTCCATCCTTGAAAATGTTAAAATCTTGAATGGGGATATCTCTGAGCTGCTCTGAGCAGCAGGGCTGCACGAGATGATGTTCAGAGTTCTCTGCCCCCTGAGTGACTCTGTGACTCTCTTATCAATACCCCTGCTTACCAGATCCCAACAGACATTCAAATCGTGCATTCAAAGAATATCCAACCATGAGAATAAATTACCTACACGCAGAGCAGTCTTCAGCCCTCAGCCCTTTTCAGCCAGAGAAATACCTGTATGATGGAGATGCTTAGAAATTGTAAAGGGATATGTTAATTGTGATATAGTCCTCCTTCCTAGTAGTTCTGCTGAGAGTTTTGCAGCTTTACAGTTTTGTTTGGGTTTTTGTTGGTGTGTTTGTGTTTTTGTATATCAGCATTTTACTGAAAGATTACCCAATGCTTATATTTTTTACTAGCATACACCTTCACACTAGATACTTTCACTGGAGGTACTTTTGCAGGACATCTGTATTTATTCATCGAGCCTTTTCTGGGGAATGTGCACCAGGAAGTGCTTCTGCTAGATTTTGCTATCTCTTGTACACCAATCTATTTGTTTTGTTTTAATCCTCTGGCCACACTATGAGAAGGACACCACACACCAGTCTTTTTTTCAGTAATGCAGAGAATTAAATTCTGTATTCCTTCTTCTAGCAGTCTCACTTTATCCCAAATATTAGGTTGATGAGACATCATATGTTTTCTATTTAACTAGTGGGATGTTTTTCTTTTTTCTTATTTATTTATTTATTTGTTGTAAATGGCTGTGATTCTCTAGCTTTCTTCCAAATGCTTCATTTGTTAGCATCTGATTCACAATATAGAAGATATTTGTTACTTTTGACCAGGCACAGAGACAAGACATATATTTTAATATATTTAGTTGAATAAGCAGAATCCTGGGAAATAGATTTTTTCCGGTTCAAATACTTGTCTTCATAAATTCAGAATTTGCAGATACATATTTTAAATTCACAAACCTCCATCCTCCTAGACTTGTTTGTTAAAATATTAAGAAGGTGATAAACAGGAAAAAGTTTAAGCCTACCAGTTTAAAGATATGAAATCACTTTGCAGAGACGTTTCTTCATTACTTTCTCAGTTATAATTTGGAGTCTTTGCCACCAAGATGAGAGCCAGACCCCTAACTCATTTTAAATAAATTACTGAACAAATGATAATGACTTTTGGTCATTATCAGCATGGGCTTAAATTCATGCTGGTTTTCATCAGATGAAAGACTGTGTCACACTATGATTCCCTTGAGCCATCCAGTCCCTTAGCTATCAGCAGCACTTTAATTTTCTCTTAGAGACAGTATTATGTGAGCACTCAGCCTGGTTCTCTCAGAAAATGTGTAATTTTTCATACTTTCAAACACAGATGTTCTACCAAGTTTCATCCAGAGAGGCTAAATCTACATTTTAAAGCAAGGACACCCTAGATGTTACTTTTGAAATAACATACAACATGGTACAAAGAAATAATGAATATAATTGTATAACAAAAGTTATAAATCAGGCCCAGGAGACAAGCATAACAAAATAAAAGTGAAAAATTCACCTTTAATTACAGTGGCGAAGCCTCTGAGCCACTGAGAACATTTATATGTAGAATTCTGAGGCATACAGTCCTTAAAAGAGAATTTTCTAAACATCTCTCTTGAATATAATCTTGCAGATGAGAAAAAGTTTGTGGGTTTTTCATTCTCACATATTATATAATATCATTCTAAGAAAACACTTGCTGGCATTGAATATACTTTATCTATGGAAATCACAAATACTTTAAAGAAAAATATTTTGCATTAAATACTTTCTTTTAAAGCTCAATCTTAAGTCTCACTATTCATCTTTTTGTTTTTTGTTTTTTTCACTGTCAGAACCTAATATTTTTCCCTTTTCTAGAATTAGCTCTAGAATAATTAAATTATTATCATCGTCACACCAAAACCATTTGGAATTTCTGTTCCTAGACTCCAGGACATCAGAAAAATTTGAAAATTTCCTGAAGATTTATGAACAGTTAATATTTTTTTGCATTGGAATCTGGCAGATAAAGGAATTCCAAGGTGTTTGTATGAGAGTTGCCAACAAAGCCAAGCCAGAGACACATTCCCACCTCCACTGCCCTGCAGCCTGTGGGGGCAATCAGCAGCTGCAACAGCCACAGACTGAGTAGCAGATTTATTTTTTTTTCCCTGAAAAACCAGAGAAATTAAGTGAAATCATAGGAGACATATCTGAACAAAGAATATTTGGGATTGCTGCTGCAGACTCTCAGGAACAGGCCAGGTAATGAACATGCCTCCCTGCCCAAGGCACTGTGTTTAAACATCACACACTTTACTGATTGATGGAGACAGGGACTTAATGGGGAAGTTTGGAGCTTCAGCTTTATGTTTAGACACCTCACTATTCTACATAATGTCACTGTAAAACTTGTCACAATTCTTTGTAGATACATTTCTGAAATGTTGCCAGCATTTACAAAGAGATTAATCCCTCCTTCCTCTCTGCGTGAATTTTCTTCAGAAAAACAGTTAACATATTTGCTCTTCCTTCAAGCAGATTTTTTCTTGCCCTATATAGAAATATCATGAGACATCAACAAAGGCTATCTTTATGCTATATAACAAACACATATCAGTTTAATATTGTGCTTGTGAACATCTGACACTTTAGAAGCAGCAGAACTGTGATTCAGTTTCTCAAAAGAAAACGATACAAGGTACCAGGCCCTAATATATTCTTCTGTGAAGAAATACCTGCAGGCAAGGATAATGCTCATATTCTCACATAAGTCCTGACATCTTTGCTCAGTGAGTTTGGTTTGCATGCTCTCCTTAGAAGCTGGAGAGTGCAGGGAAAGCTAAAGTTTGCTGCAACCCAGAAAATCCAGTGGGCTTCTTGCTGGAAGCTTTGATTTCTCGTACGCATCTTCGTGGCGCTCCGGATGGCGCTGCTTCAGAACAGGGAGTGTTTCTCTGGCCAGGGTGGTGCCAGAATTCCCCAGGTGTCTAATCCAAATCAGAGATTGGCCTGAGGACACCACTTCACAGCACACACAATGTTTAAAGCCTTATCAAGCCTGCTCTGACTATTTCTCTTTAACTGCAGCATATGTAGAAAATGCCTGATAGGATATGTGGGAAGCAGCTGATGCCATAAGATATTAAGTGTTTTAAAGCTAGAATCACAAGTTCCTGAGCTAATTTGGTCCTGAAGCACTCATATGGTATTTCCTGTAGGTTTTTTGGGGGGTACAGTGAGACAACCTTAAAACTGAGAGAAAACCGAGAGGTTAGGATTACTTAAGATGGATGTCATGCCAGATGAGTGTGTAAAAAACGTGGCTGGTTACTCTTTTCTTGCTTTGTACATAACTTTAGTTTTCGTACTGAACTCAAAGTGTGTCATTATGCGCAAAACTATTACTTAAAGGTTTAGAACAATGAGGATGATGATGGAATGTAAGGCTTTTGTTTACTGCAATAATTATTGCTAGTGCCTCTTCAGAATTCTTTTAGAATACTTGGTCTGTGGGTAGAGGTAATAACTGAGGGCAAAAAGTATCCATTCAGTTAGACAAAGTATGATATTTTTTTTTTCTCACTGAACTTAAACTGGGAAATTAAAGACCTCAAACATTTCTGGTAAGATTTTTATTTCACCAAAATCACTACAGTAACTTCTTTGCTTCATCAAGATAGTGTAATGCATCTACCATATTTGTCTGTCTGCCTGTGAATTCAATCAGACAGAAAGGGTAGTCTGCTAAATAAAAAAAAAAATTTCTTAAACCTATTTAAGGAAAAGGAAATTAGAAATATGTTATAGATTAATCTTACTTTGTAGAAACACTATAATTTTCAGTTTTAACTTCAGATTTTTCAGTTGCTTTCAAAAATGTGAAAAAAGTATGTTTGTAATTAGTGTTTCTTTCATAGTTAAACTGCTGAGTTATGTGAGAATGTATGTTGGATATAGTAAGAGAAATTGTTTTCTTTAGTATCTATTTGTTTTGTCATTATTATTCTTTGTTGTCTGGAAGTGCAGAAAATTCAAGGATTTTTTTGTTTTTTTAGGCAAATGCCATTATTTAAATGCATAAATTTGCTTAAGCCTCAATGGGTTACTCTGACTTTTAAGGCTATTACTTTTCCAGTTGCAAGCAATAATGATACTGCAAAGATATTCCAGTGGAGAAGATATTTAAATAAACTCTCTTCATCCAAAAATGAGATGCAGCATATTTACATTTTTATTTGATGAAGCCTGTTCCTGCTATCTTTGTTCTTAATTTGGTCTCAAAAGAATTAGTAGTAAGAGGAAAAATAGTCTGTAAATATGTATGAAATCAAATTTAGAGGGTAGGCTAAAAGGTATTGACTGCCAGCAGTGCTGAACAGCAGGAGGCAAAATTTCCTCCATAGTTTTCTTCTTGGCTGGAAACACATTGCCTTCCATCTAGATTATTTAATCCTCAAAATGCACATCAAAGCCTCTCATCGGGTGGCATATGTCTTTACAGGCAGTTGAATGTCAAAGATCTAGCTTAAAGATTTTTGAAAAATGTAAAACATAATAGATCCCAGATAATAACACAGCAGTGAAGCTCCTCTACTATTCCTTCCAGCAAAGGACTGGTATTGCAGGTTGTAGCTAATCCTTGTGGCAAAAGAGCAAATTTCCTACATGAGAATTTGTGACATCCCTCCAACAGATAGAAATAAAATGATCGAGTCATGTTACTGGACTAATATTAGCTTGTTAACAATTCCCTTCTCTCTTTACACTTGTGGCTTGCCAGAACAATAAGCTATGAGTTATCTCACTCCTCCAGCCCAATTAGACAGTGGAAAAATGAATGCAAAATATGTATGAAACATTTTCCGCTTGTATATTCTTAACAGGATGCAGGCTTCAACACTGTCCCTCTAAATTAATTCAGTCTCTGGCAAGAGCTTATTCCTTGAAAGGATTGCATCAGTTCTCATGAATGATTATCCCCTTCTCAGGGAGTAGCTTAAAAAGATTTTTAGCGATTTTGGTTTGTATTTCTGAGCTTGAATTTTGTTCTGACCTGGAGACATAAAATAGGCAGACATTTGTAAGGAGCCCCACAAGGACACTACAGGAATGTGGTAGCTGAAGAGTGTTTTGGTGATATCCCTGCTACAGGAGCTGGGCTTACCCCACAACAGCTGCCAAAATCAAAGGGGAAGATATAAAAAGAACTGAGAAATGATAATAATAAAAAAAAACTTCACTCTTCAATGAAGATTCCTGTTCCTCCCTTCCTTTATATTTGTTTAAATACTAGTGATACAGTATTTCCTATAGATGGCTCAGCTGTGACACAGAAATAAGGCTGATTACCCAGGGGTTTGATTTTGTGTCTGCTTAAGAGAGACTTATTTTTAAAATCCTGATTAGTCCTGTTCCCATCTCTATCCATGACCTTCCCTTTCTTTTTTTTTGAGTTATCCTCACCCTGTGGAAGCATTTCCTTTCAAGCAGTCTTATCTCTAGTGGTGTCAGTGCTCTCTCTGTTTCTGCTCCCTGTGGATGACTGAAGTGGGTTGCAGAGGCAGCCTGGCCGTGCTGGGGCTCGGTGCTGGAGGCAGCCTTGGGAACCTGGCCCAACAGGTGTAATACAGCCAAGGTGTGCCTTTACTTCTGCCTTTTCTTCCACTTGGTAGGCAAATGGATCAGCATTTGCTCTACTTGCAGAGTACAGAGCAAACATCATCCTCAACACACAACCTTTGACTTGAGTGGGAGAGATGCCCATTAAAGTCAAAGAATGACCCAGTACAATACGTGGCCTTTCAATTCCAGCTGAAAACTGATCTATGAGATGCAAAGCCACAAGTTCTCTTTACCTGACTGACTGATTTAGAGTCACACTGTCTTCAGACGTGCCTAGTGCTACTTGGGATGAGATTATAATAGGGATTTACTTTGTTGTTAAGTGAGTGTACAAAATCAACAGCAGTGCCCAATGAGCTCAACAGTCATCAAATAGTAATCCATTTTTAAAGTAATCCTGTGCTAATTATTTACAGTAAAAGGAAGCTATAACATCGAATTAATGCATCACACCGGGCACTGCATAATTAACTAAAGATGTATTGCATCCAAGCAATCAGAAATATGCATTTATCACCTTGAAGCATAACTTTAACGTTTTTTAAATAGTTAATTTTAATATTTCAAGTGTTATTTTAAATATTTTTAATGGTTTTGACATATTTTTAAATTATTAGTATTAATTGCTCATTTGATTCAAGTATAACTGACTGTAAATGTAATGCTTCTTATATTCATAATCTCTTTCTTTAGATTGCTTAGTCATAAAAGTAATTTGTTTAGAAAAGCTCTTTTTTATCCTGTTCACTGAGTTCTATCACTAAATGCAGAATAAATAAATACCTTGTAGAAGTTTATTAAAGACTTTTTCTTGTGAAAAAATAATTACAAATTTAAAATTTAAAAGCCTTAAAATGTAACAGAAAGGAAGTGGATTTCCACTAAATAACCAATCAATGTTGATTTTGGTGGGAAAATACAATCCCTGAGTGGTTTTTGTGGCATCCTCTGTGAACAGATTTTATAACAATTCTGTATATTCTGTAGACAGAAACTTGATGTCAGGATCTTGTTATCTCTGGTCAGCAAAGTGGTTTGTCTGGAGAGTTTTAAACTAGAGAAGCGTCAGTAACTTATCAGAATATTTGTTGGGCTTTTCTGAAAAGTAAGCAATTGTCTGTCAAGAAAAATCTGGAGTTTTCCTTGACTTTCCCTAGGAACATGTAACCCAGTTCCCTGAGTCCAATTCTCAAAACCTTCTGTGCAGAGCAAGCACACAGCTCCTCTAGACTCTGGCTATTTGTAGCAGAGAGCAGCACGACTTTGCCTGGCTCTTCCCATGTGTGAGGCCAAATGAGTGACATCCATTAATGAAGCACATACTGAGACACTCAGACAGACGTCTCACTGAGGGTGGCAAAAGGAAATTTCTGAAATGGAAGTTCCCAAATGCTGTTCCTGATTTGAAATCTAGCTCTTTGAGTCAATAAATGTCAGTAGGTTGTTAACCCACACAGATGGGTGAAGAATAGCACCTAGATACCTGGTAGATTATAACTGTGCATATAAACAAACGATCCAGTGGCTTAAGGGTTATGGAAATTTAAATGCAAATAATACTTGGTAATAATACCCTAGAGACTAACATTGTAGTCAATTTCTGGAGGATGCAGCACTGTAAACTAAGTTTTTGCTGCTGGTTTCCTTAGAAACTGGAACAAGATATTGTTCAGGACATAAAATAATATCCTGTTTCAGTGGCTGAGGATCTTGAACTAAAAAGTAATTGATTTTGCTTGAGACGCTGGATTGTCACGTGCCCTTCTAGGAAATATTATGGCACAACATGTCTATATGTCGAAATGGTTTCAAATCTTCTATAGTTCTAGTGATCTCACTGTGTAAGTACTGAAAGTATTGAAGAATTAGCTTTTAAATCATGTAAGGGGTTAGTTCACTCACTGCACTTGTGAGCTTTAAATACTTTACTAATAATCTAATCACTACCCAAGCATTACCACTATTCTACTTTTTCTCAGGAAATAAATCTTAATGAGTACCTAGGTCATGAAATGCTGCATTTAATGTGTAAGTAAATGTATATAAGGTATATCATAGATTAATGAATAAGACTTTTTGAAATATGAGCCAGACAGAGATTAAGAGCTAGAAAACTGCAAATAGTTATGTCTACAGGGAGTCTAAGGTTATTTCAAGCTTTTGCTCATGAAGTTGCAGTGTACCTGAATGAAGAATTTCTTATGACTATTTCAGGTGGACACTGTTGCTTTCATTTATGCACGTATTTGAATAGATAAGTATATATATATATACAAGAATGCTTAGAACATGTTCAAATTTGAATGCACAAATCAAATGGGCATTGTTTTTTATTTACATGGTCTAAATGTGAAGATTTGTAATAGGGTAATGTAACTAATAATTTAATTTTATACTTTGGAACCAGCTCTCTTGTGGTTGAACAATAATAGAGAAAAAAAGTTAGAGAAGAAAAGGTAATAAATTCATGTCAATGTCATTTTTGTATCTCACTTTTTTATTTTTCAGCTTTATTTAGGAAAAGACTAATTTAAGTTGGTATGGTCTGCATTTTTCCTTTCAAGTGAAACTAGATCTCTAAAGGTGTAAATTTATATAATTAATATATATAAGTTAATAAAATCAACTTTCTAAAAATTCAGTTCATTGTAGCCTAGACTGAGCACCCAGAAAATTAGCTGAGGGATTTTGGAGATATTGTTCTGGTTTATAAATTTTGTATGGTTTAAGAGTTGCTCTTTCTCCCATATGTTTAATTAATACTCTTTGCATTCATCCTATAATTTTACAAATCCTATCAGAGATATTGCCAGTGAGCATACACTGCTTCCTTGTCAAATTTCTAAAGAGCTATTTGTTAAAAGAGCATTTTTAGTTTTTTATATTCTCAAAATATGTGATACATTTTTGTTATGTCTAGTCTCTGTAAAACAAATACAAGACAGTTATTGTTGGCGAAATGAAATTGCATGCTTCATATAAACCTTTTTATCACTGTGGTTTTGTGGAAATCATTATTTCATGGGTGTTAAACACAGATGAAAGATTATTCGCAATCACTTTTGCAGAAAAAGGATTGTTTAAAAGGCACTTCCCCAAATTTTTTTTTACTATATTACAAATTGCCATTTATTTATGTGGACATTTTTTCATGTCAGCTTAGTATGTGTATCTGTCCATTCCCTCCCTCCATGCATATGTCACTTTGATTCAAAAAAACCTCCTTTTTTAATCCCAAATGCTCTCTACACCCAGAAGTTCATTGTCGAACAGTTTTCTTACAAGGACATTGCAGAAAAATCAATAAGTTACAAATATATTATACATTCAGATGCTGTTCAGGTATTAATGTTATGGCAAAGAAAAGTTGGAGCATTCGTGAATTTAAATATTTTTCATATAAACTATGTAAATACAATGATTAACAATCAGCTACATTCACTATTCAAGAGATGCAATGTAGCATTTTCCTAATTACACTTACCAGTGTGGGAGGATATGACTGCAGAAAAAGATTAAACTATTTGTATTTATTCAGTGTTGCTTTATAGCATTAACCAGGAAACTCACTTCTGCAGTATTGAATGCAAGAATCCAGAATAACCTGAGGAATTTGATTAGGGTGGTAGCAGCCTGTGCCAGGCTTGGGTAGGGATGGCAAGCTCAGCTCATTCTGCATCAGCAGTCATTTTAGCTGCCTCTCTCATCTGCTATTTCAGGGCTGATAGTGCGATTTAAAACAAGAAAAATTACTTCTTAATATTATGGTTTTATCTAAAGCTCTTCAAGTAAACCAAGCAAACAAGAAAAAACCCCACCTGGCAGGCAGGTTTCTGTTTTCAGTTGTTCATGTTTTATTAAAATAAACACGTAGTTTGCAAGCGGTGAAACTAATGAAACCTGGTGTGCTGTAGCTCTGTGTCTAGTGATGGGATTCTGTGAAGACTTGCAGGGTACAACTTAAACTGAAGATTTCCCTGAAATTAGGGCATGTGGAATGTCCCTTCTGTCCCACATAATCTCTGGTGCCTATGGAAAGATGAGATCATATTTCAGTCTTTCCCAGAGCAGATGTCCTAATTGTTTAGGGTTTTTCTACCATTTCTTTTAACATCAGCCTATTCATACAATATTTAAAGAACCTTAGTATCTGTATAGCTACATCAGATATGCATCAGATATGTGAAAATAGGGAAAAAAACTCTGACAACTTACTGAGGACAGGAAAATCATGTAAACAGAGGAGCACTCCTTTTCTCTGCCTGTGTATTCTGGTCCGTATCAAAAGCAGATACAACTTCTGGGTCTGGGTACCTCAGGAGAGGAAGCACAGGGACCTGCTGGACAAGGTCCTGAGGAGAAACACAAATGTGATTAAGGGGATGCAGCACCTCTCCTATGAAGCTGGGGGATGGGGTTACTCAGCTTGGAGAAGAGAAGAGAAGGCTCCAGGGTGACCTTACTGTGGCCTTTGAGTACTTTAAGGGGGACTATGAGAAAGATGGGAGGGCCTGTTGTGATAGGACAGGGGTAATGGGTTAAACTAAAAGAATGTTGATTTAGATTAGATATAAGGATGAAGTTTTTCATTATGAGGGTGGTAAAACATTGGAATTGGTTGCCAGGAGAGGCATTGGATACCACATCTCTGGAAACATTCACAGTCAGGTTGGATGGGGCTCTGGGGGCAACTGATCTAACTGGAAAATATCCCTGTCTAGGGCAGAAGGTTGGACTGATTGACCTTTGAGCATCCCTTCCAGCCCAAACTATGCTAGGACCTGAGTCTGTTACATTCTTATAGCTCTTTGTGGGGCCCCTTCCCAGCAATGCCAGAGTTGGAATTGTCCCTTTGACTTTATTTTAGTGGCTACTGGAGTTCAGTAGAAAATTTATGATGTCTAATAGAACTTTAGTTGCTGCCAGCTCATTCTGAGGGTTGCTTCACCTCATCATCCCTGTTGTTCTGTACTCTGATGTCAAAGCATCAGTCTGAGCCTGTTTGTCTCCCATGCTGTTCACAGTAAAGCTTTGAGAAATCTGGTGCTTATGATTTATTATTGTCTTGAGAAACTTAGTGAAACCATTATATTTGTTTCTGTAACAGACTTAGATGTTTCAGTTTTTCAAAAAACAGATGTTGGAATTTGGGTGTAATTGAGTAATGCTTACCTTCATAGGGAAAATGATGTGTGGTTTATGTTTATATGGCATAAGAAAGGGCAGCAGATCCTGCAGTATATTACGTTATTAATTTGTAGCATATTTGCACCAATTAGCAAGGATGTTTTAGTCCAAATACCTGATGAACTGTTGTGTAGTTAGACTGTATTGAAATAATTCCAAAATTAACGTTTGACAATGTTGACACTTTGGTGATTCTGTGATGTTTACATCACAGGAAACATGTCTTTAATCAACTGAGTGCAGTGCTTTTAGAATATTACATTGAGTAGGTGGTTTTAGAGGCTAAAGAGTGAGCCCTGGGAGTGATCCCCAAAACTGGTCATTTTTTTGTTTGTGACCACACTGAAGCTGTGAGTGCGAGGAGATGATTCTAGTAGGACTTGGTAAGAATACCTGTTTGACTAAATGGTGAAGACTGACAAATATTTTTCTAGTTGCTCATTCTATTTCCTGATATTTACTATTTATAGAAGCATATTTCATGTAAAAGATGAAAACAGCAGGTAGATGTGTTTCTAGAGGGGTAGTTAATAACAGTGTTTGACTACCTGGGCCTTACTCAGCAGTCAAGCATAAATTTGAATTGAAGAAGATAAATGTGATGGAAACAGAAGATGGTGGAAAATTGAGTGTGTTAAGTATTTGGACCCATCTATTTGCTGAAGTACCACTTTTGCTGTTTAAGATGAAGTAGTTGGTTAGTTCATTCTTTTTTAAATTTTTAGAGCTTTTAAAAATTGTGCTAGAAAAGCTGCCAATTCCACATTCTGCTTTATTTGTTTGGCGTTTAAAGAAGCCGCAGTGTTTTTAGCACCACAAATTCAACAAATGGATTCTCAGAGATGTTAGTACAAAAACAGAGAAGGAAGAAAAACAGAGCCAGAGCAAAAATGCTACTTGGAAATTGTATTAAAAAATATAGAAAGATCATAAAAGTGTTTAAGAGTCTACAGAAATAAAGAAGGCCAATTATTATGTTTGCATAGTTTGACATACTGTTCTCTAGAAAAAGGACTGAATTTACAATTATTGCATACTGAACAGATTCCTAACAATTTGAATATTACTGTCCCCTTGTGATTTACAGTCTTACTCTTTTGCATCTTTTCTTGCATTTCAAAAGTAAGTTATTTGAATGTGAACTTTCTAAACTTAAAATATCAGAATCCTTTTAAAAACCTTTATACAGTAAGATATTAATGCAATTCCTTAATGCAGAATAGAAAAATGTTTTTATCTGATCCTACCTGACATTTTGCTCTCTAAATGAGGTCCCATCAGAGGCTCACAGCACTTGACAAAAATGCTTCTGCACCACTGTGGTGGGATCAGCTCTGTCCAGTGTTCAGATATCTGATGTGATGTGTGGCCCTGGATATCTTATGTTATCTTGTACTCGCACAGTCCAGAAAGTCACATTCCATACTTTTATAGTTTTGCTTATAATTTATAGGTAGGTAAAATCTTAAACCTAAAGAGTGGTCTGAAAACTTAATGGAGTGTCTAAATAGGCACAAATTTTATGACTCTCTACATGAAAATTTTTTACAGTGAATATACTTGAAAAGAATAATGTCCTTACAGCTTCAGATGATACAAAGCACAGGATGCTTGTAACAGGCCATCTTGTATTTCCCCTGTTTCTCCATTCCCTGCACAGGCAACTGATGCAATCTCAGCAGGTGCTGGCATGGAAATTTTTAATTATAAGATTGGTTCTAGTCAGCTGCTGTATATTGCAAGGTGATGTGGGAAAGGGAGAGTTATATGTGAAATTATATTTCATTGAAAATAAAGGGAGTTAGGAATAGCTGCTGAAAGAAGAATCCTAGTAATGAGAAAAGAATTAAATTGGGATAAGACAATATCATTTTTCTGGGATTGTGGAATTTATTGTGGTGATTCCCAAGTTTCTACTCATGATAAAGGATGGCAGGGAATCCTCAAAAGGCTTGTGTGTGTCTTTCCTGGAGAAGATGGTTTTAGAAATGAATTATACTGCATCACCTGGATTTGGCAAAAAAGTGAATCACAGTAGACCCTCTGCTTCCATAAAAATTTTTGTGTAAAACATGATATGAAGTGCAATGCTTTTTTAAAAAATGTAGCTTTTTTGTTTGTTTGTTTAGTTTTCTTAAACTAAGTCATAAAGGTCAAATTACCTTGAGTTTAGTTTATTTATTAATCCAAACTAGAGAGATCATGTATCAAAACCTTAACCATGGCTTTAAGAACATCTTTTGCCTGTTAATTTTTATATGCCCTAAGTTAGACTGGGGAAAAGATGGATGGGGAAATTGTCTGTTTTTTCCTCTCCTGGAATATTCTGCTTTACTTTGAATTGGGGAAAAATCCTACCCAAACAAAACCTGCCTTGTGACTGGCTCTCACAGCTGCTTCTGTAGCTTATCAAACACTGTTCAGTGTCTCATTGCTTGGATCTAGACAAAGTTATCATGAGTGGAATTAATGTCTTCTGGCCTAAATGACTTTTAACTCCATGCCTATGCCAAGACACAGTGAGAGAAGCCTGTCTGGGTCCACAGCATCAATTCTTTACTTTTGAGACTATCAGTGTGTGCAATTCTGGCAATCTGTTAAGGAAAACCCTGATTTTGTGTCTTTATCTGAAGTCTCAAAGCCAAATGACTGTTAAAGACTGAACCATACTGCCAGTGAGATTTTTCTTTCCTCTCTCTCACAAATTGCAGGAGGTTCACTGCATGAAAAGATGAAAAGTTACTGCAAGAAAACACCTTGTAAGTGAGTTCTTTGCCCCAGAAATACAGATACCTGTCAAAACATGGATTTGTGGGGGAAATCAAAAAGAGAACTAACAGCTCCTACTGCACTTCTGCTTTCCCTGTATGGCTCAATGGCTTCTTGCATGGGTACCTGTCCAGCTCAGATCTGGCCCCACTGTCAACCAAAATTTAATGGGCTATTGGAATATCACATAGCAGTTTCTTAGATAAAAAGGCTATATTCTTGCATATATGCTTAGAGAGTGCATTTAAAAATACTTCATGCAGTAGCCTCTAAAACAGTCTTACTTTGAGAGACATGAATCCCGGCTTTCCTGCCAAGTCAGAGCAGTGCATTAAGAGATCCACTGAGCTGTGGATAAACCATGCTAAGGGATCTGCATGAGTGCTAAGTGTTTGACTGAGGCTTTCCTTGTGTCCTGGAGAGATAAATACCTTCACCTGTCCCTCTGACCTCCTCCATCTAACATACCCCATGTCCTGATGTAGTGATGGCATGTTGATTTCCTTCTTGGCTCAGAGTTGTGCAGCTTTTCTCAGCTCTGCTTTCCACAGTCACTAGTGGGTAGATTGAAATGCTTTGCAGGACCCCTGTCTACCTGGCCCGTGCTATGCAATGTGCACCCACCTCTGCTGAAGTTTCCTGCTCACTTTGCTGATCAGTTTGTTCATGCACTTGTCACTGCAGATCTTGAGTCCTCTCCAATCTTTCAAAGTAATTTCCCTCAGTAGCTCTGGCTGTCTGACCATGCAAATACACCCATCTGAACAGGAAAATCTTCCTTAGCCTTCTGGGAGCCACCTACTTCAGAAGACTGTTCTTCCCAGGTTCACTACATCTTCTTTGTTTCAGTTCTTGCTCTTAGTGTAGTGTCCTCTCCTATCCATCTTGTTTTTTTCTGCAACATCTGGTGATCCCTTTTCCTGGAAAAAAAAAAAAAAAAAATCCATCATTCCCATTTGAAAAACGCTTCTTCTTTTTTTAAAAAAATGGTATTTGTTACCCGTTTTCCAATCAGATAAGTTGTCTTTACCAATAACAGCAAGCTTCACATCCCCTTTTTCCTTGTTCAAGGCCCCTGTTGGAGCAAATCATTCTGCAGCAAATTAAATTATCCTCCACAGTCTGTTTAGACAGAGTTAATGTGCATCACTTGAGTTTTCTCAGACAGCAGGGGGTTCTCAGGCCACAAAGTAAAATCCTCTGCAGAGTCTGTAATAAATCAAGTTAATTTAACACCTCAGACCTACAAAACTCAAATTTCCTGCTCCACTTCTAGGAGGAAAGCTCACATGAGAGCAGGTTAAGTAGCTTCTTCCTTGCAGGAAAAGCACCACAAAAACCCAAAAGAGGTAAGGCTGTTCAACAGAGGAACAGCCAAGCTCTGTATCTCAACCCTGCTACAGGACTTACCTTAAGCAGACAACAGTATTTGTTATATTTAAGCTGAAGGTTTTGTATTATTTGATATTTTTGAACATTGTCACATTTTTCTCAAAGCAATCTCCAGAATCTGAGGTAGTTTTGAAAATGAGATTTTTGTTTACCCATTTTTAGTGATGAGGTAGGGGAAAGCACTTAGTTTTTATGGTTGCAGTGGCTATGTATGTGTAGCTGTTTTTAATGCAGCTGATTCTCTTGGGTGTGGCACTGTGACACTCAAGATTAAATTCCTCGGGGAGTTCTAGTATTTCCAGATATGTACAACATTTTTTATTTAGAATTGATACCATAAAGGATGATAATTTTCATTGTTCCTTTTAATTCTGGGCAGCTAAAATTTACATGGCAACCCTCTGAGAAAGCTGATATAAAAGGCTGAAGTCTCTCTGAGGTGGATGCGAAGTTACATGAATAACTGCTATTATTATTAATAGGAGTTGTATTCCTTTTCCCTACGTAGTCTGTTGAAAATTGTATTCCTAAAGAAGTTGACAACAAATATGCTTTCCCTGTTTAAGTTGCAAAGCACAGTAACATCAAGGTCACTTGCTCCATTTGACGGAAGGAAAAAAGCACTGTATAAAATATGGATAGAGTGTCAATCAAACCCGAGTTTCTAGTATACACTATGGTAATGTGAGTCATATTGCTTTTTTATTTTTAAACACAACTAGATATGGTAGTTTGGCAGCAGTGTTTTCAAAGACAGCGCCTTCAAACTCTTTCATAGCAAGACTGGAAATCTTGCCAGGTGAAAAAAAAAAAAAGTTATTGAAAACCTTTCTTCCCTTATAGGCCCATTTTGACAGGAAATCTTTGAGAGACAGCAGCAATGAAGTGCCCAGAGATTTCATCTGTCTGCTTTTGCTTCAGGAAATGCTGAGCACAGGCTCCCCTATTAGGCAAAATACACGAAATACCAAATCCCCTTAACAATAATCTTCAGACTACTCTTGGGTTGACAGCTTTCTGTGTCCTAGTCTGTCAAACAGGGCCTGTTACTGAGACTCATATTACTGGGACCAACGTGAAAGTTTTCGACATTGCTTTGAGGGGAAAAAACATATTGTCAGTGCTTTCAAGTTATCTCATCCAATCAGATTTATAGGGACTTAATCAGAATAAAATATATCTTACTAGAAATATAACACTTCACAGTGATTTTTCTTCTGCTCCACAGTGCTGACATAAAGATTCGGTTTGAAAGCATTGTCTGTCATTCTGTGTGATTCAGTAACATTCGGCAAATTTTAGCTGCTGTATTATAATTTCCAATAATATTTTTTGTTTGTTTTTGACAGATGCCAAATTTAAAATTTAAATAATGTTTCAAGAATGAAAATGACAGCTTGCTGTAATTCTGCAGGTGTCCAAGCAGATGTACTTCCAAATATAATTAGTTGAAATATGTACAGATTGCAGGAAATATGAAAAAATTGACATCAAATTTTCATGAGTAAACTGTGCATGCTTGGGTATTTTAGTTAGTTTAAAACTATTAGTTATTAAGAAATATTTATACACTTATATAACACTGAATGCACGTGAACAGTTCAAGGCAAAACCCCAAAACTTGTTTTTGAACTTAGAGTAAGGAAGAAAAATGTTGATCTGTCCTACACTGGTATAGTCTTAAGGAGTTTCCTTGAAGAATTTTCTTAACCAGGCAAGTAATAGAGAGGGATATGTAAGAAACAATCCAAAATGTGGATTCTGCCTTCAAACTATTATTGAACAAAGTGAGTTTTCTAGTTGTATTCATAATTTGTACTAGAGGGAGAGAAAACAGAAAGAGAAATTGAATTTGTACATTTATTTTCAATAAAGTATATGAATTTCACTGAGTGCAGAGGTAAAGATAGGAATCAAAGCTGATTTTTGAAGTTTTTCTTGCTTGAATGTGTGTCTTCACTGCCTACCAACAAAATACTTTCCTGGACTAGCCCTAGATTTAAACATTCTGCTCCTTTTTTTATCATCTAATGCTTCACTTCGGAACCATTACAAGAGAAGCTGAATACCACAGATACTGGAAAACTGGTAAGTGACTCAGTAAAGGTAGAAAACAAACATGTTAAAATAACACAAGTATCTCTCAAAATTTTCTTTTATTATCTCAGTGGTTAAATGGTTGTTAAATAAACAAGTAGTCCTAAATATAAGGATTGGAAATTAGGATTCTCATTCATCCCTTGAATAGAACCACTTGTCTCAACCTGTTTGAATTTAAAATCTTCCTCTTTCTATTCATTATTTACAACCCAAATAATCTCCATTTCTTCTCCAAGTTCCATGATGCAGCTTTATCAAAAGATCCTTCTGGTGCCTCGTCATCTAGCAGCCTATGGCATAATGTATTGTGTCACTTGAGAAATAGAAGGTGTGATCCTGCATATGCTAAGGCAGAAGAAACAATTGATCCCGGATTTCCAATTTGCTGAGAATGAACTTTAATCACCAAGGCATCATACAAAATAGTAGGCAGAATTGCAATGGTAGATATCTCAAAAGAAAGTTGTGCTCAGGCCACTTCTCTCCTTATGGAGAGAATAAAGAATTTTGAAACCCAGTCAAGAAACACAGGGTTATGCAAAAAACCCAATCCACACCATGTGTTCCCCTCCCATGACACCAGCTGTTAAAAAGGAAAAATGTTCTGAAGAGCCTGCTGTATTTGAAGTGAACAAAGAGAAGCCTAATCAGTAAGGTATCAAGCATGAGATGTTCCCTTCAGCTTTTCCCTTGGGCTTGATTTCCACTCAGCTGAAGGAAAAGCGGAGTTTGTCATTGTCCATGGAGGTCACTGGAGCTCACACATGGTGCAGTAACAGGGTGGGAGGAGGAAAGATGTGGTGATTGCAGCCTTGCAGATACTACTGCCCATTCCAGCCAGAGAAGGGAGAGCACTGTTTATTCTTTATCTTTCTTTTCCTTCCTTACTTGGATCAGTGGTAGTAAAGATGTGTTGGTCATTTTGGCTGTCCTCCAGCCTATCTCCTACAGCAGTTCCCTGGGAGGTTTTTTCCAAGTTTCTGTTATCTTAATCTATGGGACATCTGACATACTGCTTTGGCAAAGGATTTAATCAGCACCAGCTTCGGCATTGTGTTTTGACATTGTGTTAGGGAGAGGTTTTTTTATGAATTTTACTTAAATTTAAATCTGAAAACCAGGAAAAGCTTTTCTTCCTACATTTGCTACCAATAGTATCTGAATTCCTGGTTAATCTTCCAGGGATCTTCTTACAAGTTCTTTCTCAAATGCGTCTCTGATTTGTTGGACTTCAGTCTGGTAACAGAATCATGTGTAAAACTGTCACTATGGAGTATTTATATCCTCACTTCTTTCTACGTCTCAGTGGAAAAAACTGCTATCCAGACTGTTCTGTGAAGGAAGCTTCATGTTTCCTCATTGTTTAAATATACAAAGTAAAAAGATTTGGAAAACTCTAAATGTAGAACTTTGCATTCTCTTCCACCACAGTATATTTGTTTGTGTAGGAGTCTTGGCTTCAGTATTTTAGTTTTTGGTTTCTGCTCTTTTTATCTTTTTCCATATGCATCACGATTCCTTTTTCTCCAGTCTATTCATGTTCAAGTAAACCCTTTAATGTGACATGTTTATATGTGTTTCCATTGTATCTTCTCTTTTGTTTACACACTTTAGATCAAATGTTTCAATTAACTTAATAATTATAATGTAACTACAAGAATGCAGACTGCACACTGCAAAAACAATATGTGTTCTTTGTTTATCATGGAGTCCTGTGATGGGATGGATAATTTTTTACCACTATAAAAAACAAAAAAAATAAGGGAAAGATTTCAAACAGTGGAAAATCTAAACAATGATTTGGGGACAGTTGGACATGTGCCTCCTCCTACTTCACTTCCTGGAGATATGTCTGTGATGCTTTTGAAGCTGTAAAGATGTGAAACAAATCTTATGGCAGATGCTATCACTCCAAGTTGAGCTGAGTCTTTTTCAGCCCACTAACTTAAATGTTTTTTGGATTAGCCCCTAAAGAAAAGGATGTCATCTCTCAGATGTGAAATAGTTTTTCAGAACATCCAAGGATAAGTATTGCAAACAGATTTGATTTCATACAGAATCTTTCTTTTCTCATTACAATGGATTTATCTAAACTGTCAGAAAATGTCAAATCTTCTATTTGTGCCCCACAGGAGACTCTTTTTTCAGCATCTTATTCCTTTTTCTACACTTTCTCCTTGCTGCAACACCTAGAGTTTTTGCTAAAATTTTAGATATTTTCACTAATATCTTTGACCTCCGCAAGCACAGGCTGTCTTCTCATTATTTTCAAATAATACACTACTTACAGAAAACTCTCTTCTGTGTTCTGAAATAGACTTTCAAGTGCATGTTAAAGTGACAGTTTCACTGTAATCCTCCACAATTCTAACCAAGGAAATATTCCATCAGTTTGACTAGGTAAGCAAGGTTTACAGATGCCAGTGATTCTTGCTCATGTTAAAAGGAATGTGGTGCCACAAGAGACCTGCACTGGCATTATTCATTCAGCTGCAGGCTTCTCTGCAAACATGGTCAGCACCTTTGCCACTGCGCACTCTACACTAGTCAGCTATGGGTTTTTTCTTATCCTACACCTCTTTTGCCACAGTATACAGGGTACTCTTGTTGCAGAAACCTAAATATTGAAATGCTTTTTGATATCTGTACTAAAATGCAACATCACCTGTGAAGTGGGTGAGCATGGCTTGAAAAAGCAAAATACTTCAGTCAGCGGTGTGCATATATTAGTGTTTTCTGTGCAGAAGCAGCTGAAAGCAGGATAATCCAGGAGGATAATGCAGGTGCAAAAATAGGAGAAAAAAATCAATCCAGAGAGAATTTCTCTCTACTTCTCAATTTTATAAAAAAAAATATTTAAGTTCTCCAGGGTTTTGAAGATAAAAATATTGCCTTGTTTGCTAGGGAGAGACAGGACTTTCCTGCTGCTGATTAAAAGTTAGAGCAAAAGAATATTAAATGAATGGATACATGCAGAATGAATCAATAAGATTTTCAGTTCTCTATTGATGACTGGGAAAGAAGGAGTGAAATTACACAATGAAATAATAATGCTTTAATCCAAATAGTAACCTGCATTTTCCTTGAAATGACAAATTCTACTTTGAAATTGTGAAACTTTCTTTTCAAATTCACAGAAAAAAAGGTAAGAATTTGCACAAAATTTGCTGACTTTTTGATGTTCTTATTTCTGCAATAATTTGGTGTTAAAAATAGTGCATTACAAAGAAACAATAGTAATTCTATCTCTGGTCAGGTTCTCCTATCCTGATGCAATTTGTAAATTCCAACTGTTTCTACTTCTTCAGTTTGCAAAGTATGAGATCTGTTTAGCTACTCCCAGGAGTTTTGCCCCTGATTTCAGTGAGAAATTTCTATTTCTTGTGTGTTTATGGGTCCTCTGCCTAATTTCCCTTGCTTTGGAGGCAGGCCCGCTGTGATCTAGAATCATTAAAACTTTTTTTCTCCTGTTACATTTTTTAGGTAGTTGGTTGTGTCTTCTTGGTGCTAAAGCTGAGAATTTACTGACTTTTGTCATTTGTACTTTCCATCACTACTGTTCAGTATTTAACCCATTTTCAGCAAGCTGGCTTGACCTGAAATGTTCAACACATCAGCTGCTTCTTAATTAAAATAGGCTTTCAAAGCCATCAGGGAATTTAAAATATCAGGTAAAACTATTTTACTGTATTAATAGATTAAGATTATTAGCACAACTTTCAGCAATTGAAAGAATTACAAGTTTCTCATTCTTATGGCAAAGCTCCAGACAGGATACATCACCCAAAGAAAATAAATATGTCTATGCTGAGTAAATAGACACTAGTTGCATATCAGTTTAGCATTTACCTAGAAGGACACCAGTGCATGCAGTGTAGAAAGGCTCTTTTCCCAGCACTTTAGTACCATTCTCAAATTTTTCTAACTGGTAATTTTGTGACAGATGAAAGCTGTAACCTGGAGAGAAACAATCTCTGATCCTGCCTTTTGAGTAAAAGCTCTTAGAATGAGGTATTGTCAACCAGGATCCTTCCTGAAGTAACTCTTTATTCTAATTTTTGTATCAAAAATTATTAATTTTTTTTCTGATGTATAATTGAATGAATCTTTGTGAGATCCTAAAACACAGACACTCTACAAAGGTACAGGAGTATAAAAGTGGAGAATTGAGATAAACAGTACATGTTCTGAGGGAGCTGAAAGATTTCATGAAACCATCATATTTGCTTGAACCTGCAATAGGATTTGCTCACCCTTAATGCTTTTGAATCAGAGGTAAACACTGAAATGTATTATATATAACAACAACAACAACAACAAAAAAATATATATAAATATATAACAAAGCATGATAGTAGGTTTTTTCCTTCTTCTGTATTATTCAGAATTCTTTAAAAATTCCCTGAGAAGAAAGCTGAGGAGAAAGATTATCTTAAATGTGAATGTTTCTGGTGGATATACCTTGATGCTAAATGCTAACACTGCATAGTGACAAATTCTGTTCTTATGTTCTCTTGAAGTCAAGATTCACTCTTAACAAAAGTGATCTCAGGCCTCTTGTGAGGGACAGAGCATCTAGAATTGAAACTAGAATAGAACTCTGGATCAGACAAGTGCAACAAAGTATTTTCATTGTCTATCTAGAAAAAAACCCAGAAAACATATCAGAAGTCCCCAGTCCAATATCTTTATTCTGAACAGATGTCATTTTTCTTTTCCTGGTAGAGAAGCCACTGGAACACTACCATTGTAATTAGGTTTTGTATTAAAAGAGGGGGAAAAAAAAGAGGAAAAATAAAAGAACTGCAATCTACCATTGAGATAGAGACTTGCCAGTATCACTAAAGAATGCTATAATAGCCATCTTATAAATATTATGCAATGATAAAAATACATATAGAGAAATGTGATAGTTTGAAAAAGTGAAGTTAAAGGTTATAGTCTGGATATAGAGATGAAAAACACCACTGGCAGTCAGAATTTTCACTTTTATGTGATTATATAGCCAGAGAAAATATTAGAGTCATAACCAATGCGGATAATCCCCTGGAGAAGCGCAGCAAAAATCAGATCTTCCTTACAAACGGTGGTGGGTTGATCCTGACTGGCTGCCAGACGCCCAGGCAGCCATTCTCACTTCCTCCCCTCAACAGCATGGAGACAAATTAAGGTGGAAAAGCTCATGGATCGTGTTGCCGTGACCAGAGCTGCACAAGAAAACCTGCTGCACCAATTGGCCTTCACGGGCGGCAGGGTAGTCCATGCTTAAGTGCCTGGGCTCCATCCCTCCCCATCCTCTCTGGGAGCTTGCAGGGCTCTGCAACACTTTGTCCCTCGCTCTCTGGGCAGTGTTTTTCCCTTTCTCAAACACGTTTCCCCAGGGTGCTGCCTCAGCCCTGTGCTGTCTGGCTGCACTGCGGGACCAGAGCCAGGCTGTGCACATCTGCACACAGACACCTGATGCACAAATCATGGCCAAAAAATCCCATCTAATGGCGAAAACCAATACTGCTACTCTATATGTATGGGTTAAATTCAAAAATATCCACACATCTCAGTTTTGCTTAAATTGGTTGTGTCATTGCCTCTTCCAGCCTAAAGCTACAGCTAAACGTAGTGCTTGTTTCTGCTGGTGTCCCTAATTCCCTGTGTCCTGGGGGTGCCAGCTGGTTTTTCCCTTGCTCCCAGGTGTTGCTGAGAGAGGATGTATTCCTTTGCTTGTTCTGCCTCTGGGCTTGATTAATTTAAATCTTGTAGAACACAAAATTCCCAGAGGATTGGCTTTCTGTCTTCCTTTCTCTCCCGTATCTCTTGCAAGCTATAGTTCACTTCATCTGTGACATGCAGGACTTCAGGATGCTGCTTTGTCCCAGCTGGACATGGAATTTTATTAGCAACAACTTACCTGGAAGTTCTTAGTATTGAGCTGTTTAGCTCATTGTGAAGCTGCACTCCTGAATTCAAGCATTTCCTTCAAGTGTGTTGTGAAAGGGATTTTATTCTAGATCTCCCAGCAATTGTTTGAAACATTATGTTTCAAAGTATAAAAAGAGGGACAGTATGGTTGTTTTGTTTCCGTTCCCTCCTCTCTATTTGTGAGAGGAAACTTACTGCAACTGATATGCCAGTCATGTATTTATTGCTGCAACAGGTGAGTTGTCATTACTTGATGATTTGGAATTAATGGTTTAATTCTTTAAGAAGAACCATACTCACCCATATTTACTGTCATCTTACTTCAGCGTCATTGTGGAGTTTGTAATACTCTTTCTAGATTGTCTCTGATATTTTTCTGGATTCTTGGTCTTTTTATAATTAGCTTGCAAGTTACCAACAATATTTAGGGTTAGGAAGCTTAAATGATTTTTTTTGGACTCATGCCTTCCTGTATACATTCTAAGAAAAAACAGAGTACAATTATTTGCTAGAGTAAAAGAATAATCAAATAGAAACTCATCAGTTAGGTGGTGAATATTAACAGATTAGTAACAGAATCGCTGCCAGCTGGGTTTGGTGTCAGGTGCTCAAGTTGCAAACAGTTTTCATAAACCAGAGAAGCCTTTAAAGGCAGCCCCAGGTGCCCTCCCCAGCTTTCACTTCCGAGTTGGCATTTCACTGGGATTTGTCCATAGATAAGCCGCACCTGAATATAAGCCGCACTACTGGGGTAGGCTGGATTCTTCAATGAAAAAGGTGTGGCCTATAATTGTGAAATTACTGTAAATGGAATATTCTCCACATCATCTGTCTCAGAATCTACTGGATCAGTAAAAACAGCTAATGGAGAGTAGCTCCTAATTTTGAAGTACAGACAGAATTTCAGGTGATGTACATTGTTTCCAAAGTTTATGCATCTGCTTTATACTAGATTCTAACATACATTGTCATTAGTAGATGTTGTGCATGAAAACAAGTGTATGACTATTACTGTTTTGTTATTATTACTGCGTCTATATTCCAAGAACTTTATATTTGAACTTAGTAAGTCAGCAAGCTGTTGGTTTTCACACACATTACATACACATAGGCTTTAAATATAGATCTGCTTCAGATTAAAGCAAAGTCATGTTGTTGCTTTGGAAAACATTCTCGTTGGGAATATTTATTGAATGTATGGGTCTTCCTGATAGAGGGAGGATGAATAATGTCTATCTGTCAGGCTCAGAAAGTAGCATTATGTATGGATTGCTGATTGCGCCTGGAATGCCATTCTAAAGAGACAATTCAGACGTAGTATCTTTAGAAAAAAGTGTAAGTTTCATGTCAGAGTAAATTGCTATATGAAATATAAATTGCAAATATGAAATTACCAGTGCTCCTAGAATTCCATGAGATTCTCACATAGAAGTGGACTTCAGCTGTTAATACCTGCCATGGCGAGCAAGCATCAGTCAGAAAGTTCAACTTTTTGTGCCTAAATAAGTGTCATCTGGAGCCACAGGTTAAATATTGGCAGTGATTTCAAAATACAAAGTTTCTCAAGAAGAAGCAGGACATTTACAATGCTTTGGCATTTGGCTGCTTCTTTGAAGGCTTGATGAATTGCTTTCCTGTAAGCAGATATTCAGTCTCCCTGCTTGGCATTATAAATAACATCTGTCTAGTGTGTAGATGATGGTATGGAGTATTAAATGCTGAGGATTAGGCATTCATTAAATGATGAATCATATTCATTATGGCCTCTTTCTTTAGAACAACCCTATCTGCTACAAACCCAAATAATCTTTATGATGAATAAACAGAAAATGTCTTACTCAACTAATACCCAACTTGTTTCTGTAGGATTTCATTTGCTTTATTGTTCTGTTGTATGTTCTCATCCCAGACAGAACAGTTTTGGCCTGTATTCTTTGGAAACTTACTTGGCAGCATCAAGGCATTTTTAATTTTTATATTTGGCTTTATTCTTGCAAAACCAAAACTATTGGTACCAGCTGAAAAAAATCAGTTAGAATTATGTAAGTCCAGTCCCCAAAAGCTGTTTCCTATCCCATCCTTCTTCTACTGTCAGTTTTGTAACAGACACAAGAAATTTTATTTATTAATTTGATTGATTGATTTGATTGATTGAGACATTTGGTATGATTGAAACATTTGATGTATCAGAACTTCTTGCTTTCAAATAACAGTTGCTTTGTTATAGAGCATTTAACAGAAAGTCTAATAGTGCATTACAGATTGAAGGCCTGTGTATTATTTCCAATATTGGTCTTCCTTACATATTTTTTTTTTTGACCACAGTGAATGACACATTAAACATTCCTATTGAGTGACAGATTTGGGGCTGCAAAATGAACAGAGAGGAGAAAGAGCGTAAGTCCTCAGCTAGTCTCTGTGTTTAATAGAAATGAGTCAGGATAAAAAAAACATTAGAAAAGCAATTTCTGTAGACTGCCAGGGCAATATGTACTGCCATTTAGAATAGAATGTCTTGTGCTCTAGATAAAATATCTGAAGGACCATCAGTAGATGATTACCATAACTCCCTCAGAAGTATTTTTTGTATCTAACAAGTCTATCAAATCCTTTAGATTTCTACTAACATAGCAGAAAACGTACCAGTACAAATATGGTCATTGGAAGTTCTTCCAAAGGGAAAAGCTTGCATGGTAAGGGTTATTACTTGCCCAGGGCAGAAGAAGGAATTCAGATTTTAGTATTGGAAAGTGATAAACTCTTACTATTTTTCTTTTAATCAGATTTTGTACTTTATTTTTGTGTGCTAATTTCACAGATGGGATGAAAATATTTGCTGTAAATATCCTTTACGTGGACAGTTTTGTGGGGAATTGTATTTGTTTGCTCCCAGTCATTAGAAGTTACTTGCTGCTGTGAAGGCATTTACTGCAAAAGATGAGATCTTTTTTTCCTTGTGTGCTTCCATTTTTTTGTGTTTTATGATTTTATATGGGGAAATAAGCTTTTTCCTTTGTAGTGACTGATCTTAATTTTGCACATTCATTTTGCATCTGGAAGATGATGGAGCCCGTGTTGCTTTCCTGTGTTCTCTGAAACAGATAATTTATTTTTGTTACAAAAGATTTTACCTCTCTGCCTGCATTGGTGAAACCAGCCGAGGATGCCCCACATCCTTTATCTAATTCTGAGACAAAACTCACAGTGACTTAAATAGCAAATGCACAAAGCACACATTTACTTTCACATGACATATCGCTCCAATGAGCTTACTGAAGATTTGCCTCAGATCCCTGCTCTACCCTGACTCCTACTGCAATTTTTATTACGATACCGTAAAATATTTAGCTATGCATTGGGGTCTAATGTCAGTGCAAAGACTGCCATTGACTTCAGTTGGATTTGGAATCAGGTCATGAAGAACAGGTTGTATTTTTATTTTGCAGGAATGTGCCACAGATTATACACATTTTTCATTATAGTGAGTCTAGAGAAAAATATGAAATAAGGGTTGTGCTCTGGGAAGGACTGCCTTTGGAGCTATAATAGGTCAGTCATTAACCACCATGTACATTTATAAGATATCACTCTAACTTGCCTACCTTTTTCTGAAGTCTAATTATAGAAAAAAATACTGTATACAGTCATGTTCAAAATCATGTCTTTGAATCATACTTTCTGAATGCTTAAAAGTATTTATCTGCTAAAGCTGCCCTATAGAATCTCCTTTTCCTGTTTTTAATGCAAATATAATAAAAGATCTACTGCTGCTTATGTTTATGTACAAATGTGGCCACTAACCTTGCCCTACTTTCATAGATTTGTTCATCTCATGAGACACTTTGTATGCTGTAAACTGAAAAAAGATACACAATTAAAACTTGTTAAAGATAATTAAACTGAAGTGGAGGGAAAAAAACCTGCCTCACTGCTTTGTTCATAGTAATAGTCTCTGAACTATAATTAAATTCTTCCTTCCAATAATTGTATACATATAAAGGAATTTTCCAGATAGCAAAACAATACAATGATTAAAAATGATTAAGAAGCTGATTCCAAAAGCAAAGATGAGCCAGGAAGGGTTGGAAAGATTTTAGGTGCCTCTAAATATACTGTACCAGCTGGGTACCAGGTGGTGTTTGGCTACTTGCACCCACTAACTCAAAATATCAGAGGAGCAACTACACCATTGCCAGAATCAGTTCCCCTCCCTTAAATAAAAGTGGCACTCTTGGGAACGACTTGGCAGTGCAGAAAAATTTCCTGACAATGAGATCTATTAGATTGTGAAATAGTCTCCCGAAGGCAGAAGTAGATGCCAAATTGCTTGGCATATTGGAGAGGCTGGATGAAGTCTAGAAAAATACTGTAGAGATGCACTTCTTCTAGTGAGGAGGTGACTTACTCTGTTATAAACCTGGAGGAGGGGCATTTAGATCAGAATGTTTCTGCTTTCTCCAGAGTAACTTTGGAATTGTTAACTTGTCTTTCACATTAAGCTTGTTTGCATGGGGCATCAAGGACTGAAGAGATGTTTTTTCCTGCCTTGTATCTAATAAAAAAAAAAATCAATCAGTCATTTCATGGATATAGCTGGCTTCATGATCTTGGTAGTTGTGTGCTTTTTTCAAAGTTGTCTTGTACTTGTGCAACATACGTGCTTTCCTTCCAAAATGTTAAGGCATCTTGCAGAAACAATGAGCATCACCAATATGTTACATGAGACGTCCAGACATCATCAGCTTTTGAGGATAATGAAAAAACTCTTGTAATTTGTTCCTCTTATCTGTGATCAAAGGATAATTAGAAAGAAAGAAAAGATAATTAAAAAGAAATTAACTTCAAACTCCCATTTCTGTTGGCTGCTGAAGAATCAAGCCAGAAATAGGAAGCACATCACTGTATGTAGCAGTTTGCTAGCAAGAAATCATCTCCAAATTGTTGGAAGTGTGATTACACTAATTGTGTCCAAAATGAAAGGTTAAAGAAATCAGTAAAAGCATTGTATTACAGAATACAAAAATGGGAAGGATCTGATTAACTAATGAAAGTTCCAGCCTCTGTGGATGCTGCTGGAACTTGTTTGCTATTTCAGACTAGCTGAACTAGTACATCCGAGGAAAAAGTAGAAGGAAAAGAGTGAAACATTTTTTCTTTTCTGTTTTGTTATTGTTTGTTTATTCATTTAAATGAATAAAAACCTCGGGGACCTAAAACCTCCAGTGTCATTTGAAAGTATCATTTTAAATTTGAGCCCCAGCTGTGGACTCTTTTGTCTTTGAACTAAATGCAGCTGGGGCTGGAAGTGCCTTTGGCAGAGACAAACCAGTTGTTTTCTGAGGCAAGGAGGCTTTGATTCCACATCTTTTCTCACTGCCACTATAGACTAATTTTTGCTTGTGAGTAGAATTTAAGTCTAGTGTTTAAAACCACAGATCTGCCTTGTGCTGAGTGGCTTCCATGCAGGCTCCACAGAAAGAGTATAGCCTTCTCCTGAGTCTCTCCTACCTTTTGAAATCTTTGAAGTGTCCCAACAGGAGATCTTCTATGTACAAGAAGGTATGGAGTTTCAAAAATTCAGTCAGCTCACATCCAGTGTTAGTTTGTATTGATGGTCAGAAGTGCTGGTGCTCCTTCTCTTGCAGGGCTTGTTCCTCAGTCTCATTGAATTCAGAAGCACTAAGACAAAATCATGAGACAGCTAAAGACTATGTTTTGATATTCATTTCTTTCAGACATTTGATTTTGTGGAGAGATTGCTTAAGTCCCAGTAGCACACTGCTGCTTTGTTGGTGTTGGGTATTTGCCAATCAGCACTTATTAGAAAAGCGCTGCTCAGGACAGTTTGCACATGCTGTAAGGGGCTGCTGTGCTTCAGATGTTCCTGTGCTCATCTTTAAGCTCTATGACCTCAGAGGAATGAATGGCAATGATCAAAAAAACTGCTGATCCAGTTTCTTCATAGATTTTTCCCAAAGCCAGATCGCAGAGGGATATCAGAAACTAATAATAGATCACTGAGTTTATTGTGAACTGACAATTTAAAAAATAATTTCTGTCCACAGTAGCAGCAACTGTTAACTGGATTCTTCCAGCAGCACCCCACTGCTCTTACCTTACTGAAAATACTATATGAAGTTTTTACAGGAGATTGTGAAACCAAAGCAATACAAAAATAAACATTCAGCCCTGCTGAATGAACCCTATGGAGCAATGCAGAGAACAAATACCAAATCCAGACCCTGGCCAACAGAATTCCCTTTTTTGTCTGAGGAGGATGATGTGTCATAAGGAGCTGCCACAAAGCTCACATCATACAGAATCTCTTCTCTTCAAACTCTATTTGTATTGGAGAAAGAGCAGAGTGATAAAAACACTGCTCTTTTGGATTTGAAATGGCCCAGATGTTTCCAGTAAAACAAAAAACAGAATGTAGCTTACCTTTGAAGATATTCTGGCCAAAAATGCTATTTGCTTTACAATAATTGACAAAATGAGAAAATTGGCATCATTTTTTTTTCCTAATTCATATTTTTTCTGCATTACTACATATTTTCTATAAAATTACAGGAACATCCAAGTGTGTAGAGACAGACCCTGTAGTTTGAACCCAGAGGTGGACAGTTCTCTGTTGTTTCTGTGAAAGAATTTTGTGCACATTTAGACACACAGAATTAAAAAAATGCACCTGCCTTTGTGTTCTTTTCTTCAAAGTGGGGCTGTCCTCTCATGTTACACAGATCAGTAGGAAAAAAGCTCCCTTGCTATAACACTGCTGACTTCTGTACTGACTGAACTTGACATTTGACTTTGGTCAAGTTCTGCCAGAGAAGAATGTGTCCTTCTCTATTCACTTCGCAGACTTCTAAAATATTTGTTATTTCCAAAAAGTATACTGAGTCTGTATGTCACAGTTTGCTTTCTGAAGAGCTGCAGATAAAGAGCAGATTTTTTTTTAATTTCTAGCTTTTTTGCTACCTGTGTTTATATTAACGTATAATATTGATCAATGTTTTAGAAATAAGTAACACTGGAATACCTACCATAACTGAAATAATTCTACTGTAGGTTTCTAAAGAATAGGCTTAAAATTTCTCTTTAACCTAATCTACTGATCTGTGAATGGTTAAATGCTCAATAATTTCAATTTGGCAGCAATAGAAAATAATATTTTTTCCATGTACAAGTGCATGCAAGATGCATGAATTAGGGAAGAAGATCTTAGGAGCTTGTGAAAAAAAAGCTGACCCATCTAAATGAACAGCTTTTCTTCTTTGTGCTCGTGTGTACTGCACATCCTATTGGAACACAGTCCCAAATCGTAGTGGTGTCCCAAATCACAGGATTAATGTGTCTGTGGACAGACCTCTTATGCCTCCAGAATGAAGTACTCCTTGCTAATTTCTCTTCAAGACACCAGCTTAATTGCATTTTAAACAAATGGGCTGCTTTGCTGGCCAACTTTTAAATGAGATAACAGCAATGTTCACTCTCCAGCAGTGATGAGTGCCTTGCAGTAGATTCAAAACTCTGTTCAATAACAGGTTTAATCTCACACCAGCAGATTTACTGCAGAATAAACTGCCACAGAGCTCATAATTAGTAAAACAAAAAAAAATCCGACCTACTAAATATTATTTTCCAAAGCAGCAGGCTATGTTTTAGTGGAAAATTTCAGTCCTTTTCTTTGTATGTTTTATTGATTTTATGTATGATATTGGGAATTCATGCTATGATTTAAGATAATGGTCTTTATCGATCACTTAAGCAGTTTAGCTACACAGTAACAAAATGATGCTCCCATTCATGGAATATGTGATACTGACAGCGGGGAGACCACAGTGCTTCCCTTCTTAATGTTTATTTCTTTTTTCCAAAAGCATATTCGCTGTTGGAAAACAGCAACTGCAAACATTTGTGCTTTAGAAACAATCTTCCCATAATTTTCTTTGTTGCAGCTATTAGTAGCCAATTGTGATTCACTGATACCCAGCTCAACAAACAGATGTTCCAAAGTATACTCTCTGTAGCATGAAAAGAAAATATTAATGAGGTAATTGGAACTACTGAGGAAAAGAAAATGGTATCTAGTTCCTAATGTTTGAAGTCATGCCCTTTAGTGTTTTCTTGTATTAAGAGACTGAAGTTTCAGTATCTAACTGTTTGAGCACCAGAAGGCAAATTTCTAAAAAAGCCTTATTCAGGGTTCAGGTTTGTGTGTGCACAGTGTGTTTGTACTCAGGAAGAAGAAAGTTGGAGAGCGTAATTGAAAAATTTGGTCTCTGATAACTAAAAAAAAAAAACAAAAAAACAAAACCCAAGGAAAAAATCCCCCAACAGCTCCCGAGGACATAGAGCAGTTGGGAGGAGAGGGAAGGTCAGGTGCAGTATGGTTTTTTTCTTTTCAGTGGGTTGTACCTGTGATGACTGGTTCTGCTTATGAACAGAGAGGAGTTTTAGTGAATCAGTGCATAATTAGTCCACCATCTAAACTACAGGCTAAAAGTTTCAATTTCACGTATATGCTGTGTGTGTACTATTGCTCTAGACACAAGTCATTATTCATTTAATTAATTTCAAAGGTTCCTAAAAATTTACCGAAGGCACAACACATCCTGTAAAACCACCTTTTCAGTATGTCATTTTTCCCTGGTTAGGATTTATATACCAGAATATTAAAAAGCTAAATTTAGTACATTGCTGTTCCACTACAAATAATCTATTTCAATAGGATTGTGATACTGCAATCATTCTGATGCAATATACATTATGCACAGCATTTGTGTTTTGGAAAAGAATCCATTTGGCTGTGCTAAAATAATGATAGAATGATATCTTTGGCTGCTTCCACATCTTGAAACAGTGAGCTCTAGAGAAGTCAGTGCTGTCCTGGCACTGTGATTGTCCATGCCAGAGGGCCAAGTTTCCTTCCAAAGGAGAACCAAGTGTACCAGGGTGTGGGCCACAGGGATGCCTCGTGTGGACTCACTTCAGACATTGGCAGTGAGATTCATCTCACTCCTAAGCCACCCAATGTACCATTTGTTTGCTTGCTTTTCAGCTTTTATAAAAGTATGTTAGGCCTTTAATAATTTAGGATAGCTGTTGTGCAAAGCTACAAAAAAACCCTTGCTATCTCATTCTCTAAGAAATACTTATCGTGTTTCTATATGTGCAAGGTTTTATAATCAAATGTGAAAGTACCAGTGGTTCCATAAACAAAGAGGAAGAATTCTAACAAAATCCTCCTTGGTTATCAAACCCTGTAAAAACATTGACCAATAATAGCCGAAGGTTATCACAGCATCAGTGTCTCTTCATATAACAATTCATTTATTTTTCAGAAGGAATTTGCACTTAGTTAGATGAGATGGTGTCATTACCCCTTTTACCTGTACGGTCTCTCTGCAGCCGTATATCTGCTATGTGCTGTAAATGCATTTATTAGGTCTTGTGCTTCTCTTCCAAGCTGTTTGAACAGTGGCATTGACTTCCTGACTCTGACAAAACAGAAGAAATTTGATCTTGTTTTCTTCTCTTGGCCAAACCTGAAAATATTTCTCTAAAGAAGTATTTGCAGTGCAGAAATAAGAGATAAAGTGGAGATGAAGTGGAGTGGAGATGCAATTAATTTTAGTGAAGGGTTTCACTAAAAAGTCTGGAGAATTTTTAGTGTCCTTCAATTCTGTAAAGCACTCCAAATTTTCATACTGCATCTTTTTTTTTTCCTACAACCTAGTTGTAGAATGCCAATTTGAATACTTGTGTGTAGAAAACATCAGCTCAGTAGTTCATCGAAGTCTATAAAAATTGTGTAACATAAAATTTAGCTTTAAATTTCATGAAAATCTGGGTTTTGGATTGTTTATGCATGTACGTCAGGAAAGATATCAAATATTTCATTATACTGAAACATTGAATTCAGATATATTTATACTGTTCTTTATTTGATTCTGGCCTTCTGTGCTTCTCTGATGATAGCCCTAAATCAGAATGAGTCATGCTAGTCTTGTAATTTGGACAAGGGCAAGGACTCAGAAATTCTGGGTTTATTTGTTGGCCCCAGCGTAGGCCTTCTTGATGCCTATAATATTTTTATGCTTCTGTTAACCCTGTGGGTTGTGAGGGTAGGCTTCTTACTGATAGAGGGCCACAAAAATTCTATAAAAGTCATGTTCATGACATCTAGATATCCTCACAGATAATGTTCAATACACTACTTTTTGTAATATTTGTAAGTGCTGATCTTTTATAACAGATATAGCATATTGTGCCTAAATAATATTCAGACTCCTTTGTTCTCCAGCTGGGAAAATTACCTGGTTTAGAACTGATTGATCATTGCTCTTGTCAAAGGAATGTATTTTTCTCACAAACTTGATACTTTCAAGGTATGGTCCCAAATACAAAAATGGTTTTGAATGTCTGCT
>VRYO01002482.1:3070252-3138408 GCA_009812075.1 Sialia sialis
TGCCAGCTGGTTTTTCCCTTGCTCCCAGGTGTTGCTGAGAGAGGATGTATTCCTTTGCTTGTTCTGCCTCTGGGCTTGATTAATTTAAATCTTGTAGAACACAAAATTCCCAGAGGATTGGCTTTCTGTCTTCCTTTCTCTCCCGTATCTCTTGCAAGCTATAGTTCACTTCATCTGTGACATGCAGGACTTCAGGATGCTGCTTTGTCCCAGCTGGACATGGAATTTTATTAGCAACAACTTACCTGGAAGTTCTTAGTATTGAGCTGTTTAGCTCATTGTGAAGCTGCACTCCTGAATTCAAGCATTTCCTTCAAGTGTGTTGTGAAAGGGATTTTATTCTAGATCTCCCAGCAATTGTTTGAAACATTATGTTTCAAAGTATAAAAAGAGGGACAGTATGGTTGTTTTGTTTCCGTTCCCTCCTCTCTATTTGTGAGAGGAAACTTACTGCAACTGATATGCCAGTCATGTATTTATTGCTGCAACAGGTGAGTTGTCATTACTTGATGATTTGGAATTAATGGTTTAATTCTTTAAGAAGAACCATACTCACCCATATTTACTGTCATCTTACTTCAGCGTCATTGTGGAGTTTGTAATACTCTTTCTAGATTGTCTCTGATATTTTTCTGGATTCTTGGTCTTTTTATAATTAGCTTGCAAGTTACCAACAATATTTAGGGTTAGGAAGCTTAAATGATTTTTTTTGGACTCATGCCTTCCTGTATACATTCTAAGAAAAAACAGAGTACAATTATTTGCTAGAGTAAAAGAATAATCAAATAGAAACTCATCAGTTAGGTGGTGAATATTAACAGATTAGTAACAGAATCGCTGCCAGCTGGGTTTGGTGTCAGGTGCTCAAGTTGCAAACAGTTTTCATAAACCAGAGAAGCCTTTAAAGGCAGCCCCAGGTGCCCTCCCCAGCTTTCACTTCCGAGTTGGCATTTCACTGGGATTTGTCCATAGATAAGCCGCACCTGAATATAAGCCGCACTACTGGGGTAGGATGGATTCATCAATGAAAAAGGTGCAGCTTATATTCGTGAAATTACTGTATATACAAAAGAGGTGGAAGAGTAGTATTAGGAAATTTGAAGGAAGATTAGGAGAGGTGCCCATGAGACAAGATAACTGAATAGGAGATTTGAGAAGTATGATTAGGAAGGGTAGATAAGGTAAATGACCTCTGCCAATGGTTTTAAACAGAAAGTCTGAACAGAGTCTAGAAGCATGGAAAGCATTGCTAGAAGCTAAATTGAGCTGTTACATAAAACACTGTATATGATATAAATATGAACAATCAAATTTGTAATACATGATACCAGTGCTACAAGCTTTTGTAAGAAGTTCCTGCATGGGACATCTGCTTTTTAAAAGAACCACATGTGTATTTTACTCAGACTATTCATGTATCAGGCATTTAGCTGTGGCATGATTGGAGTTCTGAATAACGAAATTAATTTCTTTTCTTTTGCATCTGAGCAGTGATTTAATTGTTCGGCTGGTTACTAACTTGGCCTGAGGTCCATCTTAGCCTTGTAGATGAGAAACCTTTATAGTCCCTCCATACCATGGAGATGGGGTGTCACAGATATTTTTAACTTTCACTCCAAAAAAACCTCAGAGAAAACTTATATTATCACTTACATATTTTCTGTATCGGTTACCAAGGGTGCCATTTCATTAGCCATGGTGCTGTAAGTGTGTGCAAAAGCCCATTTAGCAGAAACTGACTGTTGAGCAAATTAACTGGTGGAAAATATTCATATTTATTCTCTTTTCCTAGCACAGCGAAAATATTAAATATGTTGTGCAAAATCCATTAAGTGGCAACAAAGACTTTAAGCTACAATAAAGTTACCCATTTTTAATATTATCTTTTATATATATTATTTTAAAAATCCATTTTTTCATGTCTGTGAGTTAAAAAATAAATATTTTCACTGCATCCTTAGAGGAAAAATTCAAACATAATAGTATGAAATTATTTATTTTTATGGTAAAAAAATTGTTTTGGCCAGTAAAAGGGTTTTTTTTGCTGATTTTACAAGTTTCTTCTTATTCTGTCACACAAAAATGATGAGAGAAAACAGCTGCAAAGTTTCACACTGTAATCCAAAATCTTTTGATGGTTTTTAGATGAAGGTATTTGCTAAGGGCTACAATGAGCATTCTTCCTTTTCCATAACATGCTTCTGTGGATTGAAGCCTACTCAGAGCTGCAATTTGCTGCAACCAAGAAATATATCCTATATATGAAATTTTCAGTAGCTGAATTGGAAATAAAATTTAAAAAGCACCACAGATGGAATGTTAGGAGATAGAATTCAGTAGGAGGCAATACATTAATGGCTGGTGGATAATTAGCAACAACTTCACGTCTCAGTGTCGCTTTTGCCATGGGATTGATGCAATGAGCTGTTAATACTTGCTCACAGCTGGAGTTCAGGAGGTGTTTTGCTGCAGTTGCCGCTGCCACAGAGAGTGTGAGCAGCACCATCCATGCACTGCTGCTCGGATTTGGCTGCAGTGCTTTGGCTCTCTCTAAGTTTTATGTTCCTCTTATTGTTTGTTATTTGCCATCCTGGCTGGTTTATTTCCACCTTTCCTGCTCGTTCTCAGATTTGCTTGGAACTTGGCTGCTGGCTTGAAAACTTTCTAATTATAGAGGGAAAGAGCCAATTTCTCTTTGGAAAGAGCGGTGATTGGAGCATCACCGACTATGATATTTTGTTCCTCTTTCTCTAGCAATTCTATTAGAAAGACATCAGAAGATAAAGTGTGACTAATAAAAAAAAAGAGGTTTTGATAAATATAGGGAGAAACTTGCTGATACACTATACTAGAACATTAGAAAGGGTGGGTGAATTCTTTAACCCGTATTTAGTAACATGCAAACTCTTCAGGCCATATGGCATGAATATTGCCTGGTATTTTTACAGAACTGAGCTGAACTCCGGGGTACACTAAAAAAGATTCTAGTGTTGCAGAATCTGAGCAAAAGTAATGTGTTTTGCCATTCAGGCACATTCTCTTTTTTAAAAGAAAAATTAGGTTAAAAATAAAAACTGAAATGCTCTTTTTTGAAACTATTTTTTTTTTCAAAAATAAAGCAGAAAAGAGCAGAAAATTTATCTAGAGATGTAGTTGATGTAGTTTCCAGGGATTCAAAATTATAGATTCATTTGCCCCTCTTAATTCCAGTAATTTATAAATATATTACGCTGTTCTTTAAAGCTACTTAGAAACTTGAGGAGATTGTCATAGATACTCTATTTTTTGTTACGTTTATTCAGCAGCAGGCTTGTTTTCTACACTGAAAATATCCTAAATCAAGATGAACTGAGTATGCATTTTAGTATATCGATTATCTTTTGGGATAGTAAGGAAAAAATAGTGTTCGTTTGTAAGAACATCTCTTTAGTCAAAATTTCTTTAGGACTTCTAGTACGTAAAGTTACAGAGCATGCAGGGCTGTGTGGATGAAGAGCTCCCCAGGTATACCCTGATGGGGAGACTGGAGCTGTTTGTGTCAATGGTTTGCAAATAATGGTTCTCTGGGAGAAGTTTAAATTGCAGTTTTCACTCCAGCCTGGTGCTTTTTAGGATGAGCTGAGTTGCTGTGAGGCTTGGCACTCTTCAGTGCACCTTAGGCAGCAGTTCTTTTATTTCCATTGAGATTGTAACAGCTGGCCATTACAATCAATCAAGTGACATTTCAGGGGTAATTTTTCTTTAATATTAAGAAGGAAAAAAAAGAAATAAAAGATACTAAATTGAAGTTAGTTGTGCCAGAAAGAGCAAGGAATTTATGAATTTACCTTGGACTATAAGAAGCATCCTCTTGCAAATAAATCACAAACTGATCATGCAGTTATTTTTATTTGGAACACTGTGGTATTTTATATTAATATATAGGCACTTTCCATATCTTTTTAGTATTGTTCTACATTGGTGTTGGTACATATGAGTTCAGGACACTCAGCTATAGGATGTGTGTAAATTTGGGGGGTCTGATCAAAACTTTACTATCCAAACCATTAAAAAGATTTTCCTTGTGTTATATCAAGCCTTCAAAACAAAAGTGAAGTATTAGAGATGCTAGTGAAGAAATAAGGATTCTAAAGAATATGTGGGACAGCCTTCAAAAACAGTCAAAAAAGAGCCTTAAAAAAGTCTGGGATAGTAATGTGATGTGAGCTAAAATTTTTTAATACCTTAAATGCAATAAAAAGAAATAGAGGTTTTATTCAGTGCTATGTAGGACTCAACCAGCAACACAGTTTTGTGCAAGTGGTTTCTGCTTCTGCCAGAGTCCACAAGTGGATTGAGTTAAATATTATTTTTGCACACTGTCTGTGTTTTAGTGCTTTAATGTTCTACTTTGACTCAAGCAGCTAATCCTGTATGAACATAATCATATGTTCATTATATGATCCGCTGATTATATGTAATTGAGGTTATTAATGAAACATTCTTACTGTGAGTTGGTAATTAGCTTGTTGGTAACAAAGGAACGAAATCATGACAATAGAAGTTGTAATCAGAACACTTAACACAAGGCACATCCTTAGTGGGGTCTACCTGGGTAACTGTATTTAGCTATTTTGCAACTTAATGTCTTCAGGGACATTTAATGATTAAAGCACTGTGCCCAGAACATCAGAACAGGGAAAATTATAAAGAAGCTACAGTATGACGCAACAAGAGTGGTATTTCAAATTTCTTCTCCCTATTGTTCCTGAAGTAATGCAATTGACACTCATTTTAACTAGAATTAAAGAAGCAGTAGGTTCAGAAAGCAATGGTTACCACTTAAACTTCCCACCATTAGCATGTGACACTCTTCAGGGTGAATTTTCCTTTCAGTTTATATGGATGATTTTCTCTCATGAGTTTGAAGTGAGGGGATTAAAGTTCCTCCTCTTATGTGAGAGTAGTGAAGATGATCAGTTGAAGCAGAGTGGATGAAAGCATCTGAGGAGGGCTTCAGGAACAGATCTCCTTCCCCTATCAGACAATTGTGTTTATTGCTTTGTCAACAATTTTTTCTCCCACTATTAGTGAAGTTAATTCTATTTACCTCTTATTCCTTTCAGGGGTCATCAGAGAGTCTCTCCAGTGCAAGTGACCCCCTCAGAAATGAGGTGACAATGTTAGCTTGGCCATGATTGAAAGCAGTGAGAAAATGTTTTGGACATTTCACCACACCTTACACAAACAAAGAATCACAGATGGGGATTGCATCCTGCAAATTAAGTCTGAGATTTAACACTCATTTTTAGACTTTTAAAACTGAATGAGAAATTTATCGTCAGGTGCTTTTAGTACTGATTTGTAATCTGTGAAGCTTCATGCCGAACTTTGCTTAATTTCTCTCAAGAAATATCCTACCACAAGGGATGAAGAAGTTTTTACAAATAGATTCCTTCATCATAAATAATTAAATAAAACAACAAAAAAAGATTTTTGGCATATAGTAAATTGAAATATTTTCCCATGGCTTGAGAGTGAGCAGTTCTTATAAACTTAATTATCTCCCTGTCTGTCAAGCAAATGCATCAATGTTACCTATTGTCCTTGACAGCTTCTGTTTTTACATGATATTGTAGTCATTAACATGTGTAGTTGCTGGCTCATAGACATATTTTTCATATGTGATCTTTTGCTCCCTTGATTTTAGAAAAAAATTCCAAGCAATGGGAAAGCTGGAAAATGTAATCTCCCCCTTCTGCTTTAGAGTAAGTGTGCAGGCCATCTCTTATAGGATGTATTTTTAAATTCATAAATGAAAAACTGCAGCAATCTTCTGTACAAACTCTTTCAGCTACCATCTTTGATCTCCTGTGCCAGGGATTTAAAAACAATGTCATCTCTGGGCTATTTTCTATTCTTTCATATCATCTATGTTTCTCATTAGCATTACCTCTAAATTAATGAAATTTACTGATCAAGCTGTAGATAAACCAGAACAATATATTAGAGATGTTTCCCCTGCCTGAGACTTTCTCTGCTTAGCTTTTATTTTCTTCTACCTTGCCTCCCATGGAGGCCCAGTTTCATCATAACAAAATCAGACCTCTTCCTAGCTAAGTTTCACCTTATTCTTACAATTCCTTTTTGAATAAAATCCCTCAGATGATTGTTTAGATTGATAGGGAAACATGTAAAACTGTTGTTCATGCTCCTAACATCTTATGTCTGAGTTGTGATAACAGAGATTTTTCCTGGCCTTGACAATTTCATCGCATCCAGGTGAATGCTGCAACAAAGCCCCCTTCTCTCTCTATTTTGAAAGAATGCAGTGTAGTCTGCCTTCTATTGTACCTTCATTGCCCACCTGTTAGATATTCAAATAAGCACTTTTGTGCTTGCTTCTATGTTGACCCCGTACTTTAAAGTTGCCATAAATATTTAAAAGATGACCTCATTAAATTCAAGTCCTTAAAACTCTCCCTTGTTATAATGCCTATGAAAGAAATTAGAAGAAATGTCAGGCTGTGGGTGTTCTGTGGATGTTGCATTTCTTACTTTCCTGTTTTCCTTGTGCACCTGTCTCTGCTTACATCCCACTCCTCTGTCTAGTTGGTTTTGCAGTCCCTGGGAAGTGGCAGTTTTTTGTCCCCATGATACCCAGAGCAGCATATCACTCCATGATTTGATGCCTCACAATGTGGTCAGATTAAATGCTGTTTTAATGAGTAGTACAGTTAGGAACTGAGTTATGAATATTCAACTAGACTGGTTCAAATTTCTAGCTGGTTAAGCTTATCAGTCTTACATAAAATTGCTTTTGTGATGGCATTTGTTTTTTTTACATTATCTTTTAAAATTGTTCTCCTTATGTTGAACATGCAAAGTGAGACTTGATAGGTCAGAAACAGGAAGACACTAAGTTGTGAGAGGCCTAATCTGAAACCTCTAATAGTGTTCAAATGTTAGCTGAAGTAAAAATTTATGCTGCCCAAAGGCTAGATTTTGGATTTAACCTTGAAACGCTTGTACTTCTCTTCCAATTTGTTTTCCTTGCATATTTGATTTGTTTGTTTGTTTTGATTTTGGTTTTGTTTTGTTTCTCATAATCTAGAGGGGAAACTATCTTCAGGAACATAAGGCTTCACAAATAGCTGGCAATAAAGTTTCCATCATACAACACACAGGGGAGTTTTAAGCAGAAACTCACTCTATTCCTGTATGCAGAAATATTTGGGTTTTTTCAGGAGTATGAAGACTGAAGAGTGGGATGAGACCTTGAACAAATAAGAAATTATTTGAATAGTATTCTAGAAAAATGATGGATGTCTAATGTATGCACATCTCTGATAATTTTGCCAGCAAAAATTGCATTGCACTTAGGTATTAAACCTTTTTCTCTCCAGTTTGATCTACCAATTACTGGCCTTTTCATTTTGCCGGTAATATGCAAGCTTTCTCTTTACTCTGCTGTAATTTGCAAGGACACAAAGCATGCTTGAAATTACCTACCTGACTGCACTTTGTGTGAAGAACTCCATCCTCTTGGCTGTTTTAGATTAACAGTGAATTACAGTTCACTTCAATGCAATTAGATCTAATGAGGTGCACATGGAGACCATTGGGCCACCCTGTAACCACATTTTATGGACTTGCTAGTTGCCATTTTAATCATTTGGGTTGACCTCTGAATACAAACAACAACAAAGCACCAAGAACTTTGTGGCCCAGATGCCCATTTACCTGAATTCAGAAAGATAGATGATAAAAATTCTCCTCTGATCAGGAAAAACTCTTTCTCTGTGGAATATTTTAAAAAGAAGTTCTGTTTGCAAAAGTGTGGTTAATGTGAAAGAACATACCTGGTGCGGATACCTTGGTTTGCAAGTTGCAGTTGAAGGTGCAGGTTGAATTCTGAATGGGAACCCAGAGAAACAGGAGGTCCTGAACTGCCAAGCCTTGGGACCACAAAGGGTAAAAAGACCAGGGGCCCTGGGCCAGGGAATGACACTTGGAGAGACAGCAGGAGCCAAAGACTGAGAGGAACAGTGAGACATGAGCACAGGTGGCTGTGAGGGCATGGATGAAAGCCCAGGGTTCCTTTGTTGGGGTTATTGTGCCATGAATAAGTGGGTTTATGAAACAAAACATCTGAGACTGCAAGGGAAAGCTGCTCTAACTGCATCTGTGCATGTGTGGGGAGTCAAGCCACTGCTGTAAAGGGGCTTTAGTGACAGGAAGTTTCCTTAAGAGTTGAAATGATTGGTCATATTATAAGTAAATTCATAATATTACTATAAATACTTTACTTTTGGTCTGACTGATTTGGAGTTTTATCATTGACTGTTAGGAGCCAAATGTGAACTTTCAAAGGAAAAAAATAATTTTATCAGATGATATTCTGGTGATGAAAAGAAAGGAAAACCTTATGTAATTTTGTTGAATGTAGGCAAAATTTCCTACAAGACAGTCTTGTTTAACAGTATTCAGTAACTGGTTGTTTTTGTTTGCTAGAGAAAAATATTTTCACTTAGTCTGGAACACGCTTTCCAAGTCCTTATCAAGTGAATCTGCCATTATCGCCAAAAAAAGGGCACTGGATTGTAATTTACAGAACTGAACCATTATGAAGTGACTGTTCATGGAGAGAGTTAAATATGGGGTTAAAGCTACAAGGAATGAGTGTTCTGTTTCCCAGAGAAAGTTTGAGCCCAGCAAATTGAAAAGCAGTAGGACTATTTCTACAGTTTTTTGCACAGTTGTGGACCTATTTGTCTCCACGTGACCATTGTTTGTTTTTTTTTTGTTTCAGGTTCTGCTTCTTGTAGTAGGAAGATTTTTCAGATGACTGTGAATTATGGCTAGAAAGCCGATTTCAGATTTTTTTCGTGGACAAAACACCCATGCAAGGGTTTAGGGTTTAGCTTGCCTCAATTTCCACTTCCCCTGGTATTGCTGGAGACTTTTTTTCTTCCTGTGTCTTTGTGCAACCTGTGCTAGAGGGCTACGTGCTCTTTGGGGCAGACTATGTTTTTTACCTCCAGGAGTTTACAGCACCTGTCACAGTGGAATCTTGATTACTGTGTAGGACTGCAAGTCCATTTCTCCTTTCGAATTCCATTGACAAACTGTTTTTATATCAGACATGTAGCCCATGAGAGCAAGGCTACTTGATTTAAATTCTTACTCAATACGAGTAGCAATGACTGAGATGTGGAAAAGGAAGAAGGGGTTCCCAAGCATGGATATAATTGAAATTCCAGGAAAACCTGTCCTGGACATGGGCTCATGCACACAGAGAAAAGAAAGCATGAGGAGAATAGGTAGATAAAGTCTCTAGGAGATGCAAATGAGACATGTCTATGGAGCAAGCTCTCTCATATGACTGAAGAATTCACAGGCAGTCTATAATGGGAGACCCTCTCTAATCCCCTTAATGCATAAGTTTGTTTTCTATTCTACTTTTCAGAATAAATTTTATGTTTGTGCTAATGTAGAATTTAAAAACAAAAGATAGAAAACAAACAATTTAAAAAATGGAGAAGAAAAAAGTAGTTTGGTCCTTCATAGAAATTCAAAGAGATTTTTAGGGTATTTTAAATATGATAAATACCTATATATACCTAGAGATAGGAGTAGTGGCTTGTCTATTCCTTATGCAATGTAATATTAATAGGCTGATAATGTTTGGGAGGTGTACCTACCCAGTATTTGCATTGTTAAAACCGTGGTTATTGTGGCCTTGTGCCTTGGAGAATAGATATTTGCAAATAATGGTTGAAACAGTTCTCATTAGTCATTTCCAGGAGACTGAAATAGCTCAGTTTTATAAGTCTCCTTGGTATATTTGAAAATTATTGTCTTACAACTTTTGGAATATTTTCTGTACCATACCTTATGAGAGGACATGAGTCAGATGTGCAACCTAACAGGAATCAGCTATGAATTCCTGGTTATGAGTCATGCTGAGGAACAATGTCTTGATCCTTGCTTGAAATTGCAAGCATGTAAACTTCCTTCTTCCTATTGTGCTTAGCTTCTAAATGAGAAAAGTCCTTTTGTACTTTAATTAAAGGAAACGTCTTAAAAAATCCTGCTTTATTGTAGTGACATGTATGTTGAAAAAGAAAGATAAGTTTTGTGGTAATTTAATGACATAGGAAGTATTTTACAGAAGTTCCCAGATTACACAAAGGTATTTTAATCTCGTATATATACAATTTTTAAAAAACCTTGTTTCTGTTATGAATACATATTAATTTAAAAGAATTAAAACCCATCTTCTGTTTCTACTGTAGGTTATGAGTTGATAAGAGTATAATTATCAATGAATTGTATGACCCATTGGTAATTGATTAATACATAAAGCATGTTGGCTTGCTTGTAGACAATTTATACTGGAGCCTTCCCATCATACAGACTGCTCACTAGGTGTACAGTTACCACAATATGAATAAATCTGAGAGTTTAAAATTTTCTGAACCTAATGAAGTCCTTCTAATCCCAAAACTGAAAATCAAAATGTCCTGAACTATATTAACTGGGTAAAAATACTGGTAGCCTATGGAATAGGATCTATGCTAGCCACTACACAAAGCATTGGAAAGTGTTCCTGTAAGATACGACCTAGATTACAAATGTTTTCAATTACTTCTTCTGTGGATTCTTTAACTGTATTGTGAATTAACTAGTATGGATGGCTACACTAAAATTTGTCTCCTATAATGCAGCTTTTTCTATACTGTTCAAGTACATCACAGCTATGGTATGAAAGGTACTTAACTTTTTTCTGTTATTTTCTTACAGAGAATTAAAATGCAAGTGAGTTTAGGGTAGGAATCTGTCTTTTGTAGACTGAGTTGAGATACAAACTTGTAAAGGATTTATGAGTAAATAGGCAACCTGAAATACTCATTGACTTGACTTTTGTTTGAACTCCCTTCCTTTTTCTTTCCAAAGGTTGGTTGATGTCAAAGGCCATCTGTTTCCTGTAGAGCAGAGACGTTTAGACATTGAGTGAACAAAATTTTAATCAGTTCAGTAAACTACAATTTCAATGTTTGTTTCAAGAATCTGAGTAGTTACTGGAATTTTGAGTGCAGTGAATTTCTGCTTGTTGTTTATTTAAGGTCTGAGTGTTATGCTATATCTCACAGTAATAATGCACGACATAGTCTCACTGTGCCAGCACTGGCACCTTCTCAGGCTTGCTGAGGACATCCAAATCTCAGAAAACTTCTGAATGAAGGAACTGGATCTGATGTGAAACATCCCTAAGGAGGAGAAATTCCTTAATAGTAGGTAATGTGTTCAACTGAAGCTCCTCATTCCATTCTGTTTACATTGATACCACACTAGCTCTTAGAAAGCTGGACCATCTGCAGAGCCCAGGTGATTAAAGAAACAGTGCGTTTAGGCATCTCCTTTGGCTGCTTCCACTGCTAGCATTAAATAAGAGTATTTTAGTATTGCTGACATACATGGTAGTAGTTCAAATTTGCTGATGATCACATATCCCTTATTGGTAGATGTTATTTACTTTTTCATATTCCTTATCTAGTTCTTGAGGCTAAGCTAAAATTTTAAAACTAAAATAATTTTCCTCTTTGACACTCAAAAGTAATTTTATTTGTATAAAAAGTAATGTCACTTCAACATAAATATTAACAATTCTTACTCCTACCTGACATAAAACTGTATAATTAGATTAAAAAAAAAAAGAATGGAAAAATTGCCAGAATTGCTATTGTTCTGGTGCTTTTTTTTTTGTTATTCTGTTTCATTGTTTGGTTTTCTATGTGGCAATAATAATAACAGGAGCGTTTGCAAAACAACAGCACTTCGCTTCAAACCCAATTAGAACAAAAAGCACAATAACACATTATAATATAAATCTGACATGTAATTTTCCTTTAGGAGATATTCAGTTTTTAGCTTTAAACAAGTCCCTTAGAAGCTTTAGGGTTCTTAGGATGCCTTGAGTCAATTTTGAACAATTTTGCAAGTTACTGCAGGGAAGCTTAATTCAAATTCAACAAAACACTGAAAGAGGTAGTGCTTTGGGGCGCTTAACTTCCTCAAAGGACCATCAGTATGAATCCAAAGATGGGGAGAAACAAGATGTAAATAAAATATGTCAACCTAAAACCATGGTAAATATAAAAAAAAAATAGCTCTCTCTCCTTACGAAAGAAAAATTTTATTTCACACTATCAGAACATATAAATATTGCTGTGATAAAAAAAGGAAGACAATGCATTGTTTCACTGTCAGAGAGTGGGATAAAGTTCTTCTGTAGTGGAAGAGGTTCAATTATTGATTCCAAATACAAGATTTAATTCCCTGATTTTTATTTGAGAAAGGTTCAGGCGGCATTTGTTTTCAAATCTGCATTCCCAAAGGAAGTACATCCTCTTGTGCTTCCACAGACAGCACCTAATGATATGGTTGAAGAACTTCCATTTTGAGGGCTTTTAACATTGGATCTATTGATGACATGTGACTCATTGCCTAAGGTACACTGGTGTGTTTTCTGATCTGTAACAAACTAAGACAGCTTTAATGCTAGAAAACAACAAATAATGTATTGAGTGTTTTCATGATTCATTTAGGTAGAAAAAAACCCCCAGAAATTTAAAATAAATTCCTGCCCTTGCAGACTTTGTAAGTAGTACTTGGTTTTTGGCTGTCTGCTTATGATTAACAAATTATTTCACAGTGAAATTAGCAGTAGAACCACCTCCATATATGTATCTAGAAAACTGAGCACCAAATTTTTATTAATATTCAGCAGTCCTGCTCTTCTGTGAGTGCTGCTTTTTCAATACCATTCTCCCAAAGATATGTAAATATCACACACATTTCCATTAATAGCACATTAATAGTGGTGCTCTTGCTACACAATAGAATAACATCTGAGATAAGAAGCATTTTGAAAATAACGTATTTAATCAGGAAGTACAAGAAAACCACTATTCTGCCTGCAAAATTCTTGAAATACTTCTTTTTTCCCCAGATTCTTTGTGCAATGGTATGATGTGACACTAAGACTTTTTTTAACACATACATACATACAAGTTTTTAAAATGGTTTAGTCTTGTTATTTTTGCAGTGTGTGTACTCGTAGTTAATAATTACTCATATGATATCTTTGTAAGTTAATCTAAGTAAAATTATTTTAGGCACACTGTGAGATTTTTAAAATACCTTTTCTTATCTTTCACTCTATTCATATGCCTAGAATTTAACAAAAGAATTACAGTATGAACTGGAAAAAGTGATTTTTAATTCTGTTCAGAATATTTTCACTTCAAGAGCCTGAAGGAGCCTGTAGTCACATACCCCCTGGATTTCATTAATGCTTTAGTGAATATTGGAATTATTTTGTTCTTGTTTATTTGATTTGTTGAACTGAAAATTGTGATGAAGAGAGATATGATTGAGAAATGAAAGGTAGAATATAGACAGAGATACTAGATATATGACAGGTAGATTTAGGGTACATATATAAAATAAATTACAGTAATTTCACGTGTATAAGGTACACCCTTTTGACTGAAATCTTGATTGAAACCCAGAAGTGCGCCTTATAGGCCGTTGCACCTTATGTATGGACCAAGTATGGAAAATTGCCGACAACTCGGAAGTGCGTCTTATACTCCGGTGCACCTTATAGGTGTGAGATTACTGTACTTATGAGGAAGGGAGTGAAACACTGGGACAGGTTGCCCAAAGGGATGGTGGATGCCCCGTCTCTGGAAACATCCTGAGTCAGGCTGGAAGGTGCTCTGGGCAACCTGATCTGGTCAGACATCCCTGCTCATTGCAGCGCGGATTGGACTCAATGAACTTTAAAGGTTCCATAGGTCTCTTCCAGTTCAAACTATTGTATGATCATTATGCTTCCTCTTTTCTTGAAGAATGGAAATCAAACATGCCAGTTTGGGGGTGAGGAGCTGGGAGTGGAAGAAACCTCTGTGTTGCTCAAATATACTATTTCACTAACTTCATATTTCACTGTATAGCAGGCCTGTAGCATTGCTAATAATATAGGAACAAGAAAAATCTCTTAGAAAAAGATATATTAAACTCTCTCTTACCCTTGAAGATATGCACTACCAGAGGTTTATGTTTTGAATTTTGTTAAAGAAACTCTGTAGAGATTTTCCTTGGCAATTATTATATCTCAAAATCTTTTCAAAATAATTTTTGACTACTTAAAAAATATTTAAGTTTACATATCCTTTATCTGATCTGAAAAGAAAGCTACTTGTAATGACTAAGAGATTGATATGTTTCTGAATGGAATAGAGGGGATATTTAGAAATAGTTAATATTAACAACTTTCTCTGCCAGTGAATAGCAGAACATGTACATAAAAAAGACCAGTCCTAAGTACAGCAGAAGGTATTGCTCCTGGCAAATCTTAATAGGGAAAAAGATAAGACTTGTAGTATCTCATCACTGTAGCATGGTACTGTGAGGTCAAAACATTTGTCCCATGTTGCTTTCTCTATTTTCTTCAGTTTGACATGCTGCACTAAAAAGATACAGACCTGCTGTCACAATCCTGGTAAATCAAGTTGTTGATTTCAAATATTTCAGCCCCTTCAGGGTAAAAGCTCTATGCTTGCAGCCTCACCAGTGAGCCAGATGAGCCTGTGGTACATTGTATAGTCACTTTATTACATAAGTCTAATACTGACTGAATAATGTCAAGAGTAAAAAAGATGGTTGTGCATACTCCCTTCACTTTTTTCCTTCCCTGAGGCAGCATGGTACAGGGAATAGGGATGTGTTCTAACAATTATCACTGTACTAATTTGCTTTGTAACATTTGCCTTCACACATGCTTCTGTAAGCACCTAAAAATTGTAATCTTCCCACCATTTTCAGGATTCCCCTACAAAAGAGTATGAATATAAAAAACATGATTTTTTTCACAGCTGCAGTTTAATACTAACATTTCTTACAATGTTAATCCTTGCCAGTTTGCACACGCTCATCTCTTGCCTGCTTTCTCAGGAATGATCTTGTCTTTCTTTCTGTGTGGGTTAATGATATCTCTGTCCCTTTCCTTTTATTGGGGCAGAGGTCAGCATTTGGGAAGTTTTCCTGTCCTTTGATATTGTATAATCTCAGCTATTGAATTGCCTTTCATTCCAGTTACAACATGATTGTAACTGCTCTAGAAATACACTGGTATCTCCTTATCGTGATTATTAATGTGCAGCAGCACCTCTTGGAATGAGAAAAACATTGCTCTAATTTGGAAAAAAAATTGACCCACATAATACATGACTACTATAAAACAGGCTGAATACAACCTCAATATCTCAAGAAATAGAAAAATTTAAAAAAATCAATGTGTAGGATTAACTTTGCATGTGCAAGTCTGGCTCATACTCACCAAGGTGTCAAGCTTCAGTTTTTAGTTTTAACTTCATTCACTGTAAATTACACATAAAGTTGCTCTAAACCAATGTAATAGAAAATCTAATTTAAGAGTAAGAATCTTTAAAATTTAAAACGAAAAATATTTCAGAAACAAAACTCAGAAGCCTCCTCAGAAACTTGCTGGATAGTACATGTGGTTTGTAAAGGGTGACATCACAGAGATGTCTTTGTGCCATGGTACGGGAATAGCAAGTGCTAGGAAGAATGGTGTAGATTAACTAAAGTCAATTGTAAAGTACCCAGTCCCTTCCAGAAGGTGTTAACCAGCTACTTGTAACAGCTTCCCCCCACTTTTTCTCCTCCTACCATTTTGCATATCTCAGCCATTCATTATGCTAGATATTGGAGTTCTTGAGATCTGTTCAGAGAGACAATTTCATAAAAAAGAATTCAAATGTGCATTTTTCAAAGCCAAAGAGAAAACAGTTTTCCTGAAACAAGTCAAGATTGCATCCCACTGTCAAATGTGGGGCAGGGTGTGGCAAGGGGGCTTTATTTTTTTGTTTTCTTAAAAATTTTAATTAGGAATGTTTTTGCTCTGTAAGGATCTTTCTATTCCAGCTACAGTATTCACCCTGGTGGACTTCTTGTATAAATCAGTGTACCTGAATCAAATAGAGAAGGGAATAAGAAAGCGATCAAAGTTCCAGTGTTGGATGCATACAAATATATATCCACATTTAATCTTTAGAGACCAGCCTGTGTGCACAGTATAGAAAAATAAATATTTTTTGTTTGATTGTGGGTTTTTTTTCTCTGTGAAAATCAGTGGTTCTGTACAAATGGTATACCATAAATGAAAAATAACATTAACTCTGCAGTTGCATTTGGTTTGAAAGTAACCCAGAATGTGGAACACTTAATTTGTCAAGACATTCTGACAGGTCTCATCAAAAGTCTAGTATAAGTTTTACTAGTTTGGCTCATTAAAGTGAAAATGGGCTTGGAAAAGGTCATGGGGAATTAGAGGTTACAGAACAAATAATCAAACCAATTAGTTATAACTTGAATCTTGTGAGCTGCCTAAAAGAGAAAGCAGACCTGACCTTGTCAAAGAGAGAAGGATATTAAAATTGCATAACAAGAAGTAATCCAGAAAGCTTAATACAAATATGTACAATACTGCTGAATTTTGGGTTTTGTTGTTGCCTTTTTTTGTGTGTGTGTATTTAAAAGTACTAAACCTCTCCCACCCAACATAATGATATGCCTGTACTAAGCTCCCTATTTTAGAGATTTCTGATTTACAGTGAAAGTTGCTTATTTATATTGTGATAGGTACATTAAAGTCTCAGGGTCTGATCCTTCTCACATGCTATATTGTAAATTAGAAATAACTCCACTGAACTTAATTTTTTCACTGTAAGAGTGATGCAAGATGGGAAAACAGGACATTAAGGTCCACGTTAATTTTGATTGACAATCCATTCTGTGAAATCTGAAAATGTGTACCAAGTGGTGAAATGCTTTTTCTCTTCATGTATGTTGAGAGGAATTTCTCGTAAGTTCTTGTATCAGTTAGCTACTTTGCTGAATTTTATAACATGTTAAATAGCAGTACAAAATTGCCTTGAAGAAAGCTAAGGCTGTCCAGCTATCAACTCTTCTGTTTTCTTTAGTACTAAGATCAAAGGGTCTCTATTAATTTCTAAAAAGAATTCTTATATTTTAAATTTTATTTTGGTAATTTGCAGGCATATATCAGATAAATTGTCTGGTCATGATCTGAAGGAGAATCAGATTAACATAAAAAAAATGAGTTGTATTTCTTTTTTAATTTATTAAAGGATTGTTAGTTTCAGATTGTTGGTTCAGATAATAACCCCTGAAAGTATCACTGGAGCTGACAGGTTTGACGACTTGGCTGTCTTCTCTGCTTCTCACATTGGCCAGTATTTTCAGAACTGTTCTGCACCTTCTTCACTAACTTAAAAAAATTATTTCCCAGTGACTACAATTAACATTTTTGCATGAGGGCGTGCTTTGAATGATGACTTGCATTTACTTCTCAGAGATTACTTTAGTCTGAGAAAGATGGATACCAAAAATTTAAACTACTCTTTTAGCTGAGATTACTGTGCTCCGCTGCCCCCGACAGAGGCTGTGCGATTTGTACCAGCTCAGGATTTTGGCTCCATTGCCCCAAAGTTGTTAGGAAACTGCAATGTAGTGTGTGAAAGAGTTTGCTGCTGAGAAGGGGATTCTTCTGCTGGACCTGGAAGGTAGAGAGGGCTCAAGGTTGGATTCCTTCCTAAACAACTGAGAGCTGGCATGTTTCGCTTAAATGCAAATCACAGATAAGCTATTTGAGAAATGCAATACCTTTATCAGCACAAAAGGGGATAAATAGCAGGAACTGGCAGAGGAAGGGAAATGCTGCACTGCACGTGTACAGCACTTGTTTGGAATCAGACTCTATTGAACATAACTGCTCAGAAAGCTGGAAAGAAAACTGAATAATGGCATTCAAAGACAAAGGCTGTACCATACAGCAACATTTGTGCTAAGTGCTTTCAAAGTGCTAAACTATCATTTTGGATGTCATATGACAGAGCAGTTGATGAGTTGAAAGTGACAAAAGGTCACTTCTTTGGGGCTAGAAATTACTTCCAAAACCAGACTTTTCAGAATCAGCACTCTACTAAAGTTGTAACATGGCTGTGTGGTATGTTGAGCAATCCTGAAAAAAAACAGAACACTGGAATATGTTTCATAGCAATGATAAATTTATAAACTTCCTACAGCTTACTAAAATAACATTTCAGGATTTATTCAGCTTGTGATCTTACCAAGCTACTCATGTTAGAGATAAAAGAAAATTAAATTCTGTGTTTTTGAGGCATATGAACAGAATGACTGAATGATATTAAACAGAACCTGCAGTGACATCCTTTGTTGAACTCAGTTTTAAAATGAAGGTAAAGAGATGGTTTCAAACAATGTTATTATGGTCTATATTAGTTTCCAAAAATAAATTATATGCTCTATATAATTTTCATCACACCTTGTTCTTAATTTTTATAATTCAAAAATTTATTTTTGAGTTTTCTTTTCTTTGGCTAAGTGTGAAAGAAAAGGTGTGGCAAAGTAATAATTTTATATCAGACAGTAAAGGCTCTTGTTTATTTGAAGTTATGTTGTTTTCAGAAAAAAACCATCAATTTTCTAATTGTCATCATTTGACTGTAATTTGAAATTTTTAAAATGAGACATTCACCCTCTTGCTATATTACTGTAATATCACTCTCTGGCAGTTACATGTCTTCTATTTGCATGCCCTTTTTTGTTTTGTGTGTGTATTTATATTAAAATATGGAAGAGTAGTGTATTCTCCATGATTAGCAGGTTAGCAATTCATATAAACTTGTGACATAGGAACAAATTCCTTTAGGCCAAAGTAGCAGACCTACAAACAAAATGCTGTTTCAAATACCCTTTACCTACTGTTAGAATATAGTCTACATCTAGATGGAAATCAATGGTACTTGTACCCTTATGATAACCCTTGCCTGTGGATTGTATGCACTAAATGGCCTCTATGTTTTATGTTTTACTGCTTTCTAAAACTTACACCAGATTCTCAGCCTTTTTCCTCTGAGTTGTTTTCGATTCAGGATTTAGGAACATTCTTCTTGTTTAATTCTTTTTCTCTTTAAAGTTCTTACCCTACACAGTTCTGAATTGTAAGCAAAAGTCACTGAATCTAGAGTCAAAAGCAAATAATGAACAAAATATTACCAAAGCCTTAATCTTGAAATATAACATCGAGAAGTTTGCTGATTAATTTTCATTTTCTATCCATTTTTGACCAAAGTTTAGGCAGAAGTCAAATGTTCTGTAGAAGGCCTAGGAATGAGGGTAATGCAGCAGCTATGCCCACTGCCAGACTTCGCTCACGGGTAGTATTTATTTAGACAGATAAATAAATAATGCTTCTAAATCACCATTCTCACTGGGGAAAACACTGAGGAGACTCTGGGCTATGTTTAGGTTCATGTCTACAAACAGCTAGAGACAACACCAGGCTAAATGTCTTGCCTCAGGTCAGATGTGGTTTATTAATCCAATCTGAGTGGAACCCAAGGTACTTGACTTGCAGCACCTTTTCTGAATGCACTGCTTTATTTTTAAAAATGAATAACATACGTAATCTGTTAAAAACCACCAAAAAACCCCTCATGAAATATTTATCGTGAACCAGCTTCAGATGTGGTACTTCAGATAAAGCACAGGCTAATTTTGCTATAATATTTGCTAAAAGCCCTTTTGATAGGAGAGCTGTCATCTGTCAGTCTAAGGGAAATGCTGGGATCTCATCAGAGCTGAATAGAAAGGGTTGGCTTCCTCTTATGGTTTCTGCATTTGTCCTTTGCTATCAGCTGTGCAGATAATGAGGTTTCTGACTTCTCCCATTTTTAGGATATCTGGAGAAATCACATTTTCTATTTATTGATATTGGTCTAGAGATAAACTTATATCTTATAAACTCATGATGTAATAGGTCATAATTTTTTATTTTAAAAACTGGTAAAACAAAATTCAAAGAGGAAGAGATTTTTCCACATTGTTGTCATCTACCCTCTCCACCCTAAAAGAATATGGAGCAGAATCCTTTGTTCTGTGTAAAATGTCTGTGTTGCTGTAATGTGCAAGGCTCTGTTGATTACAGTCATGGTAGAAAATGAAACTTCCAAGTAAAAAAGGCCTGGAAATTCTTAGAACACCAAACTATATTACTTTAAATAAAATGGATTAGAAGGGAACTTCAAGACTTGAAGCACTGTATATGAATCTTTTTCTTTTCCAGTGATTGAATTCTATCCAGTGCAGTGAAATTCTCAAAACTGAGAGGAAGAGTTTTCAAGGAGTCTCAGCTATTTCTACATTCATGGATTGCATGTAAGTTGTCTATCTTCCTTTAATAGTGCTTGTAAGTCCACTGAATTTGACATTTTTGTCATGTTCATGTTCCATTTGTGCAATTTATTGTTATAGTTGTGGTCTGAACACCCCCCAAGTGTTTTGTGGCTAAGTGAGAGTGTTGTGAACTTTATTTATTTTTTTTTTTTTAATGTATGTCCAAAGAAGATTGATGAAGATTATAAAATATTATATATGAAGTAAAATCTCACTTTGGTAATTAACTGACTAACAGTAACAGAAGTAATCTCAGGAAATGAATTTTTTAAAGTAACATTCCACCTTACCAACAATTCTGCAAAGTGCTGGCCATATTGTCTTGTTCTGAGGTGGAACCTAGTCACTTTGAAACACCATGAAGTCCTTTCCAAGAGGCTGTAGAATCACTGAACTGTTCCTCAGCCTTTGATCTTGACATTTTAAAATAGAACCAAAATATGAAACAGGCAATCTTGCCAGCTCTAGCAAACCCAGCAAAATCAAAACCAAAACAAGCAAACTTGCTTGGAATATTGTTCAATGAGCCAAGTGGGTACTGGCATGCTTAAGTGGTAAAGGGAACATGGAGTTACACATCTGTCACAGGATATTTTGTGATACTACTTGTAAAATGCCATCAGGTGCCATCTTCATTCTGAATGTCCAGATGAAGAGACAAAGAAATGTTAAAAACGTATGTTGAAATAAGAGGCATCCAAGCTTTTTGTTCATTTATCAGAATTATGTACTGGGGCAAAAGATTTTCCACCTAATGTGGAAATTATAAGTACAGCCAGTGAGCAAGAAGTCAGATTTTAATAAAGGAAAAATGAAGTTCACAATATAACTGTGATGCAATTTACTATGCTTGGGTTGATAACTACGAAGATGATTTAAAGACAGATAAAGTGAAAATAAAGATAATAAAGTGGGTGCTAGATCTTCAGACCTGACAAAACATTAGACATTTATTTGGAGTAGAACATCTTGTTACAATAAATACAGTAAACTAACATGTTTAACTTCATAGAGGTCACTGTTGCAGAGAGGAGTTTGGTAAGAAGTCCTGGTCAAGTTGCATTGAAATGCAAATGAAATATTTACATCCCTTATGAGAAATGTTGACTTTTTTATCTCTAACCTTTAAGTAACTTTATGTAATTAGAAAATAATTATCTGATAACTATATTTTCTGCTGAAACTTGCATTAAGATATCAAAATTCAAGACAGGGAAGGTAAACTTGGAGGAGGCATCTTGTAAAAATGGAATCTTGGTGGAGGTGGGAAGCTGTTAAGCTCATATTCACTTTTACACTGATGCAACTTCATCCTTGGAAAGGTAAACCCATTTTTAAGTTGGTTAACTGGTTGATACATTAAACCAATTCACGGTTTTAGGGATTGCATAATTGCAACTTGTTGTGTATGATACACTGCACTGGAATAATTTTTAAAAAAGGTCAAAGCCAGTTAGAAACAAAGTTCCAACTTACTCTTTGCATTGGACTGGTTACTTAGAATTTAATTAAGTACCTAGCCCTGGAAGAAAGAAAGAGGATGAAATATTGTAAAGCTCTACCCAATAATAGATTGAGACAAATGTAATTTATAAATCTCATGACTTGTTCTTTATTGATCAGAAGCTTATCATAGGATCTGAATTAATAAAAATACAGTTAAAGCCATTCACAAATGATGCGTGGACATAAGTGCAAGTAGGCTTTATTGATTTCTAGTGTCAGCTGGGCTTCAGAGAGATTTACCATATGTTGAACATATGAAAATAGCAGGGAAAAAACCCCAAACTACTCTCCTACTCTATCAGCTAATAAAGTTTTAAATGTTTGTAAAGAATTGAGTGGGCTCAATGTAGCACATCCATGTGTATTTCATAATATCCCATCAGTTAAAGAACCACGCAAATAATTGCTTAAAATCTATTAGGTATACTTTTGCTACAGAATTTATTTAAAACACACTTTTACTATTTTATCAATATTTTTCTGGGTATTGAGTTAAGTACGTTTTTCATAGAAAAAGCAATGAAAATTAATTTTTTATCTATATCTTCTCTATGTAACATACCTGCCATGGACACATAACATTACAGTGGGAAAATAATCATAACCAGATTTGGTATGCCTTCATCTTCCAAAATTATTTTCAAAGCATTTTATGTGGCTCTTAAAAGTCTTCTGAATCATATCATGTCAGTTTCTGGTCATAGGCCAAAGAACCTTTGGTTTCTTACACTGCAAGGTAATATGGCAAAAATGCATCTCTGAGAAACCAGAGTAATAATGCAGTGTAGATATACAGTGTGGAAAGTAAGATTTGATGTTGTTATAGGGACCTTGAGTCATTAAGAAGAGTGTTGCTGGAAGACAAAAAATTGTTTATTTAAGACCCAGTCAATTGAAACTTGATGAATATGGGCCTCGTTTCATTTTTTACAGCTTTAGGGTTAGTTGTCTCCTGAAGTACTGTTCATGTTAACTCATACTCCACTAACAGTAGAAGAAATGGCTTTTATCCTTAGGCTTTTGTGGGAGTTCCCACTATTCAGACCTTTTGCCTACTATATTCATACTGATCAGAATGACTCCACTGGTCAATTCAGGATAGGTTTTAAGAATTTGCAATAGCTTTTTTAAATGATTGAGAATTTTCTGAATTGCAAAGCTGTTTAATCTTATTAGAAGTGATACAAGCTAATATAAGGAAGAAGGTAATCTAGAAAATTCATTTCCTAAAAACTACCACTTCCCTTCTAGTGATTTCTTTAAAGCTCTTACACTGGAACTTATCCATGTTTGCACACTGGAACTTATCCTTATCCATGCTTGCAAGCCTGTATACATTCACACAGTTACTTCTTTTTCAGAGAATGACTTTTGAATATTTGAGATTACCTGTCTTCATTTGTTCCTATTAAGTTATAACATTTTGTAGAGAAACAAGGGAAATGAACTTCTCAGCATGGAGATTGTTTATTCATCTCTTACCTCCTTTGCCAAAATTTCTTTTATATTAAGCTTTTCCTTGTCCTTGTCCTTGTTCTTGTCCTTGTCCTTGTCCTTTTATTTCATGAAGAGTCTGCAATTAATCTAGGAATTTATATGGTAACTGTCTTGTATCATTTGACCACTGACACATATTAATACACATCAGCTTTCCTTATTTCCTAACCACTGTGGGTTAGCCTTGGCTAGAAGCAAAATGCCCACCCTATTACTCACTCCCTCCCCTCTCCCATGGAAGTGGGACAAAATAGAAGGAAAGTGTCAGGATGATGACAGCTTACTAGCAAAAGCTGTGCACATAAGCAAAGGAAGAAGGGGAATGCATTTAGCAATAGGCTGGCAGACATTTAGCCATTGTCTGCAAAGCAGGGCCTAAACATATGTAATGGTTGCTTGGGAAGACAAATACTGCAACCACAAACATTCCTCCTTTCCTTGAGTTTTACTGCTGAGCACAATGTCATATGGTTCAGGGATATCCCTTTGGTCAGTTTGGGTCAGCTCTCCCAGGCACTTCCCTCCAACCTCTCATCTGCCCCCAGCCTACTTGCTGGGGAGGGAAAGGGAAAGGGCTGAAATGGTTTCACATCGGGACATTGTCAGCACTTCTGCAGCCACAAATCCAAAGCACAGCACCACAGCACTGCTGAGAATCCAACTCCCTCCCAGACAGAGCCAGTGTGCTGATTTTGACCAATATCATTTGCAAAGATGGAAACAATTGTGCAGTGTAAAGCACTTCTAAGGATGAGCCTTTTTAAGGGAGCTGCTGTTAGACTAGGCTGTTGACATGATAAAGCCTGGCTTGCCAGAGTAAGGGGGAAATAAGGATTGTGCTTATCGGTACATCTTATGTATTTTCTGTTCCCTCCTTGTTGATAAGATTCATGTATCATATGGCCAATTGAAATGACACATTTGAGAATACAATTTATTTAGTAAATACTATGTTTAGTTGCTAGCAAACATGATGGTCTTGGGAAAGTAAAAAGAAATGAGACAGCTTGGGTTTTATGCACTAACTTTTCCCATTCATTCTGCAAGTGCTAAAGGAATTTTTAGTTTGAAATTTGCATTTGTTGTGCTATTGTTAATTTCATTGAAATATGTAATATTTGAAGCATAGTTAATAATTTCTATTTTTTTCAACACAACTGTTTGAGAGGTGAAGAACCTCTCAAAAATATATCCTCAGATTCCTCCATACTTTAAAATAGAGTCTGTATAATCCATACAAATCTGAGAGAGAGAGAGTGTTTGCATGCACTGATCCAAAGACTACACCTAAGAGACCTCCCAGCAGGATCTGCCAGAGAATTATTCTGATTCAGCTGAGGAAGTTGTAGAGCTGCAACTACAAAACCAAGATTTGAAACGGAAGTCTTATGGAATTCAGATATTCCTACTGTGGTGAGTCAGTGGTTCAAACAACCCATCCAAAGACTTCAGCAGATGTCCCATCAAATGATTGAGAAGCCAGTCTGCTCTACCCAATCTGGATGGTCTTTCTTGGTCTGCATTTTATGGGCATCCCCTACTTTTCAGGAGCTACTGAAACTACTGAACTACTGAACTCTAGTCTTGTTAGGCTTAGCCGTGTGACATGTTTCCAATTTTAGAATACTCAGGGAAGTACAGGATGCTTGACAAGTGTTTCTAGATTGTCTGAGTGCATTTTTGCTATCTCCTTAAATGAAATGGACACTTACAGATATAGAACTCTCAATGTCTAGATCCTAGGCAAAAAAATGAATTTGCCTCAAAAGGCAATAATACGACCCTTCAAAGAATTGTATCAATTTGGAGAGAAAAATACAATTATAAAAATCCCAACATAAACAAACAGAATACCCAACAAAACAACAAAAAATTCCCAACCTAATCCTTGTAACAGAACCATAGCACCAAAACTGAAAAATGTATTTGCCTGAAAATTTCAAAATTTCATTCCATTAGATTTTCAGTGGGAATCAGTTAACTTGAAACATACTGTGGTTGTCATCTTAAACCAAAACAATCTCATCATAAATTCCAAGCAGACTGTAGAAAAACATATGGTTTAGTAAATACAATAAACTTCATTGCTGAAATCATACACATAAACCAGATCTCCATCTGAACTAGTAACACAAATTATAAAAGAAGCCCTTGAATAGGCATCCCCCCTTTAATGAAACACGTTTCAGTTTAAAACGATAAGATTAAAGAACCACAACAGAAGTTTCCCAAAGTCATATCATTTATAACTACCAGTTTCCAGATGCAAAAATGCTCAGCTGTTTCTGCTATGAGCTCACAATTCCAACCATGTCTTTCCCTGATCTACAGAACTCCTTCAGTCTGACTTTTGTGTATAGAGCTGCCCAAGTATTGCAAGTCCAGTAACCTTTGCTGGGACTGGTCATATGCAGAGGAAGTTAGTATATAACAATTTACAGCATCGAGACTGTATCTTTCTTCTCCAATTTATGTCTTTCAAATCTGTTCTAATATTTTATATTTTATTTGCATTAAAGTTAACAAAATACGGTAAGCAACAGCATTATAAACCTTTTGGGTTTATGATATTGCATAAAACATTTGACATGCATTTCAAATTCTACTAGGAAAAGCAAGCACACAAAAAGAAACAAAAACCCATAGCTGTAGGGAGACCTTAATTTCATTTGTCTTGAAGAAAAAGCACCGTGACTGTGAATGTAACAGCAGTGTCATAATTATTCTTAATATTCAGAAACGAGGAATAAAGAACATATTGTTGTGTAAGGGTAAGTTAACTGGTCCTTTCTGGACAAACAGGAGGAATAGCCCTGTCGATCAGTCTATTCTCTTACTTATTTGGAATATTTGATCACTCAGTATGCTCTAATTTATTTAAAAACAACAGACAGGATTGTATAGGGTAGTAAGACCTTGTGCTCCTTGAATTAGGAAATGCAAAGGAAAGGCATAGGGGAAAATGGAGAGAGAAGAAACCAGGAAAAGGAAAGAAAGCTCTAAGTAACAGTTACAGCAGACTAAAGTTTTGCAAGGCATGACCAAAATGTGGTCAAATTTCTAAGAAGAGTACAGACATCCAAAATATTCTGAAAAATTTTATGATACATCAGTTTCTGGCATGGTTTTCAAAGATCCAAACAGCCTGCTTAATCTTCTGTTCTGCTGTCATGGTATGTGACAGAAAGAGTGCCATTTTTCAAGATCAGGCATGACTGAAGAAAATATGGACTTTGTTAGAGTCTGTTACTTCTTTTTACTAAAGTTATAAGGTAAAACATACCAAAACAAGATCTAATTATGGCTGAAGAAGGAGTATTTAACTTTAAATTGTTAGTCTTTGCGACTTAATGTCAGAGACCACTACTTAGAATGCGTAGGCTCAGTATTTCACTGCTGCTTGTGTTTGCTCAGGCTATCTGACAACATAGTATTGTTTTCCTATTTCCACAATTTCCACAAAGCATTATCCAATAGCTTAGTGCTAGTCTCCAGATTGATATCACCTCTACTAGGAATTCTCCTTGCCAACCTCCCAAAATAAAGAATAGAATTTCTATGGTAATGTCAACCCAATTTGACAAATCTTGATGTCAGCCTCAACTATGATTGGCAAAAGGCCAAGCATTTTTCAGATGAGTTTTGGCAGTGGATTGAAAATGAAATCTATTTCTGTTACTTTTTTTCCTTTTAATATCAAGCATATATTTTTCCCCTACTTGGTGACACAGATTTAAACTACTATGTGACATTTTGTAGGACTGTAGAGTTCCATGAAAGATATCTTCTTAAAAACATTTTTGCAACCATAAACAAAAATAAAAATCGGGCTGAATTGAAAATATCAAATTGGGTTTTACTCTTAGTGTCTGCTTCTTACTTAGTTGCTATGTTGGTATGCATTCCTTTTGTATTTGTATTCTAGAAACTTCTAAATAATACTGCAGATTTGTATAAGACACCTGGGGTTTTATTTTGTTTTGTTAATTTATTATTTTCTTTTATTATTTTATTTATTTATTTAGGATAATGAAATAATGAAAATAATGAAAAAAAAAACTTGCTTACGTTTTAGCATACACATTTGTAATTTGCTGTAAACTTCTTCATGATTTAAAGAGGAAATATGCAGCTCAGTCACAGGGTATTGTTCTCTGTTTCCATCAATTCTGTTCCAGGTGATGGAGGAAATGTTTTAAGTTTCACAAATACATAATTTTACTCATTGCCAACAGGGAGGGAAAAGGAGTTTGACTGTCAGGAATGTTATCGGCTCTAAAGAAAATAGTCAACTGATGACTGCCTAAAAATTGGTCACTTAAAGCTGAATGGCCAATAAACAGTTATGATGGAATATGTTTCATTTTAGGACAATATGGAAGCACACAGGAACACTGTCAGTTGAGAGATTTATTTACTATTGTAGCAGAGATAACTGGAAATTAAATCTGTCACTGAAGTTGCTAAGCTATGCTATACAAAGCTGTTCTCACCTAATAAATTGTACAAAATAGAGCTAGAATGAAGTTTGAATCTCAAAAGGGTCATTTCCTCTAGCAAAATGGTATGATACTTGTTTTATAGCTGGTTGGCCCATATTCACTCAGGGTGTGAAGTCCAAGAGCTACCAGTAACTATTAAAAGCCATTATTGCTTCCCGTATGGTCTGTTCAGATTCCTACTCCCAGCAATGAAGCAAAGAATACAATTTAGGCTGAGCACTCTGAGCTCTCAACCATTTAAGTGTGGTGAAAACATCTAGAGGAATTAATTTCTATTTTTGCTGAAATTTGGGCATTACAAATGAAGACACAGTAATAGTATGATTCATTTTAATAGAATTTTTACAATTGTTTTCCTAAGGTTGCAGAATTTTAATTGCTCTATGAAATTACTGTAAATGACAATAGAGAATTGCTCTCCCATATTAGGAATTATGAAAGGCTGTTTGTCGCACTGCTTTTCTAGTTTCTTCTGAAAGTTTTGTCAGGTCAATTTTATTCCTGAAAAGTGTTTCAGCTGTAATAAAAAACATTTTCTGAGGGAGATATATTTATTTATATATAACCTCTCCAGGTTCACATTTTTCTTCATGCACAATGATTGATTCAGCAGCAGGGGACAGAAGAAACACATTAAATTTTAAAACTTTTTTTTCTGTTCCTTGCTTTGTTCAAAGGTCTCTTGAAGTCAGTAGGGAAACACTTCCAATTTAATTTTGGATCATATTTGTAATGTTTCTTCAGCACCTTTAAGAAAGGTGTTTGAAGCTGATGAAAATATACCAGAAAGTTCGTGCGAGAATTCTTTGTTACATAATTTCTAGATTTTTATTTTTTTAACAATCCACTTGGAATTTAGACATTCATGTGAGTTGCCAGATTGGGTGACTGGATAACACTTTGGACACTGTGCATGTTTGAAGTGTGTAGCAAAGAAAATGCAGATTCTGTTAACTAAGGTATGTGAAATAAGTGATACTCCAAAATTTTGCTTGAACTGGAAGTACTAAAACAGCATCTTACATCTGTGTTTCCCTTCTTCATATTAATGATACCTGAAGAGGTATATTCTTGGCCTAAACTTTTGATGTGGAGGGAGTTCAGTGGAAGCAAAGTATGTGAGCTTGCATCTAAATTCAGTCTTGAAACTATAAACATTTCATATAGAGAAGCATGGCTCCTTAGACCTGTCATGTTAAAAGAACTCTTATTTCTGCATGGCTACTAGGTGGCTCTGGAGAGGGAGCCTCTTCAAGAACCATCAAAGAGGGAGCAGCCAAGCAAACCAATTTTGAAATGACAGGTCTGTCCAGAATGCTTATGGTCTAATGAAATCTGTAGGTTGAGATACTTTGCCTCATACAGTCTTCTCCAATAATATCAGCTTTCAGTTAATGGATGTGTCTCTCAGGGGAGATCAGAGTGGGAGTATCAGCTGGCTTTGGCCATAGAGTAAGCATTTCCAAAGGTAGTATTAAATAGTACCTTTACCTTACTTCCTTTTAGTTGGAAATTTTCAGAGTTAAATAAGTAATTTAAAAGGCAGTAATAGAGCTGGGTTGTCAATTCAGATTTTACTGACTTCCATAGCTCTAAGCTTTACTACACCACAAATAATATTTAACATGCTGAAAGTACATCCCTGTGGCCAGTGGCCCACATCACAGAGTTTGGCTCTTTTCACCACACTTAGCAGTCTTTAGTCAAAAAGGCCAAGAACTGGAATAGCAGAAGGGTTGCAGGTCACTTGCTCACTGGCAAAGTTTTGTGAGGAAGTCTGTGCAGTGCCTGTCTATGCTCTCACGTTGTCAATCCTGTATTTTCCTGAATACAAAAATCATCCCAGATGTAAAATATATATATTATGTGTGAATGTCTGTATTATATTTGATGGACGTTTTCTTGTAGAGTGCCAGATACTGAAATTCTTATATAGTCTCAGTGAGGGAATCATTTACGAAGCAAGGTGCCAGTTATTGCAGCTGTTTCTCACGGCATTTCAAGGGGGTTTCTTTTGTTGATGTATCTCAAACAGCACGTGTAGTCTTTTACATGTCTAACTGGAGCGATGCAAATTTATTTTAGAATTTGATACAATTCAATACATAAGCAAAATGTAGATTTCTACTTTACAGATACGTGATGTACCTGAAAGAAATTGTTTTCTCTCACCATTCAAAAAAGAATGCTTTAAAAAGAGCTTCACTAAAACATAGATCTAAAATTATCTCATTTGTGAAGGGGAGAGGAAGATTGTCTGTAAAATGAATAATATTGCAAGGCAGATACTAGACTTTTAAGGTGAATGATCAGATACATGTGCCATCAGCTTTAATATCTGCATCCTGATGCTATAAAAACTCTTTTTACCAAATCTACCAACATTAGTAGGTAATGCAACCCAAGAAACTGATTGGTCCCTGCTGTTATTATTGAAATTATGCTGTGCCATTCTGAAGACAGGATTGGAGGGTTTGTGTGTTTATCAGTAGGAGACATTTACATTGACACTGATGGACAATGTCCTATTGAGCTTCCCTGAAAAGTTCATTGTGACATTTATTCACACCTAATTAGCATCCCTTGGGATTAATATATCATTTTATCAAGCTAATGCAACCTTAGTATAAAAAGATGTAAATTCAATATGATAGCAACACATACCTAGATATTTAAATTAATCTGCCTAAACTGAACATGCCATTCAAAATTTATTGCGATCAAGATTTAAACTCCCTATGGAATTCTCAGAATGTTAATTGGCTATTTTACTAGTGAATTGTCTCTTTGTTGTTCAAGTAGTTCTCAGAAGCCCTGTTGACACTGATGACAGGTAATATAAGAGGAAAATCAGTATTTTCATACACTTTTGGAATAAATAAATACTTATAAATAATACACTAAGTATAAGTAATACTTAACATAGCTTGGGTACATTGAAGCAAGAGCTTGTGATATATGTTGTCAATTGCTTCTTTATTTAAGATTTGTTTCTTTACACTGGAACTTTTTGTGTAGGTGAGAAAGCTACCAAGAACCTTGCTCACTGTTGGACCACAGAAATGCAACATTTTCAGAACTACTGAAGGCATACTTCACAAGGACAGATCCAAACAGATTCTTTGGACTTAAACTCTTGTAGCTTTACAACTTATAAAACACACTCTTTGAAAAAGAGATTCTTCTCAATATCCAGTACATTCTTGCCCACTTCTATTCACTTGTTTCCCTTGTTTTTTATCCAGATTATACCAACAGATTATAGAATCTTAAATGTTCCTCTTCCGAATCTTGTCTGTTTTTATAAGATTTTTGCTGATAATATGATTTGCATAGGGAATGATTCACAAGCTGTTAGTATTCCATGAGCTTTATAAAACATGCATTTTACAGGTAAAATAAAGTTTATAGGCAAAATGATGTCTGAGTTCCACTGTGGAACACATTTCTCGGATCAGCTGGTGCCACGTTCCCTTTCATCAGTCTACATCTACAATGAGAATTAGTTCAACACAATAGCTGCAGATCCTGCTGCTTTGGAAGGTTAAGATGATTCTTTTGTTTCAATCTTGCTTTGTTGAATGTCCACTTTCTATGGACTTGTGATTCAACAAACTGTCACGATTATATTTGCTTCCTTCAGTTTTGTTGTTAGCAAAATTAAGAATTGAATTTTCAATATTTGAAGCAAATGTCTCAAAAATGTGATTAATGCCTGAAATAGAAAATAGCTTTATTTCAAAAGTCCTTCTTCAGTGAAGTAAGGAAGGAGAAGACATATTTAAAGAAAGCTTTTAAGTCTTTTTCATATAAAACAATGAAAGCATTAAAATTTATAAAAGATGGTTTCTTGGAGAATGAGACACCCAGAGTTTAGCCATGTTTAGGGGAACAGTGACATGTCACATAAGATATTTGCTTCTGTTCTTGCTAAGGGAGAGCTGAAAATAATATGGCATTTGAGAGCTATGAGGCTGCACAAGGGATATATGAAAATGTACACTGAAGAGCAAACGTGTCCCTTCAGTGTTATTTTGGTGCATGACCACTACTCTAACATTTAATTTTGCTAGTCACTGTTTCAGACGAGAGCAACTGCTTTATTAATATATTCTTCAGTACTGATTATAATATCTTAGCAATATGTCCTAAATGCCTCCTCCGATGTACTTGTATTTTCAACATAGGATAGCAACAAAAATACACACATTTTACCTTGTTTGCTAGACAGCTGTTTGTTGGTGGTCTATCATCTTCCATTAGGAAAGGATGTCTCTTTTATTCCAGTGTGAAAGTTCAAATCCTGTCTTTCTTCAATTGTGTTAAGAACAAGCACCTTGCTCCTTATTCGTATTCTGTCATTTGGTGTTGTAAGGTTTGAGTGCCATGAAGTATAATTTTTCTAATTGCTCATACTGTGCAAAAAAACATTTTTAACACTCTTCAGCTATACATTTAGGCAGATTTTCCATAATTTAAACAGATTTTACTTAATTTGTGTTTTTTGGAGTGCATATTGAGATGAGCAGGAAGGGGCCAAATTTTGGGTTTGTCATTCTTGTAAGTTCATTTGAAAGCTTTTCAGTTCAATAGACTAAATTTGCAATGATGTAACTGAAAACTGAATTAATCTCTGGAAATCTGTCTATTCTCTGATGCTTTAAGTTTTGGTGTAGAGGTGCTTGTTTTTTTTTTTTAACTAAAACCCAAGAAGCACAATTTAATTGCAATTTTATGCACAAAGAGCAATAATTTTCTTCCTGACTGACAGATTCTAAATGGTTGTCACTTGTAAAGTACATAACTATCACTTTCAGGTAGGTTTTCTTGAGTTATGTGAGCACTGCAGTTTTTTGTGAAAATTACAGGAAAAAAATGTTTGCCTTAAAAAAGAAACAACAGATACTTCTATCATGGTGAGGGAAGGACATAAAACGATATCACACTAAGTTCATTTTATTGAGTGAACCCAGGAAGGGGCAGGTGATACCAAAGAAAGCCTTTCTCAATACAGACATACATGAAAAAAGTTCCAATTCATTATTTTTGGTGCCTCAAATCGGAACCAAAACTATATTCTATAAGTACATTGTATTAAAGCCTGTATTCCCCAGCGTGAATACCTTGGTTAATAAACCTGTGAATATGCTATACTTCTGCAAAACTGAAGTACGGAAAAAACTTTACTGTGAGCTGGTTATTTTTAAGAAAGAAATTTAATGTCAATATTGTGGGAAGGATTATTAAACTCTTCAGCTCCTTTCTCAGGTCTCCAGCTGAAAAAAAAAAAAGGAATGCAGGAAATTTCTTGATGCTTTCCACCGTCAAATTTTAATATGGACAACATTTTTTTCTTCTTTGAAGATGCTGAAAGAAATGTAGAGAGACTAAGTAATCATTGGCAGGTAATAGAAGATTACTTGGATGATTTTTTGCTATTCTGTGATTCTTTGCTCAGGTCCTATGAAAATAGTTGGGAAATGGCACAGTAAATTAAGGTCCTGGCACAGCGGATTAAAACCTGTGCAAGTAATTCTGCTGGTGGGAACAATCACTTTGGCTTCTTCAGTCAAATAATGAGCCTATTTTAAAATTCACTGAAGGAAACCAGGGCTTCCAGCATTAGGCTAAAGATAATTGTCAGTATGAAAAGAAAGGCTGAGAAAAATTGGTTTTCTGTATTGCAAACACAGGACTTTTTGGGAGTAAGATTTTGTAGTACATTTGTCATACTTCATAGGGTGCATTGTTGGGAAAGTTTTAGCTTTCTGAGATTAGATGTCAGCATGGGGTCTTATTTTTATTACTCATTTTATCATGTAGGTAACCTAGAGATAATCCAGAGAGCAGAATCTCACTTGTAGGTGTTGTAGATGTATTGACACAGCCACAGTTTTGAAAAGGTCAGCAGCATAAGACAGACAAAAGAAGGTGTTATCTTCATCTGATGTGTGGAGAACAGGAGCACTGAAAAGGCAAGCTGAAGTCAAAATTTCAACCATGATGCCAAACTGATATATGTTCTAATTTTCTGGTATCAAGACCTGTGGGTAAAAATATTTATAATATTTTGAGTTACTCTTTTCAACGTGTTTTTAATTTGAAATGAAATGTCTTCTCTCAGGGAAGTACCATTTTCCACAGATAATTGTATAATGTGAGTTCAGGAAAATCTCTTTGAATTCTTTGCAAAGCAGAGGTCAGATTCAACAATTTAATGTACCATCAGAATTCAGGCATATAGATGTGACACTAATTTTTTAATTGTCATCTGGATCTGTCTTAAATGACATAAAATCACAGTTTTATTGTATTTTTATTTTATTGTATTCTGTGTTTCCAGATCTTTTCCTGAATGCGTAGTTTTTCAAATTTGCTAATTTGAATGGATAGTCAATCCCAGGTCCAAAGATTTAGGGAGTGTTGAATTTATGTTGAAGTTTTAACAGAGAGTAATATTTTTTCGTCTCTGCACAGCTGGCCTCCATGTTACTCCTAGCATTGCTGGTCTCCATCTCAGCGTTCAAATTTATCAAAATTTCTGAATTCTTAAGGAAAGAGATTTCATGTGTCTACAAAACAGTTGGATTTTAGGAGTGAAGGTCTCTATCTAGTCTATTTTTTTCACAAAAATTGGAATAAAACCCTGCCTTTCCTTATGTTAAGAAACTTGAAGTGAATTTCCTCAAATTATCTAAATTTTCTTAAGCCTTAAGAAATGTTTTATGCAACTGATCTTAAAATAACTGCTCTATTGTATTTTAATTCCAAATTTAGAAGAAAAATAAGATAAATACGATGAGGATAAGATGTTTTTATCCTTGACTCTACCTGATTTCTTTTAGAAGCTGTTTGATTATTTTTTTGCCTTGTGCCTTTTTAGTAAGAAGGTAATAAAATATATATGTGCATTTGTCTTGTAGACCATGAGCTGGCATTTTGGATGCAACGTGCATGTTAAATACATAATCTGTGTTTGCTTAAAAAGATGCATGGCCTTGAAGCTGTTCACCAGTTTGAATTAAAATCTTGGAGAATATTTGCTGTGAAATTTTAAGTGTTAAACTTTAAAATGGTTCATTTGAGGAGTCACTGAGAGAATTCAAAGATCCTGAGAGAGTCCTTGACAACACCATTGGGACTTTTTATTGGTAGAAGTACATGCTACAGAACCCATTGGCTCTGGGTTTACTCCTTTGTGTGGTCCAATGAGGGTTTTAATGACATGAAAATTATAATCCCATGGCAAAGTACTGTATTGAAGTATCCCAAAGGGTTGTTTATCTTCTCCTCCTCAAACACAAACTATTCAAAATTCACTCCAACTCTGTGAGGAAAATGTATTCCTCTTGCTTTTAAGATTCTTGCAAAGTTCTTGCCTTTGTGGCACCCTGTTTGAGAAGACGACATCAAACAAAAAGGAAGCAATTATTATAATACACAACACAGCCTGGCATCTGAATCTGCAGACATTATGTCAGCTGTCTTCTCATAAGCATATAGTGATGCCATTGACATTACAGCTCCATATGAAAGAGATGGAATACAAACTAAAATGGTTTCCTTAAAAAAATTAATCTGGAGCTGTGTCTTCTTCTAAACTCTATCTCCTGCTGAGAAAAAGCAAGTTCCTTAATATGTCAGGCCATTAGACAATATTTTTTCCCATTCACAAGAGTTTCGAAAGCCCTTTTTTCCCCTTGGTTGTAATAAAACTGCTTTTGAATTGACATACTATATTTTGATTTTGCATCAAGTATATATAATACATTCTAACTAAGGTAGGTAAACTTGAGTCATCCTTCAGCTTTGAAGGCTTTGTATTAACTGACCTAGTTAGATTACAGAAATTTCATCATATTTTTCCCATTCTCAATGGTTTTCTGATAAAATGAAAACAAATAAGTCTTGCAGTGCCACATAGACTGGAGCAGTATTTGCCCAAAATAAATTTAAATTTTGCTGAATTGACTGTTATTTGCTGGCTTTGTAGTCATTGGTGTGGCAGCATGGTATTTTACCTAACTCATGTCACTATTCAGCAAGAGTGTATTATGGAAAAGCTTTCAGATGTCAAAGCTGTTTTGTATGTAAAGTTCTTGCCCTCCTTTAGTATTTGTTTTGGATTGAGTTCTTTGCTTTCACCCAAGGTTGGGATAAATCTGCTTTTGTTCACAGTAAAAAAGAGATACTCATGTTCATGCACGAAACTCTTAATGATTTAATTTGTGTGAAATGCAAGTGGGAAGGGGTGAAAAGACCTTCCCCTGCAGTGTTCTGGGAGGACATCAGGTAAAGCAGCAATATGGATGTTACATGTTGACTTGGTAGGATGTGCAGCCTCTGCCCTCCACATTCTTATCTAGTGCCCCTTTGAACTCAAAACAAGCAAACAACCCCCCTAGACAATTAACAGGAATAGCCTCTGAGTCAGTAGCCTGCCAGGCTTCTACTTTACTGCAGCTTTGAAAAAGGAAAAGACAAGAAGGCGCTCCATGAAAGACTATATTCTTTCAGCCACTCTAGTCAGAGAACAAAGGAAACCTCCTTTTTGTCTAATAAAGACTGAAGGGAAGAAAAAACCAATGTCACTGTTAGAATTCTCTCACTAATTGCCCAGAAAGCAAGAAAAAAACCCCAGACAGTCACAGTTAAGGGGATTAAAAAAAACAAACCAGGAAACTAATGAGGAGATAAAAAAATATTTTAGAATGTTCACTGAAGAAGGAACATGGCCCTCTGAATTCTTCCAGTGTCTCCTGTGCTGTAAGGGAGAGTTAAGGGACAGCTTTATAGACAGAAAACTGTTCTGTAATTGTATTTATTGAGAAAGTAAATAGATTCCTGCACAGCCGAGGATGTTAGACAGCACGACATTCATCATGCCGTGATACTTTGTTTTTTCTACTGTAATTTTTGTTCCTTTCCTATATTTGAAAGGGAAAATTCCACCAATATTACAATATATTACAACTTCCACCATTCTCACAGTAGCACCTGCAGAATGCTCTGGAAGAGACTTTCTGAATAAATGAGAACTCTTAAACGAGTTATATCAACATTTTGCTTTGGGGAAATGAATGTAATAAGAGCAATAAAATAACCTCAGATACACTTTGGGAGGCTTATATCAGCAATATTCCGTTTTCATACAACAGTGAAAAATAATCTGCTTTCCAACAACTTTCCCTATGATCAGTCTGCAGCAATGACAGCTGTATCCAGTTGAAATCTTTTCTTCTTAGTGTCCTCATCCAGCTGTAGTTCCAATCCAGCAGTTTATGTAGGCTTCTGGATTTTTGTAAAGGAAACTGAGAAAAAAACCAGAAAAGAATTCCATCAATCTCAGTCCCAAGACTCCACTTGAACATAATGGAGGTCATACAGAATATCAGGCAAAGGCTGGGAGGGATGACTTTCACAGAGCACGCATGAGCAAAGAGCTCTCCAGCCTTATTATCACGAAGAACCGTACCATTGCCTAATCAAGGAGTCAATATTTGTTTATTTAAAATATCAAACACTTCTAAGGTTTGATCAAAATTCTTGCTTATGTTTCATCCCTTTGATCTCCTCCTCTAGGGAAATACTGCCTTCCACATTCAACACTTTAACTAAGTGCACATAGTCTTTTTACTTTAACACCAAGAAACGTATCTTCAAAACTGCAGACTGATGTCTCAGCAGTTCCATAACAGGTTCCCACACTAATGCAGAGAAAAAATTTTTATGTAAGTGAATATAAAAATTGTCTAATGTAACCAGGAATATTCTTCTAACAGATATCTATATCTTCTATGATTTTTGATCACAATGTACTTATGGAAAATGAAAAAGATATTTTCTGAAAGTACTGCTGGGATAGTCAGCATTCTAATGACTGGAAAATTCCAATTATAATGTTAATCAGTATATTTTTGAAAATCCTTCCACTTAATGTTTTGAAGGTGTTCTGCAGTACACCACAATATTGTATGTTCCATAACTGTTATGTGTAAGATTTTGCTGGTAATTAAATGTCTTGGAGTCCAAATTTTGTAGTGGGGAAGCTATCTTGAACTTGGATATGTGTTTATGTTACAGAAATCTATGTGTTTCTCCAAAGGAAAAATGTAGTTTGTGCTAATAAAATGCAAATTATCAGTATAAAAGTTATGGTAATTAAGAGGTCATAACAATTCATGTGCTTATATAGAAATAAGTGGTACTTGCCAGTGATTTTGTTTAAAATGTATGATCAGATTAAGAGAGGGAACATACCTTTCATTATAATTGCAACCTATTTTTGATATGTCACTGTGTTTACTACTTTTTCATATTTTATTTCTCACTCCCATTCTCAAAGATAAGAACAGACTAGCTGTGTATGGTGTTTTCAAAACATTTTTTCATGACTGAACTCTGTTTTAATGTGTATATTTTATCTTAATTAAGTCTTTTAAAGTTATATTAAGTAGGTTTGGGGAGTTTCTCATTATATCCCAAAGTTTTCTCCATTTTAAATTGTTATACTTCAAGAGACTTCATTACTAGAGAGAAAAAATACCTGTTTTTAACAAATTAGTAGAAACATACATTTTACATGGCAATACCTGTATTTGTACTGATAAAGCTCTATAAAAGCTTTTAGCAATGTACTTGGGCCTAATAAAAATAATTCTTCCATACTCTAAACATTCTTCCAAAACTAAATTTTGCAAAAAGATACAGTAATCGTTCTAGAAAACGTGATTTATAAGGACAATAAATCTACTTTTCCTTCTTCAGTCCACGCCTTTATCTATATCCCCAGAACCAGATGCTGTGTAAAAATGGGACAGTTTAAAAACATATGTAGATATTTATTTGTTGCTTTGCCTAACTTTTTGTGATGTCAGTTTCTGAATATTAGTTCATTTTAACATGATGTTTTGTATTTAGCACGACTACAGCTCATGTCTGTAGAGCAAGAGTTACTTCTGACTCTATCTATAGAAATTCCATATGGTTTTTTTAAAAAGCGAATAAAATTTTGTAGTTCTTCTTCCAGTAGCAAGGACTCTTTGTTGTTCCATGGCCAATTCCACATAAATATGGAAAAAATGGCAATTGCAGCTGGACTGAACTTCCAGATGAATAGCTTGGCCAGCTGTGAAGTCATGACCTCATCTGGTTTCCAGGATCTTGTGTATGACTGATTCTTGTCTGTAGAATGTTTTTTAATCTCTTAAACCATAAAAAATTTCTAAAAACACCCAAAACAGCAGTATTATCAGCACTGGATGAATACCTTGTTTGTTATGTAAAGTCATTGCTATGTAGTATGTCTTAAATGAAAAGTAAATTCCCTTTGACATATAAATAGAACTCTTACAGACCTGATGGTAAAAGAATTTGGATAAATAACAATATTAAGCATGCCATGAGCAGGAATGATTCCATTGAAAGAATTTTAATGTGTCCTTGAAGATTGTCTGATAAATAATGAAAAAAAAATATATAGTAATGACAAGGTAAAAAATCAAGAAGTTATAATCTCTTGCTCCATGAACCTGACTGTGCATTGATTCATGATTGTAACTGAAATCAAAGTGTCTTGATTTGTTTTACCCACATGCAATGGCTTTTATAGCAATAAAGTACACTTGTAGATTTTCTAAAGAAAGAAATTACTTGACTTTGACCAAGAAACTTAGAGTTAGGGCCACTAGTAAATGCTTCTGACATGATTTTGTGTATTATGCTCTTGCTTAAATAAGACAGAGCGATGAAGTTTGTGGGCTGCAGGATAGGAGCAGTCTAAGATTACATATCTTTTTGAGTCCACCAGTCAGGAAATTATATACATTTTCAGAACTCTAGAAAAAGATTTCTCAAGATTTAAAGTTTACAGTTCATGCCTTTTTTCCTATTTCAAATGGATGAGTTATTACTCTTCAATCTGAGAGAAAAAGAGGATAATGTACAATCCACAACATATTTTAAAAAATTGACCTCCTCAGCTTGCCATTATGCAGAATTGATTATCAGCAGAAACTATACACCACTGAAGTCAAGAGCATTCACAATTCAGAGCTGTGTTTTTGAGGTTTTCAGTATTTTGTAGTGTTTGGACGCACAATACTCTAGTCTATTACCTTAAAGACAGAGAGAGATATGGTATCCCAAAGGGTATATGACTCCAAAATCAAAATAATTATTTAAAAGCTTTTACTTTACACAGATTAATTTACGATATCCATACACAGAGTTCTGAATAAGTACTTTGCAGTGCTGTAAACTTTCTCGATAAATTTATTATTATTTCTGGCATCATTAAACACTACAGGATTATTTCAAAAGAGCTGGGAAATGAGAATGTTGGAATTGTAGAATCAAAGAAGGTCAGTCCTTTCAATTTCTTAAGCTTTGAGTTAGGCTTACAACTCCCATTATTACTAGCAGATCTGTGAAGCTGAATCGAGTTTCATCTCATTTAGTGGATACAAAACGGAAAATGCTCTGATAACCTGGCTTCTTCAGTCTCTGCTTTATTGTTTATATTTTAATCCTATAATAGTAGAAAGAAATCACGATTAGACAGTGAGTGCTTTTAGCAGTGTTGATATTGCAGGTTGATTTGCTGTCCCAAACAATTCAGAAATACTGGTGTAAAAATGGAAGTAGTGTTCAGTAAAGATTAATGCAAAGTTATGTATCCTTCTTCTAAAATATTTAATACAGAACTGAATGGCACAACATCAAGTGATTGGACCCTGAATTGCATGTGAAGATAATGGTAGTTCTTATATACACTTTGCAGGATAAGACAGCAATGCTGGTACATTAATTTTGAAGAGAGTAATATAAAGGTTCTGAAACCCAAAATTTGTGAGAAATGTTTAATTGCAAATGTATCAAAAGCAAATTTTACGATGAAGTCATGGATCCTGAAGAAATAATTGTCAATTTGAACTGCCACTTCACAAAATCCTTGTCAGAGGATTCTACCCACACCTGCTAATAGGCAAGAAACAGAGGTTAAGATCTGGTTGAAATGAAGAAACATGATTTAAAAAGAACCAGTTTTATTATTGAGAACAGAAGTAATTTAGAGGTTATTTCCTCTTTCTACAGAGGTTCATCTCTCTAAGAGGAAAAAAATGTTTTGTGCAAGGATGCAGATAAAACTTCAATGGAAATAACTTGAGAACTGACCTGGGCACAGCTATTAAAGGACTTTATGCTGTATGATAGACAAAAAGTAAACAAAATATCATTTTGTAAAGGTAACAGCCTATTCTTTATAACATCATCAAACTTCCAAATAGGCCTCACTTCCACCTCAAAAATTGCTGGTTCTGCTTTTATGGACAGGCTTCCTTTGTACGCACTTTATGGATGTGAATTGTTGGTTTTGAAATCCTACATAGTAAAAAGTGGCATGCAGAGAAATTCCAAAGCAGTTCTAAAACACCTATTATCTTTTAGTACATTTCAGCTTTCAGGGAGGCTTAGACCTACACACAAGCGTCCCCAGTGTGAGAAGTAGATCTCAAGGAAGATAAAATTACAGAAAGAGAACTGGGCCCCTATCTGTGCTGCAGTTGCTTCATTGCACCAACCAAAGCTTGGAATTGACTTATTGAAAGAAATCAGCTTTAAAAATTGCATGGTGACATCCTGTGGTAAAGCAAGTGGATTATGAAGATGCAATAACTTTAACTGTGAAATTAAAAAAAAAAATCAGTAATGCTTTCAGATGACATGCTGAATTCCATCACTCTGAAAAGCCTACATTTAAAACTTTTTAAAACAATTGAAATTTTCCAACTCTTATTTTAGAGCATTTTATATCATTGATACATATTTAATTAGGGAATAAGAAGCCATAAGAGCAAGTAGTAAGAAAAAATCTAAACCCTGTTTCAAGAATGCAGTTGTGAGAGCTACAGAATTAAGTGAAGTATTTAGTTTTGTTTTTAATCTCCACATGATACATAACCTGAAGTTGAAAACTTATTCTTTTGGAAATTAAATATAATCTCCATGTTGAAACAACAAATCATTAAAAAATTAATTACTTTTTTCAGAATGCAGGATTGGTTACTTTTGCTATAATGGACTATATCACATGCCAGATGTGAACATCTAAATTTTCTTCATGATGCACTCAGTGTATATATGACAAATGCAAAGAATTAATAGGTTATTGGTGCTTTAGCAAAAACTCTCTGAATTCAGGAAATGTTAACAAACCTGTGAAACTGAGGTAAACTCTGCCATGCTTTCCTATATGAAAAGGATCAGTAATCAAGTTCTAAAATACCCCCTCAGGAGCAGCTGAGTCTCTCTACTACATTGAAGACTGTTGGCATTTAAGTCTCTGGAATAAGCATTGTATCCTTTAAGTAATTTATTTTCTCTATATTACTCCATTTTCCTCTCCTTTTTCAAAGCTCTATCTGATTGCCACTGAGTAGCCTGCGTTGGCTTTGCATGGTGTTGAATGCATGGTACATTTCATTTCCCAATCACTCTTGGCAAAATGTACATTTTGTATTCACATATCAGTCTTGTATAGGACAACACAAAAATTAGAAATATTCTTTTCTTGTGTACCTGCTCAGAGAAGGGAGCAGACACCTGATGAAGTGGTAGCTCTTGCTAATAGGCCAATTGTACCACACAGTGAGACACAATGTCTGGCTACCTAATTAACCTTCCTTCACTATCCAAATTTGAAGCAAAAAGTAAAATTAACAAATGCTTTAGGTCAGGTAAGCCTTATTAGTCTTATAGTATAGGTCAGGTACAGCTGGCTAATTGTGAGAAATGCGCTTTAATTGCTGTCAATCTTGTTAGATAGCTATGTGATAAACCAACTTTTCTTTTATTGCACTTCCATGCTTTAATGCCAGGCTATTTAAGCACCAGTTCCCAACATTGGCCCTTGTGTAACCAGACATTTCTGTTTCTGGATTAATTTAAGATTCTAAAAAGAAGCACTGGTAATAAGAAATCTACTGGCAAGAACCATATTATTTGAGCAAATTCTATTTCTAGTCAATATATGCTGTGAAGTAAAGATTTACAGGCAGGCCTCTGTTCAGCTAGAAGGAACACTTGCTGATCTAAGCTGCAAATACTAAAGAGTGCTTCAAACCAGGTGGACATGGAATTGCTGTTTTTTCACTCCACATTATCACTGGAAAGACAAAGGAGTAGCTGAAGTGCCATTGGAGCCAAAGTGAGGAGAAGTTTGAACTGCCCAACACTGCAGGCAGCATCCCTAGCAGCTTCACCCACAACCTGTCAGGGAATGGAAACAGCTGATAAAGAGGGGTTAAACAGGCACATTTGCTAATAGATTTGATCTCATAAAGGAAACCAAGAGTGGCAACTGAAATCAAGGAGCTGGTATGGGCTGAGAGATTCTTGTGGCCAGTAGGTCTTGTTTCTTAAAGTATTACAGCTGTTTACTGTTAGCTTTCACATTATGTTTGGCATTTGGTATGATTTTCCTGTAAGTAGGAGTCTCATCCTGTGTTTATAGTTACAAAGACAGCTAGAAATTAGATAATTAGGTTTTAAATCCCATCTGTTTTTGAAAGGAACCTAGATGTGTCACTTCCTCTGCTAAAGGTGCCGTCAACCTCTCCGGCTGCCTCCACAAGCAGGTACAGCTTGTGTAGCAATCTATTTATATACATGCATACATACATATATCTGCATTTCAGGGCTCAGGCAAAGATTTTAGAGTGCTTTGTTTTGGCCTTGGCATATTTCTCAAGCCTGACAACAGGATTGCTAGCTGAAGCCAGTTTTAGTGCATATCTTTTTTAATGTTTTCATAATAGGAGGGATAAAGATGTACAAAAGAATGCAACAATATGTGTGAAATTAATAGCTAATTTTGCCATTTGAATACAAGTCAGAAAATTGTGATACTTGTGATACTATTTACTTTCCTGGTGCATATTTGTAGACCTGTTTGGTGACTGTTGAGTACTGACTCTTTAATCTGTTGTGAGTTTGCTGCCTGTAGGAAGCAATTGTGTTCAATTCAGGTGCAGTGTGTCCTTGCTGAAGACAGGCACTTCTTTGTTTTTCTGTTTGGTCTTGCTTTGTTCCCTTAGTCTTAAATATTGAAACATGCATTTTAATTTGAAAAGGGCACGCATAATATTTTACTAGTTGCTATGTAATAATTTTATTGCTAACAAAATGAACTTCATATTTCTGCAAAGGTAAGATGTTAAATGTGGACACAGAACTATTTTTCTTTTTCATGCATGTATCTTACTGAGAAAAAAAAATGCTCCTTTGGTGCTATTCCGACTAATTTACATGCAAAAATCCCCTATAGCAAATAAGGTTCTTGTGAGTTATGCTGCATCTTGCAAAGAGGGCAGTAATCTACCAGTTTTATTGGGAAAATTTGTCGTTGTTTTGAATTAATTAAAAGTATCATGGGGTTTTTATCTTGCTTATGAGTCAACAATATATTTTTAGTAGCTTACTTTTTCAGCTTTTGACCATACGTAGTTATTGGTCAAGTATATATAAACATTGAGATTGCTGTTAAAAAAAAATTTGTCCCCTTGAAATCTGACAAGTAAAGTTATGAAATTAGTTGAATTAAGGCACTGTTTAGATACTTTACTCCTATTCTAGCATCATACACACAATGCTTGTCTCAGCAAATATTTCAAAATGCAGTTTAAACTTCTTAAACTAAAGACAAGTTAAGCATGTGCTTTGAGGAGTTTTGAAGCCTTAGTTTAAGATTTATCCCAATTCTAAAGGAGAATACTTTTTTTTTTTTTTGTATGCTAGATACAAAATTATTTATTTACTGTTCTCTTCCTCCCAAGTGAGTGTAATGCTCTACAGAACTGGGTTTATTGTCCCTGTCAGGCTCTAATTTGATCACATAATAAATTCATTTGTCCCTACAGTTGTTAAATAAATTTAGAAAGATATTTTAGCCTGGCATGCTCTATTAAAACCTGTTTCCTGGTTTTATCACTTAAAAATATCTTTCATGCAGACAGTTAAAAATAAAGTCATCCTTTTTGTTTTCATTTAGAATTAAAAATATGTATTCTCTTTCTGAGTGGAGTCTTCAGCAGCTCACAGTGGTAGGCTAATACTCTAGGACAGATAATACACTTGAAAATGTCAACCATAATGGAAAAAAAAAACTCAAAAAAGCAAAAGTTGACCAGAACTGCTATGAGAGGTCTTATCCTCTCCAAGTTCTTCTACAGCAGCTAGGTCTGAGGTAGGAGCATCACGCTGCTCTCAGGTGTCTGGTCTGTCACTGAGCTGCCATTCATTGGTCATAAACCTCCATGTAAACAGCATAATATCATCTTTCATGCCAGTCTGAGATAAGTTTTTTATTACTGGAACTCTGCTGGAATGCTTTTCTCTCCTTCCTTAATAGTCTGAAATGTCACAGGATCTAGTTTAAAACTTATTAAAGTTTTGCAGCAGGAGATACCACCTGATTCTTCCTGCTTTTTCTGGAAAACCTTTCTCACTCAGCTATTCAAAAGGTTCAAAAATACATATTCCCTTCTCTCTAATTGCTTGTCACTTAGAGGCAAAAGGGATTAGTAAATAACGTCTTCCATCAAAATTGGAATTTGAATTTCATGTTGGTTGCAAAAGTAAATTTTCAATTCTGGGTTGTAAGTTGTAGTAAGTTTCTTGAAAATTAAACCTGCAGTAATACAGAAAATAGTTCAAACTGCTGTTACAAACTTCTCTAACTTTGCAGTAAATGCCTTCATAATCTGATGTCAGTAGAAAGACAGTCTGCACTACAGTAAATAACTAATTCCTTGGTCCAGCTGGACTCTCTTCTGTTAGTGAAAATAGAGTTTGCTGAACTGTGTGAGAAGCCTTGAGATGCTGCTCTTTCTTGTGCATGTGACTGTATTTGTGTAACACTGTCCTGTGTCATACCCTGTTTGCCTTTGAAACAAAACCAGTATTCTTTTCAAAAGGAATCAGGAGAGTGGATTCTCACAAATCTCACAATCCATTTATAATCCAAATGTGTGCTTAGTATGGTTTATAATGTCTAAAATCTTGGCCACAATGTGACATTTCAGCCATATGTCTCTTGAGAACAGGTCATCAATCCACTGATCTGAAAATACAATTTTGGATTCAGACAGAAAGTTTATCTCAGGTTTTTTTTTTTGAGAAAAAGGGATATCTACTTTGATTAGTGACAGTCAGGAAATTTAAGTAAAAAATGACACTATGGGGAGTATTGTTTACCCATTAAAATATTGAAACAGAAATGTTTAGGTACTGTGCAATACCTGCTCATCTTCTAATTAATACAATTATATGAATAGTATTAATCAAATATTGCTTTCAAAATTCTTAGACATTTCACAAACTGTGTGAAGCAAACACTGTGAAATAAAAGTGATGTTGCACAAATACTTTATTACTCATAACACTACTTTACGGGGTTTAGTGTTAATTTATTTCAGAAAGGATAGGTTTATACTTTTAACAAACTTGGATACATATGAGGCCTTTCAGATTTTGAGGGTATCTCTTTAAATCTAACTTTACTCATTTGTCCAGTTCCAAACCAATGAAGACAATAGAGTATTGCTACTGATCACTTAAATCTAAGGTCTTAATTTAAATTAAATAGTCTTTCCTTAATACAGACAATTCTTGTATCTGTTATATGGGCAGGAAGAGAAGATGTATAATTGTTTCACTATAGATATTGGAAAAATGTACAGTAATTTCACGATTATAAGTCACACCTTTTTCATTGAAGAATCCAGCCTACCCCAGTAGTGCGGCTTATATTCAGGTGCAGCTCATCTATGGACAAATCCCAGCGAAACGCCAACCCAGAAGTGAGAGCTGACTGGAAGGGCACCTGGGGCTGCCTTTAAAGGCTTCACTGGTCTATGAAAACTGTTGCAACTTGAGCACCTGACACCAAACCCCGATCTGGCGCGATTTTGTTACTAATTTGTTACTTTGTTACACATGGATCCTTGCTTTAAAAAAAAGGGGGAAAATAGTGCGGCTTATATTCAGGTGTGGCTTATATATGGACAAATCCCGTGGTCTACCCGGCTACCGGGAGGTGCGGCTTATAATCAGATGCGGCTTATAATTGTAAAATTACTGTAGTTTTTGTTTTAAGTTCTTGTTGCCTGTAATTAGTGAGGGCATAAAAAGTTGTTCAAAATATCAGAACAGTCCACTGACTCAAAAGTTATTGCCTGGATTGATCACAGGATATCTCAATTTGCAGAGAGAGGTTTTAATGTATGATTAAGCTTACTGAACTCCGTGTTTGCAAATGTAAAATATTTTCCTACCTTCAATGCACACGTATATATACACACACAATAAATAGAATCCATGCAAAACAGAAGAATAAGAATTGAATAGCCTTATCTGATGTCCTTTATCCCTTCCAAACCAAAGCTTTGAATGGACTTGCCAAACAATTGTTGGAGTGTGTTCAGAAAATTGAAATTTCATTTGGTCTACAGCAAATAGTGTATTTTTTTAATTCCTCCTCTTTATATGAAAGCTATCACACTAAACTGAACATAGGTTAGGAGCTGCTGCTCTGTAACTGCTGTAAAAAGTAACAGAAAAATGTTCGACTGCTCTTGTTTATTTGTAGAACTATAGTGCATATGTGAAATAGCTAAAAGCTGTTGTAGTTTATGTAATTAGTAATCCTTGCATACAAATATAATTTGGATGCACGTATTGAGTAGACAGAGCAGCATGTTCAGTCGATTTTTCTTATCCATCTTGTTACTTTTTTCCTCTAAATGGAGCAAATATTTCTATACTTTACCTGGCAGGTAACATTCAGTAGGTTCACCACTATTACCAAGTTCGGGAAACAACATGCTTCCAGTGAATTTTACAGTATGTGAACATAACCTGCTTTTCTGTTAATTTGGGACAGGAAAGGTAATCAGAATTCAAATTTGCCAAAACTCACTGTTGGGACTTGCACTTAAAAGCCCTAAAACTTCCATACACCTACACTGTTCTGCCTTTAAAATGGTTGGCAAGTTTAATCACCAACTAGAATTGATTTTTGCAGCTCAAATGGGACCAACGCATGGCTGCAACTTCTCGTCAGATGTCCCCATGAACTAAGTCTCTGTAGCTGTAAGTTTTAGCAGAGTGGAAAATACCCAAATGTGTCTGAAGTAAATGTCTCCAAGTTGTTCTTTCCAAGGCACACATAATTCAAATAGTTCAATTGTAAATAAACAGACATGGTTAGCTCAGTTCCTCAGTCTGTGCAATATGTGGCAATAACAAAATTATCGGATGTGTTGATCTGATTATAGCAACAAAGTAGATTTCCCATAACATCTTGTTCTGTGCTTGTTTATGGTACTTCCCATTTCTTTTAAGAGGATGGGGTTCATTGAAAAGGGTGCAGCCTTCCAGGAAAGTACATCTTCCTTGAGATATGATAAATTTTGTTAGCTTTAGACTATTTGAGGTCATTATTAATTGTTCCTTGGGTAGTTTATAGAAGCAGCTGTAATGATAAACAATAGCATTTTCCAGTAGCTTTTAGCAGTTAGCTTTTCTAACAGGCTTTTTCATCCTTTTTCCTCAAATGAACAAAAGAGAATAGTATTTGGACAAGCCCTGATAAATCAATAACTTAGTGCAGTTAGTTACACTTATTTAGTGCAGTTAATATTAAGAGTTTGTAGGATTTTCTTTGTATTTACTTCTTTATTCCCCCATCAGCCATTAAAGAACATTCTCATTTTCCACATGAAAGCTTCAGGAGCAATTTCACAGTGTAAACCCACCAAACTGAACAGCACAAGATTAACTGACTATACTACCTTGCATTGCTAGTTTGGCTCTGCCTGTAGGATTTAAATTTGCACAACCCTTCTGAATAAACATAAACAATTTAACTACATCCCAAATGCTTCATAGAGAAAGCCTGTTCAATTTCTTCCATTTCTAGATTGCACATTTAAAGTAATTTCTCCTAAATTAAATGTTATTTGGCTGTATTAGAATAATCAGAACAGCTTCAGATTTTAATAAAGTTATTTTAGACTAAAACTATTAACATGGGTTTAAAAAACCCCAAACCAACTAAGAAGTCTCAAGGCACAGGGAATGGAGGTTGTATTATACACACATAATCATATCCAAGCATCCTACATTTTTCAGCCCTGCTAGAGTATAAAGTAGTTTGCAAGTTTAATCAGATGATCCAGATAGATAGAAAATATTTTTTTCAGACACTATTTTTGTATTAAATGCAACTGATCAAACATAGAAGAGCTACTCCACCTTCTTTTTTTGAAATAGCAGCCTGACTCATAATTGCCTTTCAAAGCACCTGTCCTACTGTTGCTATGTCTTAGTCTTGCTCTTTATGTGGACCAAATGGGATTAAATAGAACAGTATTGCTTGCACTGTTTAAAATCACATTTTGCTGTTTGTGTAGGACTGGAGAGTTTTATCCTCTAATGCCCATTTCATTTGTTTCCAGGTTTTCCATGAGTTTACCAGTCTCTTCTTTGAACTACATATTTTTTTAATCTGTGTATCAAGGCTTCTTTTTTAAACTATTGTGACTTTTAACATTGCATTAGTATTTTTTTGTTTCTGCTGTGCTACTTTGATATTGGCAGGATTCAGTTCAAAAGAATGCTATGAAGCCTTCATTAAGGGAATGTGATACCAGGCCCTGGGAATTCAGCCAGGGAGAATCAATTGGTGATATATTCAAAGGGGGAAAGTGTAATGCAATACCTTCTTTGAATTCACATACACCACAGCAGACTCCTGAGATGTACGAGCAGAGAGCCTGGGCCTGGACTTGGTGGTTGTGTTCAGTAAATTCTTGTGTAAGACTTGAATGCTGTTTGTATTATGTTGGACTGCAAGGGTGAGAAACCGTGCTGTATTGTGGCTTCGAGGCGAGGTTTTCAAATATTTATTATATATCCATATGATGGTATTAGGGCAGGGGTGAGGCCAGGAAACAATATGTGCAGTGTGGGCATGATCGGTATAAGCAGAGAATGCTCATCTTTGCCCAGCTGCGCAGAAGCAGGATGTGTTGAAAAAGTCAGTATTTGACTTGCAAGATGTTCCTGAGTAAGAAGAAGAGTAAAATGTGTTGAAAGACCAATTCTTAATGAAGTATATTGCCAAAGAATTAATGGTTATCCTATATAATTCAGTATCCACATTTCAATGAATTATTTCTAAATGACATCTTAGAAAGGATATAGTCTAATCAAAGGATCAAGAAGTAACAATCCTACAGAAATGTTTTAACTGACTAAACAGTTTGATGTAGCTAAACTTATTAGTAACCTGATAAGCATGTAGGTAACTAATTGTAGGTACTTAATTATGAAATGTAAACATTAGAATTTGTCTCATAGTTATCTTTTAAACTGAAGGGATTTCTTTCATCAACATGGGACTGAGAGGAAGGGAAAAACCCCTCTATAATCCATTCTCTGTATTTGTGTATAGTTTTATCTGATTTAATCTTTTACTAAACACTGGTACTGCTTATGCTGAAACCTAGTTACTTAAAACCACTTTCTTAAAAAGCTGTAGCAAATAAATATCAAAGTTTTCCACTTTCCCTAGGCACTCTTTTGTCTGTTTTTGCAATCCAGTCATATCTGGGATACTCCTGGTCGTACCCTCTGCTTTACCACATCTGGCTGTTGGTTAGGAAAAAGGTGTTTTAGTATTTTATTTTATTTCAGCTCTGATTTCTTTTCTTATCTAATGGAACTGTCAAGGTACATGCAGAAACCATGGTAATGAAAGACTGTATATTATCATTTTGAGCCTGTTGCATGTGATTACCTCTGACAGCGTTAGCTTCCTGTCATTTTCCATGGTACTCAGTGTCTCCAAATGTCTCCCAGTTCCTATCCACAGGCATTCCAGGTTCTGGTTTGGTTTAAAAAACAAGCAGAAATATTCTTAAAGGAAAGATCTGAAATAACAATATTGTTTGACTCATACTTTTTCTCTCACATGTTATGCTTTCTACTCTTGATAACTCAGCTGCATCTCTGAAATTTACCCTGTTACCTGGATTGCTTTTCTGGCATCTGGAGAGAACACTGACATATAGTGCAATGAATTCAGGTTCCTATGACTCTTAGTGGAATTATGTATGAGGTTTTTTTAATGTTGATACTGTTTGAATTTTACATGCAACTGTAAATTGCGTGTAAGTTCAACACTTTAGTAAAGTCTTACAATAATAACACCTATTTATATATTTATGCAGATAGATATCTAGAATAGCTACATTTGGATAATTCAGCATCATAATGCTACAAAATACAGCATGTTGGGTCACTTTGCATTGGTGCATTCTAGGGAGCAAGTCAAGGATATGTTTTCAGGAGTGGACTGTGCTGACTTGATCATTAGAGATGTTAACCAAAGTTCCTAAAATCACAGCCATGAAAGTTTAAGTAGTTCAATAGTTTTGTATAATGCTGATTGATTAAATAATTCCTTATGAAAGGTTAAAAAGGTCGATTCTGTGGGAATGATAATGAAAAAGCATAAACTAGATACTAGTGCTATGCAGCAGTATACACAGTTATGTGCCATAGTGAAAATGTGAATATCAAGGCAGAGGGGAGGAGGTGATGAACATCTGAATCAGAATCATAAGTTTTGTTTTGCGAAACCATGGACTCTATAAAGAAACACCTGTGAGTTTCTGTAGGCTTACATATTGCAGGCTAGTTGCATCTTCAGTGGAAATATCTGACCTACCTGTAAAGGTATTGCATTCTGGAAAGGCTCTCTATGCCCACACTTAAAGCACAGGGATGAGGAATTCAACCACTAAAACCAAATATAGACCATACAAATAAATGCAATAATGTCTGTGTTCTAGTGATGTATCATTTAGCAGGGAAGCAGAACTATCTTCCAGGGAAATACAGCAACATGTGAATGTTCAATTCTGATGTAGCTTGCCAAGAATGTAAATATTTTTATATGGTGATATACAATATTAGATCATTCCCTGGATTCTTTCCCCAAACATTTTGCACAAAAATTACACAGTTTTCAAGCACTTATACTGAGATGAATCCTATTTTCCATTTTCAAATACTGGCATTGAAGGGAGATATAACAAAACATTTTGTACCAAGAAGTTATGTGTTGAAATGCTCATTGACATGAGACATACTCAATTCCTTATTATTCCTAATATTATTTTATTACAAAGCATTGTACACAAAAGTCCCTTCCTCCCAAGAAATTAAGTGTTCAAATTCTGATGCATTGTCATATATCTCTCCAAATGTTTTGTGATTTTCAAGGATGTATTGTAAAACACTGAACTATGGATGCACTGCTGGATTTTCCAGGGGATGAGAAAGTATTGTTGCTGTGCTTCCACCATTATAAATGCAGTGTAAAAGCACACTGTGAATAAAGCAGTGAAGGTAACTAAGCTTAAAGGTGAGATAAGAGGATATAATCAGTTTAATAAATCTTTTTATTGCCTTATAATTTGCATTATGTAAAGGCAAAATAATTACAACATATAGGAGTCATGACCCTTCAGAATAATCTTAGTGTCTTGAATTCTGCAGATGTGTGTCCCACTGATGTATGGAACTGTAAATACCTAAGCAATTATACAAAAGCTAGAGGAAAATGGACATCAGTGTGACTAGAGAGGCAGAGATAGCAAGTGACATTTGATATGTGTCCAAGGAGGTGCTGGTCTATGAAGTGAATGAGGCTTGGAGGGCAAAGGTGTATTGGATAGGAGGGAGGACCCTTCAAAGGGCACAAACAGCCCCCAGACTGAAATGTGAGCTGGAAGTGCTCTTTACCATGGCTATCTTAACATCATTCTGACTGTGTTACCATGAACTGTTATCTAATGAGGCACGTTTTTCCTTCTTTTTACTCCCTATTCTTGAAAAGCATGGGAATGAGAGTGTAAGTCACTACTGTCCCTCTAGTACAGATTTATATTCTGTGTCCTTGCAGAAGTAGCAGATGGCTACCCAGGAAGACTTTTGGGGCGCACTAAATAGAGTTTCATGGAGATGAGTTCATTACATGATGTGATCTCTTCTCATCTCATTGTGCCACTTGCATCAGAAGAAGCAAAGAGCTGTATTAAGTGAAATATATATTCCATGTATGGAATGGCTTCTGATGCCCCAAGGACACTGAAGCACTGAGAAGAAAAGATGATGTCTGTGATATAGATGGAGGGACTGGCATGCATTTTATTATTCAGATACCAGACAGAATATGGAAAAAGTTTAGGGACTACTGCACTATAATGAACTTCCTTTGAGAAATTTAGTGAGAGCAGCTATTTACTGAGGATATCAGCTGCAGCCATCTGGAACGAGGGTCAAGCAGAGCTGATTATTGCCAGCTCAGAATTGGGATTTTCAATAACTTTGCAGCATTGCTGAACTCCTACTGTTTAACCCTAAATGACATTTATTAAGTTTGTGCAGACAATGGGCTGACAGAGTCACTTCCTCATTATTAAAAGTGCCTTTTTCTAATCTTGCATCATCTCAGCGCTTTATTTAAAACTAAAATCAATATTCATGGTGCAGAGGGCTTTCTTGTCTAACCCTTTCATAAATCTCTTAAGTACTTCTTAGTTTTCAAGTACCTTCTTTCAGTGCAGACAGCAAATATAACAGATCTATGAAAAGACAGTCTCAGAAAAATTGCTTAAAGTTCATTAAACTCTAAGAAAGTTCCAAGTTTGTCTTACCAGTTTTTGCTTCTTCCCAATAGGATATTTCTGTCTTGTATATTAAAACAGTTGCTGAAAAAAACATTTTTTGCTACACTGTATGTTAAAATATTAAAAGAACAGAATAAGCAGTACCCATTACATTAGTGATCAACTACAAGTAATTGTACAGTGTAGCTATCAAGTAATTACAAAACTTGTAACTGGAGTAATATTTTATAAATAACATAATGGCGATTTCAGCAGTCAACTGAGAATAAATAAAATATTAAGCAAGAATTATTTCAATCATGTGTGCTGTCCAAAGAATGATCTGTGTCACATGTGTCACTTTAGACCCTGCACAAGACCCTGAAATAACATCCTCTTGTAAAAAGTCAAACCCAGTAAAATATTCTGTAACATACTCCTAACATTTTAATGCAAAAGAACCCTGTTTCAGTTGCAAGTTTTTTTTATAGTTTAATTTTGGGGTTTTCATCCTTTTTTTCTTTTTTGAAAATGATAAAACCAGTAGTATGGGCAGCAGAAAGCTAAAGGTAACTACTTATGTATTTGTGCAGAAGTTAGGGGATGAAATTGGTATTATTTTAAATTATATGCACTCAGGTTAATTGCTCAAAATAAAATCAGAAGGAAAGGATGGAATTTCATACCGAGAAAATGAAAATTCATAGGCCTAGAAGTCTCTGTAATGAGTCAGTCAAGCTAAGTTAGGAGACAGAATGATTAAAGGACTGTAGTAAGACCATGCTACAAATGATCAGAACAAGAAATGCTGGGGAAAGAGGACCTCATACAATAAAAAAGGCATGTGTGGATAAAAACACTTTGATGGCAGAAGGCGCCTCCATAGTATTAATTTAGAAACCTTTGAGATGCTGTGGAAATAATGGCTGTTGTGGATTGCTGCTTGCTGCATCGTATCGGGAACAGCAAGCACGAATCTGGCTGTAGCAAAGCTAAAGCAAATACCTACCTGAGTAAATAAGGAACAGTTGGTACACAAACATCTCTCTAATCTGGGAATTAAACCAATTACCAACCAAAAAGAGGTGTGATCTCAGCAGTTTCAGTTCTGGAAAGAAACTGATTGACATGGGGAAATGTATTGGATCGACTTCATCACAGAGAACGAAACATTAAGGCAAAGATGCTCATAGAATTAGCTAGGGATATTGATATTTTCTTTTATTCATTTACTACATTTACTACATTTTATTCATTTACTACATTTCCACAAACTGGGATGGTGTAAAATGCTTAAGAAGGATAAGGTGTTTGAAGCATAATTCTGAAGTCAACTGTGTTTGAGAAATTAAGTATGGTGCTTTGACTCCACCCTGGACTGCAGATACTCAATAACTTCCAGTGGCATCTCCTACCTTTGCAAGTAGTAAACTTTGCAGAGACATTAAGAAATCCTAAGTATATCTTAGCGATGGTGCATGATTTTAGGAATTCTGGGTGGAAATACAAAATGTGACAAAGGGATTTATGGAGGGGAGAAAAAATATCTGACCTTTTGTAAAAATGGAGACAAAGATGACAGAACAAGTGAAACAGAGGAAAGGGGAGATGAAAATGAGAAATAAATTAAAAGAAGGTGAAAGTAGTGAGTCTGTTCATAGGCTGTAGAGAGAAATCTTTCTCCTCATACTGTGCCATAAAGCATTTTTAATGTACAGTTTCAGAGAAGAGAATAAGAAAGTCCTTGCCAGGTCTCTTGCTCCATTTCTTACAGGAATTTGGGAAGAGTCTTGCTGAAAAAGTTTGAAAAAAAGATAGAACTAAACAATCTCATCAGAAGGGTGGAGCACTTTTCCTGGTATAAATGAACAGTACAGATCATATTTTCTAGTACTCTTTCCAAGACAATTTTTTTTAAAAATACTGTTGGAAACATAGATTTGGCCTAGTATAACAGGCTTATTATCTTACTGAAAAGCTGACCTGTTGTCAGGAGACAAGATGCATCATGTTAACCCTGAATCCTAAAGCACAACAGGAAAGCGTTGGAACAGTAGCAAGGAGTTTATAAAAAAATACCAGCATCATGTATCAAAGAATGTCAGTAATATAAAGCATTTTCAGTGTCTCCCTAGGACATTTTACTGTATATTTTTTATTTCTCCTTACTGCAGGAAATTACAGGTAGGCAGGTGGTTTTCCAGGACCAATCTTGCTACTTACTAGTCACAAAACCAGTCCTTGTTTCTTTTCCCAATAATTTTTGCTTTATTTCAAATTCCTTTTGAAGAGACTACTTTATAAAAGCAAGTTGCCTTTTTTAATCTCATTTTTCATCTATAAGAAAGAGAGTAATCAATTAATTTGGTGAATCTTAGAATATTCCTTGCAACAAGGAATACAGACCTCCTCAAACTCAGCTCCCCTTCCTCTTGCCTACTTTGTACAATTATTTCATGGCTGAGTCTAAACGCAGCTTGAAATAAACAGAGCTATTTGGAATATAATGGAGACCTTTTCGGGGTATTTAATGAGGCAACATGATATGTAAGTGATGCTCTTCAAAAAAGATTCCTGTCAGTGACTTGCACCATGTGAGCACAGATGTTCAGCAGAGTTCTAAGCTCTGTCTAGCAACTCCCCTCCAAATGTGTAAGCTCCTGCAGTTTGTCCATTATGTTCCTGTTTAGCAGAAAGGCGACTGCTGCTGTGCTGACACACATCACTGAGCTTTGTACTGTGGGTCTGCCACTTGTGTGCAGACACGCTTATCTGGAATCATTGTGGTGATCTGGGGAGGGAGGCCTGTTTTTTTTAATGTTTTGTTTTGGTTTGGTTTTGCTTTGCCATTTAAAAAAATGTTTCTTCCTTTCCTGAGCTGATGTATTTCTTTCTGTCACTGAAGCTTTGTAAGAAACAGAGATAATAGGATAATAGCAAAATTCAACAAGTAAGGACAAGGCTGCAAAAGAAATGCACAGTAATGTCGCACGTATAAGGCACACCCTTCTGACTGAAATTGTGATCAGAACCCGCAACTGCGCCTTATACGCTGGTGCGCCTTATATATGGGCAAAGTTCGGAAATTTGCCAACCCAGACGTGTGAGCCGTGAGAGCTGGCAGGTATGGGGAGAGCTGTGCAGGGGGAGCCGGCAGGCGTGGGGCCGGCAGCCGCACAGGGGGAGCCGGCAGCAGATCCTTGCTGAAAAAAAAGTGCACCTTATACGCCGGAGCACCTTATATATGGACAAAGTATGAGAAGTTGTCGACAACCCAGAAGTGCGCCTTATACTCCAATGCGCCTTATACTCGTGGAATTACTGTATGCCCCAATATATAGATATTGGATTTTGGAGTTGTTTATTCCTCCCCACTCCCCTCCCCTATTGCAATCAGCTGAAATGCAGGTTTCATTGTATGTACTGCAGGAGCTCTGGTAGCTCATTTCTAGTTTCTTTAAGCAATCTGTCATTTAATTTCAGGGACATGTTTTTGTGCATACCCTCAAAAGCAGCCCCTTGGTGGGCTAGATGTGCAGGAATTGTTTGCTGGGGATGAAGTGGAGTTGGCTTTTTATGGAGGGGGAAGGATTTCAGTATTAGGAAATATTTGCAGTAGGATTTCTGTATCACCTGGTGCCATGCAACAGATTAGAAAATCCTGGAAAATGGGATAGCTGCTTTTGTGTGTAGAACATGGGCACTGAAGGAGAAAAGTAATTTTTGCACATCCCTCTTGAATCTTCATGCTTCTTGCAAGAGGAATGACATTGGTAAAACACTGGATTACATTTTCAAATGTGCTGACTATCTAGTGACTGTTAACTTTGTCTTGGGGCTGTTCAAAAATGCTGACTGTTAGGAATGATGAAGGGTTGGACCACTCTTTTCAAGAAAATTTCCTTTAAATCTTTGTGTTGTCTCTACTCACATGTTTTGTTCTGCAAGATCATGTATTTTAATTAACTACATGTACTAGTACTCCTTCTATCTACATATTTTTAATCCTTTTTCTTATTTTCTTTGCTGAGTTACTGTCAGATGATCAGTTTAGTTCTTAAATGAGATTTAACGGGTGCAATTTAACTACTTTGTGACTTCAGAAAGAGTAGCAGCATCCATACTTCAGAGATCTCTAAGCTATTGTAGTTAATATACTGAAATAACTGAGAGACTATAGATGTACTTTGAATATGCAGTGAACAGAACACCCGTATGAACATAAAATGCAAGTCGTCTTCTATTCTGCATGTCATGCTCCCTGAATTTTGTGCAGATGCTTTTGAATCAAGCCATAACATCTAACTTACAATTTTAAGAAAAATGTCCTTAAAATTTGTGGCAGTGAACAACTGGCAGTGCTAACTTGTCATACAGAATGAAGGAATAACTGATGTGTTATTGTCCAAGTCTACAATAGTTGTCTGAGCTAAAGCAGTGGCTCTGTGGCAGATGTGAAATGTGCTTTTCATCACAGAGTTCTGTCTCAATCAAAATGCTAAGGATAACGGATAGACAGTTTAAACTAATTTTGATGCTGCTCAGATATTCCTTGCTCTTTCAAATATGTTTTGAGGAACAATTACAAGAGTTGCTATTTTAATCTCCATGCATTGACATAAATAATATTAATGTAAATCAGAGTTAGACTTCAATGTGACAGACTTCCTTCTTTCCATTTCATAAAAGTTTGGATACTCAGGAAACACTGCTTTTGATTATGTGTCATAAATATTATGTGTCATAAATATTACAAGAAATACGACAAAAGCATTTTAAATCCGAGAACATTAAGATATATTTGAACAAATTATTTATCTAGCAATTTGGAATTATGTTTAATAAGCTTCTTAAAGAGCTCTCTGTTGTAAGCTGTTTGCCTCAATTTACCTGTACACTTGTGAGTCACCTTGGTTTTTATTTCCTTATGTTGAATACGATTTGATAGTGTTGATTTCTGTATTGGTGCAAAAATAACCATACTTGATACATCAGACATCATGGTACAAAAAGAAGATTATATAACTTTTGGGTAAAAATGTATTCTTTGAAAGTGATGTGTTTTGTAGCTAAAAGCATGTAAATATATAGTGCTGGTTGTAATCTCTTATGGAGAAACAGATATTGTAGATGTGGAAACCTGCTTTATTCCTCTGCTGGCCAACTATTTTGGGAGTTCTTGTTATGTTTTTGGTAGTTTTGTTTGTTTGGAATTTTTGGTAATTATTATTATTTACAGCCTTAAAAAATATTATTGGATCTTCTAAACTTGTCCAGGCAGTTGTAACGCAATTTTTGTGATATGTTTTGTATGGGTAACTATTGCATTCAGGTGATTTCTAAGAATAAATTTATCCAGAATTAGAATTTAAATTGCTGGGGAATTGGAGGAGAAGATATATCTTTTTTGGATAAACTGATTTTATAAATATCAAACCTCTGCTACTTATTACAAATTATTTGATAATAACATGGTACCAGAGCCAAGAAATACATTCCTACTGATATCAGCCCTGTTTACATTAATTTTGGGATTCAAATTTGCATCTTTCTTTTGAATATGTATTGCATCCAGGGACAGGAATTTTCTGGTTGATGTCCTATATTTCTTTTGTAAAAACCAGAAAGGAACACACAACAGAAATGCAGTTGGAGAAAACACAAGCACGCAAAAACCTTAAGACAAATATTTAGTTTATCTGAAATTACATATCTAAGTGTCTGTATTTAGGCACCTCTGAAAAAGACCTCCACCTTATGCTGAAGTTGAGCATTAATTAATTAAACATTATATAGGCAGAAATATCTTCTATCAAGAACAGTATCTGTAGTCAGAGCCTTTTGTTTAATGTTTAGTTGAAACCAAAATAAAACTCTGGGTAACAATCAGTCTGTCTCCCCCATCTATTAAGGGTGCTGCTCGGATGGCTTTTCAGCACAACTACACATACTGAGTTTGTGGGTATGGAAGTCAGCAGGCAGAGGCAGTTGTGATGAATATCATAATGTTTTATTATTGATGTATCAATTTGAAACATGGTGAGAAATGTAGGTGAGGAAAGTTAAATTAGTGAAAAGCCACTTTTATTTATCTATCTAACACTGAAATATTTTGTGGGAAGGAGAAAGAGACAATGAAAAAACTGGTCCAAAATGGCAATGAAAGTGATTAAGGGCCTGGATTTACTTCTAGACAGGACACAATAAAAGAAAAAGGGAAAAAGTAATAGTTCAGGAAGAAAACGAATGAGAAGATACGTGGTAGAGGTTTGTGCAAGCTGGTGGTATGACTGATGAGTATCTGCACTGTTTGCTCATGTTTGTGCTTTCCAATGTTAAAAGAACATGCTTTAAAAATAAATACAAGTGTTTAAAAATTTATACTTTTTCTGCATGGTAGATAATGATCTCATGATGTATAATTAAACTTGAGAGCTTTATAGATTTGGGTTCTGGTTTGTTTGCCTATAGTTCTTAAAGATCCTGTTAAAACCAATTTCTACATTAACATGTACATTAGCTGCATGGTGGGAGGGGTGTGTGTGAGAATTAGAATGAAAATAATAATTGTGCCGGTCCGTTGGCAAACAAGCTGCTTTTCTGATTGAGGAGGGGTGTAATGTATAACAGGACTGCAAACTAGTGTGGTATGTTAGAAGCTCGACTGGTAGATGTGTTAATCTTTTATCTTACTTTTTTTTTATATTTGGCACCTGTAGTTTTTCCACATTAAGGAAATGGAACAAGAAAAAGCTCACATCATCGTGGTGTCTAAGAAACCCTAAGTAGTCAGGAGCTGGCCTGTGACCAGGACTCCCATTATTTGTGGGCTAACATCTGCAACCTTTGTTTCAGACTTCTTCTCTGCCTAATGAGTTTTGCAGCCCCACTTACTGGACTCAGCAACTCATTCTGTGTGGAGAGGGGCACTGAGTTCAGCAGTGCAACAATCTACACTGCATCCTTGTATCATCCTTGTATCATGCAAATTTTTTTATTTCATATATGCTGGTCAGGGGATTGGGAAAAAAAGGTGAGGACTTGGTTAAACTGTGCAATCAGATGGAAATATATCTGCCTAGCACCATGATGTCGAACAAAAGAAATCATAATATAAAAATTCTTGTATGTACAGCAGCTGCACAGAATCTATATATTTTTCATAATATGTGTAAGTGCGTATGTATAAATTTACCACAATATGAGGCTCAGGGTTCTTCTTTTGCCTCCTCTATTTCCTTGGAACTTGACAAAGTAGCATGAGACTACTCTGCTTGGGAGTAGACATCTGGTCTTGGGGGGATGGACAGAAAAGCTAATTAGTTAAGGTATTTCCTGGGCCGAGGCTGATGGAGGCAAGTCAAACTGCCTGTCCAGGACACCAGGTAAGATCTGAATAAATATCTGTAGCTCATGGCTCGCTCTCTCTGCTAGGGCTGGGCTGATGACTGCTGCAGGAGAGCTGGGGAAAGGAAGGGTAGGAGGGGCTGCCTTTCCTTCCTGCTCTGCTCTACACTGTTCCCACTTCTCTGACAAAGGCAGGAAGGAGACCTTCTCTACTATTTCCATCCTCTCCTTTTCTGGGAGACAATAGTTCAGCCTCAATTGTGGTTTTGTGCAGAGAAACCTTGAGCCAGCTCTGTCCTAGAAGATTTATGATTGTGTTTTTAGATTCCAGACTATCTCTTGATCTTCTGCACTCTTGACCAGAGCAAAGTAATTTGAAACAAGAGAAGGAAGACCTGTGCTGTGCTCCTACATAGTATCTAAAATCTTATTGTATTGTCTTTCTTTACCAGTGCAAGTTCTTTTCTTATGGAGAGACCTTCTGTCTTTCATCTTTGCTTACCTCTGTGAACCCTCAAAGTTGTTGATTTAAACTTTGCTTGAGTTCCAGTCTAGCCCTTTAGATTCCCCAGTAATTTGCACTTTATGCCTGTGTGTAATTTATGTTCTTGGCATCATATTTGGAGGATTACTTTGTGCTGTCATCCAGGAAAATCCTCCTGCTCCAACCTCCTGGTACCATGAGCATCTCTAGTGAAAAAAACAGGGGAAGGAGCTCTCCCACAGATAGGATTTGTTATATGGCTACCTATGCTGTCCTTGTCTTTGAGTGATACTCAGATGTCTTCTTTCTCCTGAAACACAACCCAGGAAATTGGTCTTGTTTTTTTGAAAAACTGATAATGTTTTCCATAGTGATAAAAGCGGAGTGATAAAAGAGGATTTCCTTTTTTCCCACCCCTCACTATGGCTACTGCTGCATTTGACTTATAAATTTTGGTTCCTAGTAAGATGACATAAGATAACCAATTTGCACTTATGTCATGTAGTGATATGTAAAAACTAATTTTGGAACAAAAACTCCTTTTCCAGCAGTCAGTAGTAACCCAGTTCAAAGTCGAATTAGATTTCTCATGTAGAGAGAGCACTTGGTAGCCCAGACAGAATGGAGATTTCAATGGTATATTTAGTGGAAGCCATGAGGGAATGTTTAAGCAGAGATGATCACTAACTAAATTAAAGACTGATAATTTAATTTTGCTTCCAAAGAAAGATGATGAGAGTTGCATCCTTCCTCTCTGGCATTGGTTGGGAAAAATAATCATGATATAAACTATATTCTGGCATTGGAGAAGTGTCCCCCACAGTATTCCTTTCATTTTGTTGATTAGAGAGCAGCCACGCATGGAAGTGACAGTTCTACCATCAGGGTATGTTCATGGCTAAGAGACGCTAAATAGATCCTCATGTTAACACTGCATCTTCTGTAATTTCACATAAAGAGTTCACATCTTTTAGCTATACACAGAACATCAGAAGGAACCTCATAGGAGTAGAATATTTTTACTGCTGCCAGGTTACAAAAAAGCATTTAAAAAAACCAGCTGTACATTCAGTGCATGCACATGTAATGATTTACCATAGATGGCTGTGTGGCATTTATCACCTCCAATAGTAATCAGCCAGAATAGTGAGTGTCGCTACAGACATTTCACAGATAATTAATCTGGACTTTGATATAGTATGGTTCAGCTTCAGAAGTCAGTGGCTGATCAGTCACAGGACAGGTTTATGGAGAAGCTACAAGACACTGCACCCAATGATAATCCTTCCAAAATGAGAGCTTTGTAAGTGGAAGTTCTTAACATGTTTTTAAGGTATAACCTATTTCAGCATGTCCAAAAAAACCAAAAAAATTCAGCTGACAAATGGCAGGTCACAAATGAAATTAAAAACTCTCATTTTTCCCTTTTTGTAAACAATATAGTATCCTCCTTGACATTGCAATAATGAGCACAATGTAAAGACACAGACATCAGCCTGTATTTAGAAAGTGAATCACTGCCTGGTTTACTGGGACTTCTGTGGTTTTATTAAAAAAACCTCAGCAGCTGTGATGTATGGGTGTGAGAATTTAAGCGGGGAGTGTGGAGCTTGTAAACAGAAGACAACTTTCATCAGTGTTTTAAAAAGAAACCTTGCAATTAGCTTCATGACTTCCTATGTACTTGAGTGCTAGAAGGTGGCAGGAGTCTTGAATCTTCCTTGGGAGTTAAGTAGCACAGAGAAGACTTTTAAATACGGATTATATACAAGATATAGTCACCTACTCACATTCAGCAAGTAGATGCCTAAATGTCCTGGTGGGATGACAAACAGGGCAGTTGTGCCTTCTCCCATGTGACTTACAGGTCCATATACCAACCAAGAAAATCTTGCAATGCATTCACAGATCTGTAGGCAGTCAAAGCAAATCACAGTGTGGCTGTCATTGAAGAGCCTGGACAAAAGCCCTTGATCAGCTACACTGTTTGTTCTGCAATAATTGCAGTGTCTCAGTATTTTTTCAGAGGTGTACACAAAAAAACCACTACCATAATCTACAGATAACACAGCCATTGTCACAGCATGGACATTTAAGCCCTACATTTAAAAAGCATGCAATTGTTATTTTAGGCCTTAAAAAAAAAATCTAAAAAAACAAAACAATTCACTATCAAGTTGGTAAATTTGGTTCAATCAAATTTAAGAATCAAAGCACACAAAACAGTTTCAGAAATGCAGAGATATCAATCATGGAAATGTGTATGACCAAAGACAGAGTCTGTACTCAGCAGCTGCTTTAAAATGCACATGAAGGGAATGGCAGTGCTGTTGCAAGTGTTCCTGGCTGCCCATCAGACATATCTGACAATTACACTCGGTGAAGACACAACACAAAAGAGAACTGGGAGTAAAAGAAATATTACTGGGGCAGAGGCCAATGAAAGAAAAAGGTTTGCTGTGCTGCCTCCTCCTCCTCCTTCCCAGACCACTAGATAAAGGAGGTGGCTTGTAATCATGAGGGATGGACAGAGGGTTTTGGGGTGGTGTGTTTCGTGGGTTTCCTTTTTTTTTTCTTTTTTGTGATTAAAAGACAGAGTGAGAGTACAGAAAGTCATGTATTGTCAGTGAGTCAAAGTAGATTACAAAGGACAGAGAACACAAAAGAAAAATGGAGCTAAAAAAGATGTTGGTTGCTTTTTTTTTTCCCCTCTAAAAAGCTTAAGAGGAAGCAGAAAAGTTTCTGTATCTAAAAGGAATATAAATGAAGACATTTGCAGTTTCTGGGTCAGCACAAAGGCTGCTCAGCTGATAGTTGTACAGCCTTCCTTGCAGCAGATCAAATTTGGGATCGACCTCAAGAATTTTTCTCCCTTGACCTTCCAGGCAGAGGTATTTCAACCTGGAAAGAGGGTTTTGCCCTGGTCAATCCCAAAAAACTTGTATGGAAATCACAGGTTTTGAGATGAAGTGTAAGCCTTTTAATGAGATTGCTTGCTTTGCTGTTTGAATACAACTTGTACGTAGCTGCTGGACTGATGATGTTGACTTTAAAAACAGGGTAGATTAACAATTATTTGTATTCTTGAGTAACTGCAGCAAAAACAGAATAGGAAAGGGCTCGCCGCCTCATTCCTCTAAATTGCTTGGATTTTTTATGATTTTAGACAAATTGGTTGATTGGGATAGCACAGATTGCTATGCCAACAGCCTCCTTCAAGCATGCAAACCTCCCCAGTAATCCTCAGTGGAGCTGCACAGCAGTGGAAAGTTGTGATTTATCCTATACTGAGGACCCTGCACTGCAAGGCAGTTGTGACCTTCTGTTCTGCTATTTCCAGCTTCAGTTGGTTAGTGGATTAAAATGCTAAATTTGGGCCATGTGAAGGTCAGGAAAACAAACTACCCTCCTTCAGTTTAAACTGGGTGCTAAGATACTAAAATACATAAATACCTACTGAAATAAAAAAGGGTATGTTCTGAGAAAAATAGACCTCTCTTAATATATACACTTCTGGAAAACTTCATCTTTGTAACTATTTTTCCAGTTCTTCAGAGTCTGACACTGTAGCAGTGGAGTGAAATAATTATAACACCTGCTGGGGCTGGAAAGCTAGTTTTAATAGACTATTTCTTTTAGCTTGCTAGGTTTAAGATGGACTATTTCTTTCCCCAGATCAGAATGAAATACTAACCTCTGCTTTATGAAGAGGTCTGTGAAAATAAAACAAAATACAAACAATCCCTACCACTTCAGTAAATTCTTATATAAAATACCAAGTGACCCAAAAAAGTCAGTGAGGAAATTATTTTTTATATTGACTGCAAAGGCTGAACAGAGTCTAGAGTATGTGGTTAATACCACCCACTGTGCTGAGCATCAACTGTTTTGTCTTATGATACAGTTTGTCCTCAATATCAGACTTTAGACTTTTTTCACACTTGTTTCTTGGCTGGCTCCTAACTGAAGGGTATCACTTCATTTAGCATTTGAAAATATTCTGTCGTAAGTTGCTAGATCTTCTCATCTAGATTCAGTGCCAGAAAATAATATTTTGACAACTTCTGAGTTTTGTTCTACTGCTTCAACAGGAAATAAACATTTCAGGCTTTCTTTTGCTGTTTTGGGTATTATATTTCAAAAATAAATTACAGTAACGTCATGCCTATAAGGCACACCCTTTTTGACTAAAATTCCAATCGAAACCTGGAAGTGCACCTTATAGACTGGTGCGCCTTATATATGGACAAAGTTTGGAAATGTGCCGACCTGGAAGTGTGAGCTGAGCCAAGGCCAGGCAGGGGTGCCACAAGCCAGATCCTGGCTGCAAAAAAAAAAGTGCGCCTTATAGGCCGGTGTGCCTTATATATGGACAAAGTATGGAAAATTTCCTACAGCCCGGAAGTGCACCTTATACTCTGGTGCACTTTATAGGCGTGAAATTACTGTACATCAGCATAAATATGCTTGAACTAGATTATGCAGGACATGTCCATTTGCTTGGCTGGTAGGCTGGGACTTTTTTCCCCTCCAAATGTCAGAGTACTGTTGGCTGACAGAGACTGTCTTTGCTTGCTGCACTTAACAAAACAGGCAATGGCAAGGACCACTCCCTTACGTGAGCCCCTCTACCACTGGGCATCTGTAAAAAGTAGAGATCTCCATCTAAAACAGTTGTGGGTTTTTTTGGTGTTTGGTTTTTGGTTTTTTTTTTAGGGTTTTGTTTTTTTGTTTGTTTGTTTTGTTTTTATGTGGGTTTTTTTTGAGGGGGGGTTGGTTTTCTGGTATTTGTTTGTTTGTTTTTTAATTTGAGAGGGGGTGTACTTGTTTGTTTGTTTATTCCCACAAAACCTGTGTTTACTACCATTAGAGTTGCTGTTAGTGAAGTTTTTCTTGTAGGCTTAGAGCTTTTAGTAGCTCAGGGTTAACCCTGCGAGGATAATTGGGCATGGTTAACCAAGCTTTAATGTCCTCTTGTATGGGAACACGAGCAGAAAGTACAAGCTGAGCAATGCTGAAGGCTGGGACTGCTAGGAAAACATGTGTTATGTACATGTGGTTCACAGACTCGCACAATAGGAGACACATGGAGTAGATCATCTTGGAGAATCAGAGCTTTTGCAGGATAAGTAATTGCTTCATCTTAAGCTGCATCCAGATGTGCAGCCCACAATGTTGGCTGGGAGTTCACTCTTTTACCAGAACCTGGTGAGAAGAATAAGATCTTTCCAATACAAATGTTGCCACATTTAGCCACATTTTTCTTGCTTGAAACAAGATTGTTCTGATCTGTTTTGCATGTGGCATTTAGAAATAGAAACTAATGCAGAATGTCACAACTCAGCCTGCCATTCTGCACTGGGATCTCTTTACACTGGCTCTCTGGTCCTGCAGTCATTTTCAGTAACTATTTGAGTAAAGTTGATCTTCAGTTCCTTGCACTCGTGTGCTGCTATCAGGAGCAATGGATGTGGTAGCTCAGAGGTACTGCCCATGAAAATGCTGCAATTCTGGATTTCAACCCCCTTTCTCTGGGGAAAGAAAAGGGAGGAATTACAACACTGTTGTCAGAAATGTACTTACTGTACAGTTTATTCCTATTACTTGCTAGGAGTCATGTAGTTTCTGTTTTGCACTTAACAAGGTGTTTGTTGCCTGTATATGATCAGCAATGACAGGGAACTTGCTTGTACCTTCTTATTGAGTTATCTTTGCCTTGAGTGTGCTCTATTGCTCTGCCTTAGTATGTTGGAGTTCCAGGATGTGAGCTGCATTCAGCTACCTCTTTTTCCTAAACTACAAAATCTGGACAAATTTAATCTAAACATAGCCTTGTGGTTAAAAAAAAAAAAAAAGCAAAAAAAAAATTGCAGGTTTAACAAAGAATGAATATTAATAGCAGTGGGTGCAGGATTATGTATGTTGCTCTAAGACTCAACAAGGAGGTGTTCAATTTTCTCCTCTTCTGAAATTTGAAACAAATTACAGTCTGTCAGGGGATAAAGGTGGCAGATGTTTGCTCTGCTCAAAGGTGAAAGAAATCTTTCATTTTTATGTATGGGTATACAACCTTATAGAGGGAGAATTTTTCTTCACAGTGCATTATAAGTACCACTCAACTGAGATTAGGAAATTTTTTTCAAACCTTTATAATGTCTTACAAAAAAAAAACCCAGTACCTTTCACTTCTGATGAGTGCAATGATTTGCCTATATGTAGGATCACCCAAACATGTAAAAAGGAAGCAAACATTTCTCTCCAGGTCTCCTGGGCACTGCAGATACACAAAGTGGGTCTCCTTTCAAAGCTCCTTAAGGTTGAGAGGAAATGGAGTAGGAGTCAAAAGTATAATCCTGATTATTTCACTACTGACTGTGCAATGGACAGCTTATCCTGACAAGAGTATTTGTTTACTGAAAACCTGCTGCTTCATTGGTATTTCCTTTTCCTTAATGAGATCAATGCCTCTTGTCCTCATGATGCAGAATTAGGTGATATTTACTTGACATTCAATCAAAACAGTTTTTTGAAATAAATTGCGTTTAATGTTAATTGAATTATGAAATTTGAGCTCATTATATTGAAAATTTAGTGATCTGTGCTACGTATTCTGTTTGCACAGATTTAAGGGACTGATATTAAATACTTATAAGCTTTGATGTGTTTATTATCAGTTATATCCTTAATTATTACAGTAATTTCATGATTATAAGCTGCACCTGATTATAA